>CM070034.1:36624275-36645843 GCA_036250615.1 Ptychadena robeensis | reverse complement strand
GGGGTCCAATCATAGTTCTGCCCCAAATAATACTTCTGCCCCTTCCCTGGGCCTCAGAAAGGTTGGTGACCTCTGATGTAAAATGTTCACTAAAATCTTTGCAATGTATCTAGTTTAGTTCAGCTAGAAATACTCCTTAAAAATTTATGTAGATTATATTAAAAGAATATTATTTTATTTGATGCACAACTTCAACTAGTCTGTTTTGATTCAAATTATTTTTAGCTTTCTGTTGACTATGATAGGAAGACATAAATTTGCTGTGAAAAAATCTCAAGAGCTGGCATAGGCTATTACCAGCTTGAAGCCAGCTGGCAATAAATTATCAATTTAACCTTTCATGAAACATCTCCCGGTAGCATTCAGCATGTTTCAAGAATTGCAAATCATTACCTTTTAGAATATTTGAAAAAAATGAAAAGAAATTGGTTCTAATTTCAGAATTTATGTCCCAAAAGAATGTAGAGGAGTGGATCAACATTATTGTATGTTGGTGCCGACATGGATGTATAAGTTAGAGATAACTGACAGGCACCACAGACCTAAACAAGTGTATTTGGAACATTTGGATACTTTTGTGTCTAGAACAATCATTTAATTAAGTTGGTCTCCTGTAATTGTTTCAGCAAAACATTCCTGTTTAGTGAATTTTTAACAAACACTAGCAAAGCACTTAGCGTCCACTAACATACAAGACCTCGCTTGAGAGCTGTGAATTTTTAAACCCCACTGCAAAGTGTGCCTTTAGTAGTGATGGGGAATGAATATTTAAAGATAATTATTAATTGATGCTTATTACAACGGTTATTAATATCTCTAGAAGAGGCAACAGCTACTTTTAATTTGAATGCATTTCTTTATGCATTAGGCAACATCTGCAATACTATATTTTTTTCCCTCCAGCTCATTTCCCATTTCAAATTGCATAACTAACTAATATGACATTGCAAATTATTATTTTGGGTCTTACATATCTCATGAATAAAAACATTCTGTAAGAAAAGTGTCTTTGTTGACTAAAACATCTAATTCCTTTCAATGTCTAACTTTGATTTGAAATGTATGGCTGTAATTTCATTAACATTCATATGAATGTTAATAGTTATCATTAATTATTGACCCCGTTAATTAAATAAAATAAATGATTAACATTAATAACTAGTGATGGCCGAACCTCTAGGCGGGGAATTTGAATCTGAAGACCCGGATGTGACGTCAGTGACGACACATCTGGCACTTGGAAGGAGGAAGAATAGGGGGCTCCTTCTCGCCGGCGAACAGGGAGGGTCGAACACCCGTACTGTCCGCTGGCGAGAAGGAGGGCGAACATGCTTGTTCGCGGCCAACTGTCCGCCTTGCGGGCAGTTCGGCCATAACTATTAATAACATTGACCCTCTGGGCATTTCACATTTAAAAAAGGCCTCCTTTAAATCAAGGTCAATAGCGGCGCCCCCACCTCTTCTGCGTCAGTGATGATAGCAAAGAGGCGGAAAAGATCACATGTCCACCAAAACTCACTATCACCTCGGGCAGGGGATAGGTGAGTATCCCCGAGTGTAGCTTGGGGTGAGTTTTTGGGGTAAGCAAACATACCTTGAGCTACATTCTGGTTTAAGGACAGGTGGTTAACAAAATACACCAACTACTTAGATTCAGTTCACACCTTTCCGTATTCTTTAATATATGTGACTACTACTTTAACCCTCCTGATGGTATTCCTAAGTGTGGGTCGAAGCTGATTTTCATGTTCAAAAGCTTTCACCCCCATCCACATAAGCTTACCTGATGCACCCGACTTGGCTTACTGTACAAATTATTCTGTTGCCACAACATGTATGCATTGCTCATGGAAGACGGGTTTCCATAGGTGTGCGTTGTGCTCTGAGCAATGTGTGCCTTAGCTTTAATGCTAACACATGTGTTGCTGGTAGACACAGCAATATGTATAGTGGGAAAGAGCCTTATATCAAAAGTAGGACAGTGGTGTCCAGTTTGGATGGGGTTGACCACTTGTAAAGCATGGACAAGTTTACATGAAAAGATAGACGATAGTAGGGAAGGTATATAAAATGTACACTGCATACTGCTTCTTTTGTTCTGACTCTATAGCTTATCTATTGGCAAAGCTATAAAGGGCATTGTGCACCCATGTGCTGATATAATGGCTAGAAGCATCTTCATACACAGTCTCTAGCCTTAGATACATAGTAACATGTGGATGTAGCCAATATATGCACCCATGGGAATAAGCGAAGGGGGGGCCCAGTTCCAAGGTGCCCACACAGGCCGCATCAAAAGACTGAACAGCCTTTGGGCCGTACTTTGCACATGGCTGTTCATGCTTTACAATTGCAATTAATAGGCCTTATTGTCAGTGAATTAAAGAATACACTTTCGCCATGTTCATTAAAGGGCACGCAGCTACAACCACAATAATAGCAAATGTGTTTTGGCCGATATTGTATATATCTGTGAAGAGGCCCTATGTATCTCACACCACCCCCAAAATATAAGGAAAACAGAAAAAAGGCACTTCTATTTAACTACTTAACAAACAAAACTCCTTTATTGATTAATAAACCATTCTTTTTTTTAAGTAAATTTTTATACAAACTTGGCTTATCTGGTTTGAAGGACTGCTGGGGGACTCGTCTAACACTGCATCCCCTATAGCATTATGCCTAAGCAGCTATTTCATTCATGCTGAGGTTGAAAAGATAATTCACTTTACTGAGAGTTGTATAATGCCCAGGGGTCCAATAATGCCTGCTTCTATTATAGATTTCCAAGCCAGTTATATTTTTATAAAACAAATTACTTAATTAAAGTAAATACTTGTTGAAATTTTAACCATAGCATTGCATTAAACATATGCTTTGAATGTGTTTTCCTCACTTCACCCATAGAATGACTTCATTATTTTTCACTTACGTTCAGTATGTGTATGTTCTAGGATATCTATGCATGTACATTGCCTAATCAAATAAACCAATTTTTTATTCATGATGTTTAATATGCATTGCATATGGTTTTGTGGAGAAAGCAACTGCCAGCCTTTTGGAAATGAATCTATAAATATTTATTGGATGTGATAATAACATTCAAGTCACTTCTTGAAAGTCAATATGCTTAAAGTGTCTATGGCCACTTACTATGTACCTTACTTTTTGAAGTAAAAAGCAACATTATGGACATCAGAATCCCATCTTTAGGTATAAACCTACAACACAGATATATATTACTATCGGGCAGGGCCCTCTACTCCTCCTGTGCCATAACCTGTGTTATCTTGTGTTGCATGTGAACTTTAAAATAATGTATGTGTTGTATAATAATTATATTATGTTGGTGCTATATAAATAAAAGATATGAATAATAATAAAGATACTAATATTAATATTTTCCTAGTTTTTTAATCTAACTTTTTACAGAGTACAGTAACTGAAGCCTATGTGGCTAAAGCAGCAGCTAACCTATTTCAGCCCTCACCTCACCTTTTAATGTTTCATTCAAGGATTCAATGACACAGGACCCTCCGTGTCACCAGACAAGTGTAAACCAAGGCCCAGAGTGCAAGGAAATCCTTCCCACAAGGAGTGATGGCCTTGGCTGTGGGAGAGTCCCAGGTTGAGATCTCTAGCTACACTCGGCTAACAGCAGGAATTCAGATATAAGGTATGCAGAAGAGAAGTTGGGATGGTAATAAGTCAGGGCAGGTGACAAGCAGGGTAGTCAAGGTGGTCCAGGGGTCAGTAACAATACAGCAACATGAAGAGCCTGGGAAGTAGAGACTTGAAGACCTCTTTGTTCAGGCAGCTTCCTGCTGCCTGAAGGTTCCTTAAATATAAGGTCATGTGGCCTGATTGGTAGGACTACAGGTGAGCTATAAGGAGTGCTAATTGGAGAAGATATCAGAGCACCCAGCAGAGGGAACAGTCTGCGTCCTTTGAGGTTTTGGAGGTAAAACAGCAGAAGAGGTAGAGGGCACATCTGCAGTTAGAGTTACTGTCATCCAGCAAAAACACATTACAATTTAGGAAAGTTTTGTTATATTACATAAGAATCACTAAACCACAAGTAAACATCTTTTTTTTATTATTATTATAGAACAACCAGGATTTTCAGGTATGTTTAGAGACAGTTCAAAAATTTTTGAAAAATTTAGACTAGTTGACTTTGTGAGTTTATTGCAAAGCTCTTAAGGTAGCCATACACAGGTCGATTTGTCACCAATCAATTGCCGATTCGATCTTTCCAGGCGATCAGGAATCGGCGGGAATTGATGCAACACCACCTTGTGAATCCGATTTGTGGTCGATTTGGACATGAGCCGATCTCCAAAATGCTGCTGCAACATGTTGGTTCAATGTCCGATCCGATATTTAGTCGATTCCGATTTTGTTCGGTCGATCATTCAGGGTGAGCAGAACGCGATTGAGGGTTGAAGAAATATTACAGCACATGTAGTTTTAAATAAGTTCTAATTGAAATTCTGACTTAACATTCAACTTAATTTTATCAAAAATGAAATGTGCTTTTTGTTTTGTAATGTTCCTACAACTCTTTTGTACATCTCCACCACTATTTGCGAAGATAAAACGGTCAGGGGCTTTTAAATTGAAATTGTTTAAATCTTTAGTATTGTTTTCAGTGGGTCTTCTAAGGTTCTCCTCCTAAAAATGCTTTTTAAAAAATAACTATATGTTATACATATGTATAAATGTAACTTCAGATATCTATCTATATGCCAACGTTACCTAATATCTAGTGAGTACCATGCAACTCCATGCATTTAGGCAAACTGCTTATCTTCTGGAATTGTCACGCACAACCATCTCTAGGTTTTCAGAAAACATCCAGTGAGCAGGAGTTTTGTGGGCACAAATGCCTTATTGATGCCAGAGGTCAGAGGAGAATGGCCAGAGTGGTTGGAGTTGAAAGGCAACAGTAACTCAATTAACCACTCTATAATCAAGGTATGCAGAAGAGCATCTTTGAACGTACAACAGATCGAACCTTGAGGCAGCTGGGCTACAGCAGCAGAATACCACACCGGGTGCCACTCCTGTCAGCTAAGAAGGAAACTGAATCTACAATTCGCAAAGGTTCACTGAAATTTCTACAATAGGGGATTGGAAAAATGTTGCCTAGTCTGATGAGTCTCGATTTCTCCTGCAACATTCGGATAGTACGGTCAGAATTTGGCGTCAACAACATGAAAGCATGAATCCCTCCTGCCTTGTATCAACGGTTCAGGCTGGTGGTGGTGATGGTGGGTCCCTTAGTAGTAATCAATCATCGTTGCAATGCCACAGCCTACCTGAGTATTGTTGCTGACCATGTCCATCCCTTTATGACCACAGTGTACCCATCTTCTGATGGCTACTTCCAGCAGCATAATGCACCATGTCATAAAGCTTGAATCATCTCAGACTGGTTTCTTGAACATGACAATGAGTTCACTGTACTCAAATGGCCTCCACAGTCATCAGATCCTTTTGGGATGTGGTGGAACAGGAGATTCACATCTTGGATGTGCAGCTGACAAATCTGCAGCAACTGCGTGATGCTATGATGTGAATATGGACCAATGTCTCTGAGTCTCTGAATGTTTCCAGTACCTTGTTGAATCTATGTCACCAAGGATGAAGGCAAAAGGGTTCCAACCCGGTACTAGCAAGGTGTGCCTCATAAAGTGGCCAGTGAGTGTACATCTATACTTTATAATTACAAACATCATCAATTTTCAAACACTGTCATGCAGAAATAAATGTATTTGTTTTTTTTTTTATAATTATTTATTATAAATGTATTTGTAAGGGAGAGGGGGGGGGGGGGGCTTAATTTTTGAATCACTTACATGTATTGCTATTCTGAAATAGAAAATAAAGAGTTCAATATTATATTACACTTTTTTTCTGCATGTATTTCTGTGGAAAAGGGCTAATCAGCAGGGATTAAGTTTAATATTCTAACTATGTTATATTACAATGCTCTATTACATCCAGGAAATCTATGATATAGCAGTGAATCCAGTTCATGTCAGCTGTAGAGATGGTCGAAATGAATAAAATTCGATTCTACTTAAATTTCGAGTTTCCCAATCGAATTTCGATTCGACTGCGAAATTTCGAAAATTCGCATAACGCCAAAAATTCGCATAAAACACTCAAAAATTCCCATAAAGCCAAAAATTCGCATAAGGTCAAAAATTCACATAAGGTGGAAAATTTGGATTTGCTGTATGAGCTTCAGCTGTAATAGAAGAATCAGTGTACATAGTAGCAGAGCTTTACAATCAGAGCTGAGATTTGAACCCAATTTATATACAAACTTGACATGTTAGAGCAAAACATTGTTTTCAAATGTTTCCTTAACCCTTCTCTACAACTCCAGCAATTTTTGTGAGAATACCATTTTCAGGGGCTTTGCAATAAGCTGACAAAGTTAGCTAGCACCATGCGAATTTACGCCAATGCGAATTCCCGCCAATGCGAATTTTCCAATCACTCCCACATACTCGCACGCGAAATAGCGGCACGGCAAATCAGAAGCAAAGTTATTTTTTAAGTTGAAATTTCGATTTCAGTCGAAATATCAGGCTGATTTTCGACTTTTTCGGCGAAAAGTCGAAATGACCCCATCAGAATTCGACTATGCGAATTTTCTGCGAAAAGGTTGAAATTTCTACTTAAAAATTCGCAGTGCGAATTTTTCGACCATCCCTAATCAGCTGCCAAAAATGGGTTTTGCCCACACATTTCCTGCTGAGTAAACTAGTATAAATTCAACCAATCTCTCTCTAATGACTGTTCAGCTGGATGACATTGCTGACAGATAACCCATATTGTCTCTAATTCTACATAACACAAGAAATACAAAAGACACGAACTTTCAATTTTACTTAATTTTTCTTGTTGTGTCTTTTGATATTATAATATGTCCAGATATATTTTGTGAACCAGCAGGCTATTATCTCATTACTAATTTAGTTTAATTGAGAATCTTATACACCACATAATTAGCAATGACACTGTGACATGAGTATTTATCTGTAGACTTTAGAAATGGCAAAATTATTTTCTTTTCTCTAGAAGACCTTACTCTTGCCCAGATGTCTATTTTGTCTAATTATATCAATTGAAGGAATAAAAGGTCGTCTTCACTTTCTTTTATGTTCACCTTTCCTTGTCGATAAATATCACATATCTCTAAATTACACCATAGAATCTGAGAAAAGACGTAAGAACCAAGGGACTAGACAGTATATAATTGCCTAATTTAGGTACCGTGGCCATTCACAGGACTATCGTTAACACATTTTCTTTAATTTCCTTATTGGATCAAAATTGGGACAGCAGCAGTAATCAACTGTGCAGATGTAGTGACCTGAGAAAGGGCCAATAAACTGTTTATAATGCACTGGGCTGCACCTGTTGTTTACAAGTTGCTGAAACTCTCAGTCTGGAACAGGGTCAATAGCATTTTCCCGCTCTCTGCTTTCCCTCCAAAATGTAACTGTTCTGATCTGCCCGGTTACAGGCCTTAAGCCAACACTTGTCTAAGGCCTTCAATAGGAGTTCCTTAGAACATTCTGGGCTTGTTTCTGTTGATTCTTCCCTAAAGACTTGCAGCTCCCTCAGTCATGTCCCCAGCCAAGTAGCCCTGGGTGAGGTGATCTCCACATTTCCACAGTGTGGCACCCTGACTGGACTGCCATATTCATCCCGGGAAGAGCCCACAACACCCTGTCCACAGGTTCCAGCAGCTTGGTAGCAACGCTTGAAACATTTATTCCCGAGATTGAACCCCTTCTCTGCCCTCGGGAGTCGGAGCTTGTGTGTAGATTTATTCTCTAATAAACTGTAAAATAGTCTCCTTCCAGCTTGCGTGGACCTTCGCTTATTCGGGTGTCATCAGTGTTCAGTGACCGGACAGAGGACATACTGCTTAAAGAACCTAGTCACGTGAGTAGCACATTACAATGCACTCCAACGACACCACACAGATAAGACATCAGTTTAATTTACATAGCTGCTTTTCCAGTAGCTGACACACCACAGTCGCTCAAAAAGCAATTGGCTGCCCCTGTGTGAATGGGCACTTGAACATCGGGTGAAAACTGCCTGGTGAATGCCTCCTGCCTGTGTAAATGAGCCCAAACAGTATATGAACCTCCTAAAATATCATACAGAATATTCAATAAAAGGTTAAAGAAAGTACCTGGAAGAAAATAGATTTGAACATCTCCATAAGAGAATGATGCAAGATTTTGACTTGTCCTGTACAAAAGGACAGAAAATTAACATGAACTGGTATTTTAAAGTATTTTAAGGTGGGCATACACAGTTATATTTTTCCCTTCAATTGACCTAAAAACCAATTGTATTAAGTCAATCATTTAAAAATAGATTTCTTTTTTTTATCAAAGTATTTGATGGAAATCAATCTGTTTTGAATTGATCACACTGTGAACTGGTAAAAACCATCAAAATGTAATAATTATGAATTAATTTAATTTAATACGATCATATTTTAAGTAGAGCAAATTAACAATTGAACGGTGAATGTCCAGCTAAAATTTACCCCATGAGAATATTGCTGCACTTTCACTGTCAAATTTCAAGTTAGGGGAAGAGGGGTGACCAATCTGTGTTGGAAATAAACACAACTACCTTATGTGTATATATAAATGTTAACCAAAAATTCAGGTGCAATATTGCAATGCTGTGTTTATAATGAGGTGATAACCCTTCCATTGACCTATGACAAAACCTATTGATCACAAGATGAACTTCTTTCTGACACCATTGTTTAGAAATAAAAAAAAAAACTATTTGACCTGCCAAACATTAGGAAGGAATTCTGATTCCAATGTCACACTCTAGAGACTCTTACTGAAAAAGTAAATAAGATAGATTGAATTTTTAGACTGAGAAGCAGAAGTGACAGCCATGACTCAACAAGACTTTTTTGTGTTTACTCGTACATAATAATGTTCCCTGGAATGCTAGTTTACAACTCTCATACCTTTTTCCATTAAAGTATCTAAGCTCTCTTCGTAGGATTGTCGTAATCCTGATTTGTGTGTTTCCTTGGATGATGCACATAGATACCACATCTAATTTACCTGATCATCTCCCTTCTTATCGTTGCGTTTTTTTATTTACCTGTGCTTCTGCAGTGAATTTAGAAAATAAATTCCCCAGGCTTACTGTCCAGTATCCAAAATAACAATTACTACTACAATCCACTTATTTCCCCAATATAGATACATTTTTGGGTTTTACAATAAAAAAATGTGCACCCCATTATTTCGAATCTCCTCTTTCCTGTCCACATGCATGTATAATTAGAAATGGTGTTTAATTCATTACGAGGATGGGTTGACAATGAGCTTTTTTCATTTACTGCTCACCATGCCAACAAATGCACTTAAATGTTTACTCCTGTTGCTTTCTACCTTCATGTTTTTAAGGTGAGGAAGAGCATATATTAAAATGCATTATATGTACAAAGTTATTTGTACACATCTCTTTTAGTGAGTTCAGGTGTTCCTTTCAGACCCATCACCATAGATGGGTAAACTTGAGCACCTAGTCATGCAGTCTGCAACACCAAACATCTGCGGTAGAGTAAATCATTCTAAATAGCTTAGTGGATTCGAGCATGGCATTTTCCTGGCATGCCAGCTTTGCAATTTCTGAGTTCATAACATTCCTTGCACAATATTAAGTCTTCAACTCTTAATGGTCTTATTGCAAAGTAGAAGTGTCAAGGTGCAACAGAAGACTACATTTATTGAATAGAGTCACCTGCTGAGGTGCATTGTGCATAAAAACCTTTGTAAATGAATAGCTGGAGGAGTTCCAAACACCTGGCTCACACTGTTGAAGTTAGGGGTCATCTTAACACATTTTAAATTCTCTGGTTCCAACTGGCTGAACAGCCTTTGAAGGCCCTTCTTATTGCAGCCAAACAATAGGTTTGATATAGAAGAACATGAGCACTGACTTCAAATCTATGAAGCTAGATGAGCTAGAATGGAAGGCCAGTGTCACTGTCTGATATTAGTGCATGGCTCATAAATGATATTCTGGAAGAGTGGAAGTTGTTACGCATGAAAAGGGTATATATATATATATATATATTGTGACAGGAAGCCTGTTAAATCCTCTGGATGCATCCAGTGTGGGAGGTGTGTGTGTCCCAGATTCCGGCATTATGCCGAGTATTTTCCTATTTGACCAGCAGGGGGAGCTGTAATGGCTGGCACTGGGTCACGGTGATTACAGCTGTGATCTATGAGCTCATTAGCAGCTCTATATAATCTCCTCACTTGCTCAGTGAGATGCTCCACCCTGGAACCAGTACTGTGTGTGACTGGGGGGCAGCCTATACCTGTGTGGTAAACAAGGACTCTATGTGTTGAGCTACATACCCCCTGTTTCCTGAGGACTACTGTTTACTTTGAAATTGTTTATCAGATGACATTTTCTATCACATTCAGTTTCAGATAAAAGGCGTTTTTCATTGATCAAGTTTTCATCAGAAAAACATTTTGATTGGTTTCATGAAAGCAAAATTGCTAGACGGTCTGTTTGTGTAACTGCAGCTGGTCTGCTTGCCTTACTAACATCAGATTTCAATTTACTTTAATCAGACCTATCCTGGAAATTTTAGATTCTGTTCTTGAAGACCTGTGCATAGAAAACACAATTGCAAAACAGCTGGCTGTTTGTAGTAATCTAGTAGCTGGAAAAATGAAATCCGAAGCCTATACACAGAATTACGTTTACAATGATATTATCCGAAGACATGAAAATGAAGGTGTAAATGCACAGACGATTCCCAGAAAATGTTGCCAACATAAAGTAAATCTTAGAAAGTACATTTAATAATAAACCTGTTATACTCATTTTACATAAACATAGTAAATATAATAAAATATAAGGCAAAATGTTACCATAGAAAAAAACTAAAATGAAGAATGTAGAGTTATTAAGAGTTTTTTAGAGGTATTAATTATTTGGGCATTCAATCATATAACAAAATGTTCTTATTAAGTAAAATGTTGGAGGATATTTGTTACAAATTTTAACCATACTATTCAGTTAACAACCGATATCAGGCAACCATGATGGAACCAGATCAGTAAAATAGTAATACGTTGGTTAACTATTGACTATATAACTATTGACTAATGATGATTACAGTATTAGAAAGGGAAACACAAAATTCTACAACTGCTGAATTTTATACAAAAATTAACATTATCCCTATCTACCAAAAAGGCAAAGGTAACTATATAATCCGGAGTGCACATAAGTGGTACTCTGGTACTTAAAAGAGGCTAAAAACAAGCTTTGCGTACCGGCATTATTGTTACAAAGCGCATATGCGTACTAACAACTTGGATGTTAACAACAACTTAAATGTTAAATGTATACAATTTATGTCACTTAGATCACTACAGGGAAACATGAAAAACTATGAAAGGTTGCAATTAGGGGGGTGAAATTGGGAATGTAAATAAAAAAAAAAGTTTGGACTTCTAAGGGTGTTGGACATCTGGGAGATAAAAGTCAGAGTAGGCATATGTAAGGGTAAAAGCTGATAAGAGAAAAGCACTGTGTGACAAAGCTGGAATATGACTATGAAAGGTTGACATTTGGACTGCTGGTAGTCTCAGGGGTTAGTTACTAAGCCAGGAAATTTCAGGGTTGCACTACTGAGGTATGAGATCTGGGGGTTCAAATGTGTTGTACTGTGAGAGTTACAATTGACCCAAAGCCAACTGGTGACCTGTGGATGAAGACAGCTAATTGGAGGCTTAATAGGGAACAGGGAGGTCCATCTGCAGCAGAATCTACCATGCAGGAAGCTGACCCAGAGGACAGTGAGGGAGACAGTGAAGAAGACCACTTACATATGGGGTGAGTACCAAACACCATCTTCTGGTACTCATCTGATGAGCTGAAGTGATGTGCACCCCTGTATATAATATCCCAGTTCAGTGTTCATGCCTTCAGCCCAAAGTTATCCTCCTGAACCTTATTCACACTCAAGCCCAACATCTGCACCCCATGAAGTCGACTATATAACTTAAAACCATTATTTTTATAAATGAACATACAGTACAGGCCAAAAGTTTGGACACACCTTCTCATTTAAGGTGTTTTCTTTATTTCTTGACCATTTACATTGGTAGGTTCTCACTGAAGGCATCAAATCTATGAATGAACACATGTGGAGTAATGTTAACAAAAAAAGGTGAAATAACTGAAAACATGTTTTATATTCTAGTTTCTTCAAAATAGCCACCATTTGCTCAGATTACTGCTTGTCACACTTTTGGCATGCTCTCTATGAACGTCAACGGGTAGTCACCTGAAATGGTTTTCCAACAGCCTTGAAGGAGTTCCCAGAGGTGTGTAGCACTTGCTGGTCCCTTTGCCTTCACTCTGCAGTCCAGCTCAGCCCAATCCATCTTGATTGGGTTCAGATCCGGTGACTGTGGCGGCCAGGTCATTTGCCCCAGCAATCTATCACTCTCCTTCTTGGTCAAATAGCCCCTTGAGGTGTTTTTGGGGTCATTGTTATGTTGTATATAAATGATCGTCCAACTAAACACAAACCGGATGGGATAGCATGTCGCTGCAGGATGCTGTCATGCTGGTTCAGTGTGCCTTCAATTTTGAATAAACCATCACATCTCCTCCTCCATGCTTCACAGTGGGAACCAGGCATGTTGGATCCATCCGTTAACCTTTCCTGCCTCTCACAAAGACACAGCGGTTGGAACCAAAGTACTTAAATTTGGACTCATCAGACCAAAGCATGGATTTCCACTGGTTTAATGTCCATTCCTTGTGTTTCTTGGCCCAAACAAATCTCTTCTGCTTGTTGCCTCTCCTTAGCAGTGGTTTCCTGGCAGCTTTTTGACAATGAAGACCTGATTCACGCACGTCTCCTCTTAACATTTGTTCTAGAGATTTGTCTGCTGCTAGATCTCTGTGTGGCATTTATCTGGTCTTTGATCTGAGCTGCTGATAACTTGCGTTATATGAGGCTGGTGACTCGGATGCACTTGTCTTCAGAAGCAGAGGTTACTCTTGGTATTCCTTTCCTGGGTTGTTCCTCATGTGTGCTAGTTTCGTTGTAGCACTTGATGGTTTTTGTAACTCCACTTGGGGACACTGACTGACCTTCATTTCTTAAAGTAATGATGGCCACTCGTTTCTCTTTAGTTAGCTGCTTGGTTCTTGCCCTAATAGGAATTGTAACAGTTGTCCAATAGGGCTGTCGGCTGTGTAGTAACCTGATTTCTGCACAACACAACTGCTGGTCCCCACCCCATTTATAAAGCATGAAAATCCACAAAATAACCCTGATAAGTCTTCACCCCTGTAAAGTGAAAACCATTTCAGGTCACTACCTGTTGAAGTTCATCAAGAGAATGCAAAGAGTGTGCCAAGCAGTAATCTGAACAAATGGCGGCTATTTTGAAGAAGCTAGAATATAAAACATGTTTTCAGTCATTTCACCTTGTTTTGTTAAGTACATAACTCCACACGTGTTCATTCCTAGATTTGATGCCTTCAGTGAGAACCTACCAATGTATATGGTCATGAAGAAAACACATTGAATGAGGTGTGTCCAAACTTTTGGCCTGTACTGTAGGTTAATGTTAGATCAACATCATAAAGGGGGTTGACATTCAGTGAAGATACAGTACAGTGTCAGTGCAGTGTCAATATAACATTTATCTGTACTATTGACAGGAGTATCGAGGGCAGCATGATACCGTCATCCCATTGCGCTCAAGCTTCATCTATATTGTAGTGCAGTACTGCTGCCTCATTGATATTGGCCATTACTTTGGATGGGGGCCCGCGGTCCCCATTCAAAGTAATGGAAATTGAACACGGTTTTCCAACATATTGGAAACAATTGATCGGTTTTCCAACATGGCCAAGCAATCTATCCTGCTCAAAAGAAGCCTGGATGGCTCATGTTTTGCAATAGATTTGAGCTAAATTGGGCGCAATGAATCTATAAAAAAATTAAGCCGTTTATGCATGGCTTTTTTCACATGGTTGATAAGCCTCATATTCAAGGAAATGGGACAGATTCCACTTGTGTGTAAACTAGCTATAGACCATGTGATCTTTAGGCTTGTTGTCTATTTAAGGCAGAGGAATATTTTACCAAAATGCTATTTTGCTATGATCTTTTTATTAAAAAAAAACCAGTAGGTATTTTTTTAAAAGAAAGAACAAACATGCCTGGGCTCCTATTTAAATCATTGACATGATGTTTATTCAAATGTTTATTTTGTGGAGAGGGGGTCTAAAAAGGGATGCTGTCTTGTCCTCCAGCACATGAAATTTTTTAATGGAACACCACAATTTTGGAAATATAGATTCAAATAGCTAAATATTATTCCATCCAATGTGGTTTAGGCATTTACATAACAATAATACCAAATAAAAAAAAAGCCTTTAGCAAATATTTTTAAGGATTTCACCTTATTTCCTTACTTAAAATGATAAAAGAATTCCTAAAAATCCTGGCTTTTAAAAAAGTGCATCAGGCTTTTTCTTAGTAAACTAAAATGCCTTAAGAATTGCTTAGTTCCCTTGACACTTATTTACCCTGAAGTGCCTGCCATAGAAATGAATATGTAAACAAGTCAAATTTCCTATTGCATCGCACTTTGCTACATCAGCTCTTTTTATCAGGCACTAAGTATATTCAGCCACTTATTTCTTTCTACTGACAGTGCTGATGAGCTAGTATATGTCTAAAGATAAGATGGAAAATTTTGAATTTCATGTTGTTCTTTTTTTTACATTCACTTGTTTTTTAACAACATTATTTTTTTTGAAGAAAACAGAAATAAAGAGAATAAAGAAAAAATGGCTACACAAATATCCTAAGTGTTAGAGAAGGGAAGGGTTAAAACCAATGTGTTTTTTCCAGTTGTGCAACAAAAAGGAGATTTCCCTTTGCTGTCCTAGAGAGGCAATTGAAATAAAAAAATATGTCTCCAAAGTAAGAGGTTTAGATGTTTGTCACTGAAACAAGTGTCCTGCACGATCCGATCCCCGATCCGATGCCGTGCGCGCTCCCGCATCCCTTAAGGATCGGGTCGTGCAGGAATTGGAGGTTGCAACTGACGAGGATTGAGCTAAAATCAGCCATCCTGTCAGATCGCACAGTTATCCGACAGGATGGTAAATTTAAACCCGATCCCACTCTTTATGTGCAGCTCATTACTTCGGCTGGGGCAGCCGTCCCCAGCCGAAATAATGAGCTGCACATAAAGAGTGCCGTCCGATTCTCGGCACAAGCGGGCGGGTGTGATGACGTCATCACGCTGCCTGATAGTGCGGAGAATCGGATAAGGAATAGACAGTAAATCTAATCGACAGCAAATCTAATCTAATCGTACCATCTAATCGTACCATCTATCCCCAGCTTAAGGATAGCAACTTCTCCTAGGAAAGTTCAAATTATTTGTGTATTTTCACAACTTTCTACCATTTACCATTATTTCAAAAAAAAGTTTTTCTTATGTAAATGTCCACTATGCCAACTTTCCTTGCCTCCTTGCCTTGTTGGCTCGACTATAAAGTAGGGTTGTAATAGAGAAGTTCTTTACTACAACGAAAGGTTCCATTATAATTTAAGTCATAAATTAAACTCAGTCTGCCACAATTGAAAAAATTATTTTTGCCACACAAGTCTCCAACAGAATGCCATCACCATGTTGCACCATGGTGGTGGTGGCGGTATCTTGCTTTAGTGTTTTTTTTTTTGGTTTGTGTTAAGATGGACTGGGGCACTGGACAAGGACAGTCCTAAATGCCACACATGTTTAGCGCAAAATCTTCAGGCGCCTACAAGAAAGCTTAAAATGAAGAAGAAATGTACCTATCAATATCACAATAACCATAAGCATGTCTTAACATTAAAAAAGAATGACTAAGATTTTAAGTTTTTTTCTTACGTGCAAGAAAATTTTGTTCTTCAAGTAAATAACTTCTGACTGCCTTTATGTGTAATTTTTGCTTGACAGTGAAATCACTTGATTTTACACTTTCTTAGAATGTGTCTGAGACTGTCAATTGGATGGAGCAAGCTGTGGGCTATTTTTGCATTCTATGAAAGTACAATTATGTATCTTGGAAAGAACACATGAATCCCAGTAGATATTTAGATAAAGCAAACACAATATTGCAAAGTGTTGGTGCAAATCACCCTAGTTTTTCCATATTTGTTATTATTGTAGTGTACACTAAAATACGCATAACGCATTTTTCTCTCTCTCTATATATATACTATCTGCCCACAAAAATAGGGGGGGAAACGTAAGTGCATCATATATAGTGATTAGATATTATTAAATCCTTCCATGTGTAGGCACGGACTTTATACCTTAGAACATTCTATTTATTTTTTCACTCAGGAGAAAGGGTGAGTGTCTTTATCACAGCAGGTAATATATTCACTGTGCAATGAAAGCCATTATGCATTTACTTGTTTGCTCACCAGCACTGGCTGCATTGCATTTTCTCAAGATTGTCTTCCTGATGGTGACAAATGTGGAAATTTTTTGCATAATTCGTGTTAACACATTAGAGCTCATATCAGATTTTAGTGATTTGGTTTATCTATAGCTTAAAAATTATTTATAAATACATATTTATGAAGAAAAAAGGGTTATGACAAAAAGACAAGTGGCACTGTATTTCTGGAAATGTCATACTAGTGTACCAGTCAGTTTAAAAATTAAATATTTCGATATTCATCAAGGTCACTTTCAGAGTAAACAACTTAGCTAATTACTTTGGAGTTTCTTGTCTACATAATAAAATATGGAGAGCATAACATTTTTCTGAAAAGTATAATTAGTGCAACAAACCACTTATTATGCCTTTTTATTGTAAGACCAAATCATTACCTTGGCCAAGAAAATGCAGCATTTATCAAAACACTGATGAATTCATATGAATTAATTGAAGCCTACATTTAGTTCAGTAGGCACAGAACCTTTGTTATTATTATTATTATTATTACCTTATTTATATAGCACCAACATATTACGCAGCGCTTTACATAGCATATATAGTCATATCACTAGCTGTCTCTCACAATGAGCTCACAATCTAATGTCCCTAACACAGTCATGTATATGTATGTAACACAGTCATAGGTCACATGACTAACCCACTAACAGTCTTCTCTTCAGATTCCTTTTCATTTTACTGATATTAACCTGGTTAATTGTAACAATGTGTAAACAAGCATGTACACTTAACAACAATGAAGACTGGGTAAACTAATACCCCTGGTGCATCAATTTGTGCTTGAAATCAATTTCCATACAACATCACTTTTCTAAGTAAATATGGCTTCTTTATTGTTTAAAACAACCACTGGTTTCACAACCACAAAAGAAACAAAATCATGGCAAACCACTCAGGCTTAAGGGCTTGTTTCCATTGTACGCCGGGACCCCTACGCTAAGCGTATACGCTTAGCAGGGGTCCCGACGTATCCCATAGACTCAGCCTGCCGGCGGATGGTCTGTTTTCACATCCGCCGGTGTAAAGGCTGAACGTACTCGACTACGTTCAGCCTGACACCGGCGGATCGGCTCAGCGCAATGAAGACAGACCCGTCCGCCGAGCAGTTAAGTCTATCAGTTACGTTGGGACCCCCCGCTAAGCGTGTACGCTTAGCAGAGGGTTTCCAACGCAATGGAAACAAAGCCTTAAGGGCTTGTTTCCACAACGTTTTTCAATCCGTCAAGGTCCCTCCGTCAACGGAAGGGTGCATCCGTCAGGCATCCATCAGTGCATCCGTCAAGCATCCGTCTGTGCATCCGTCAGGACATACAGGAAATGTTTTACTTCAGTGCATCCGTCAGTGACAGATTACATCCCTCCGTTGTGTTAAAATAGACGTAGTGATCTACGTCAATTTCAACGCAACGGAGACCAATGGATTGCACTGACGGGTGCTGGGACAGGCTCATTTGATATAATGGGCTACATCAAAATCCCTCCGTCTGATGTAAACTAACCCTAAAAGTCCATACTACAACATTGTTTGCCTTTTAATAGTAAAACAATCAAAACCTATATCACATCACATTAAGCTTTATCACCAAATTATAGCTAATACCACATCTAAGTCCCACAAATTCATCTATATTATTTAACTTCATAACACCCTAGCTATCCAAGATCTAAGAAACATGGTAGATAGACATTACAGAAGTTAAGAGAAGTTTTGGGATATAAAATTTGGATACAGTTGGTTCTTCTGGTTCGAATTGCTATGATTGCTATGATTTTTCTTTGATCACAGAAAGTTGGGGTTTCATATAGTTAAATGATATAGACATGGACATCAAATACATTAACAAACATTACAGATAATAAAGATCGTATTGGCATTACAGAAGCAATGAACAGCCAATGTCATATTAGAAGATACGCAGATGTAGTGAGAAGCCATTAGGGTTCAAATCCACTGGCAGGTATGATATGTGATTTAAACGTGAATTATAATTATTTAAGGAAAACATGGGTTCTCCAGGATGGAAATTAAGGGTTCACATATTGAAGAGATACAATAAATAAACACAATAAGTAGAATAAGGGATCAAAAGTAAAATCCCATTTGGGACTACATGCTTAAAAAGTGATCTAATAATTCATCTAATATGCATTAAAAATAAATCTTGGTGGGGGAAAGAGAGAGAACATATAGAATCAAAGTGGCACCCCACACTAGAGAGGAAGCGGGGGAAGTAGAAAAGGATGTATTAAGGGGAGAGGGAAAAGGAGCCCTTCTGCCAGTGTTCCCACACATTTTCAAACACTGCAATGTGTAATGCACATGGAATATCCTTCTGTGTAAGTCAGTATGTGAGCAACTTTCCTAATTGAGAGATGTCCAATAAGGATTAATAGAGGCACTTCCGTAAATCATAGACAATCCCAATAAACATGTGGGTCAGGGGAGTTACGCCAGCAATTGACAGAATAAACGAGTGTAATCGTTTTTGAGTGGTGTAACCAGTAGTATAGCATTTTATGTATTTTTTGTATTTTATTTTGTGTTTTATTTGTCCCCTATGGCTTTCTAGGATTCCATACCAAGGTTCTGTTCGAAATATAGCTCCCATCTAGTCATATTTGATTTTGTGGGGAAAGGAGTTATTAGAGGAAATATCATTTGTTAGAAAAAGTTTTAATGGAATGGGCCTGCCAGCCAGGGTTACTCCTGAAAAAACACATAATGTACCTAGGCACACAAACACTACCTACACCAGATATCCTTTACTGGTTAATCCAGGGTCATACACAAAAGTCAGTCTAAGGGTCCCCATACACCATACACACCAGATTTCCTTTAGATCTCCTTTTGTTTTACCAAAACCATGAAATATGAGGGACTTTCTCAATAATCAAGTCTACCTGTGTTCAATCGCAGAGGACCCTATACTACATAGTTGTTGGTAGATAGGTAGATATCTGACAGAGAGATCTAAAGGTGTATGGCCAGCTTAAAGCGGGTTTACACTCAAAATAAAAAAACATACATTACACAGACACAATACTCACCTGTCAGCAGTTCAGATGCTGAGAAACTGCTACACAAAAAACCCCCACACTATACTGACTTTACTTGCTTGCAGATGTCATGCTAGCATCTTTGCTCCTGGCATCTCCAGCACACTTCCGCCCACACTGACACCCCCTCTCTACTCCACCTCCTGCTCCTGTCTCTTCTGTATCAGAGCTGCAGAGACTCGTAGGGGAGGGGGTTTGTGAAGAGGGGGAATCGTCTGCTGATGATTTCCTACCTGGGAGAGATATCCCACACACCACTTCGGCTGCCTAGGCTCGACAAAATGCAGTGGGAGGGGAGCACTGGTAACAGCTTTTAGAAGAAGATTTGTTTTCTACAATCAAGGATCTTAGCATTATCGGCTTAGCTGCAGCTGATAATGCTAAGTGACCTCCCAGGTGGTAGGTCCGCTTTAAGAAACCATGGTACAGATGGGTAAGGCAGGTATTATCAGGGCAAATACAAAATCAGGATAGGCAGAGATTGAGAAATATCAGAAATCAGTCTGAAAATCAATGTGAAGATTTTGCCTAGTCTGTGTATTACACTGAAAGGAATATTTCTTTGTGGATGAATTTATCTACATATTCCTCCTTTTTTGCCACTCTGCTACCTTTGTGTGTGCCTTTAGTGATACCTGTCACGGAGCAGCAGGTGTGGACCCACTGTGCCACATGTCCTACCTCCTCTAAGGGCGTTGTCTAAGTGAACCCACTCGTTCTTCACAATACCCCTGATGGTGGGGATAGACTTTCCCAAGGGGAGCACCAGGTCGCTACCTCAGGAGGGACGGTAGGAACACAAGGCAGCTGGTCCAGGGGACCAAGGTCCATGCTTACAATTATTTTTTAGCCAATGCCTCAACCAAGTACTAAATGCACAGTAGCAAGACAAATAGGAATGGGATAAATACTGTATGTTACAGAAAGCACAAAATAAAGGTCATAACATCCTGTAAGGGAAATAGGGGTCCCCCAGGAGAGACCTCAGAAAGGCGGGTTTTTAAGGCACCAATTTGTCTAATGATAGCTGATAGTTAAAAATTATTCATCTTTATTTAAATAAATTTTAAAAAGACAGTTTCAATTTTACAATATGGGAGTCAGAGCCTTTAACACACATTGGGATGACTCCCCAAAATAGTGACAATTTACGAATCATAAAATCACAAATATGCATAATAATCATTAATGTAGGGTACATTTAAGGTTACTGGTTAGAGGTATGTCTCCTACATGTTTCGCCTGTGCGGCTTCCTCAGGGAGATGTCTCTATAACCAGAAACATATCAGAGCATAAGTTTATCTGCACAGTAACAAATGCTCATACTAGAGCTAGATTAATCAGACAGTCATATAAATTACAGGGTTAAACATTTCTAAGTAAAACATGCATATAATAGATACAAGTTACTAAGTTAGGCACCTTATGTGTGTACCATATATATAATAAAATACAAAAGAATATAAATATGTACTGATTGCAGATATATAAAGCTGTTATACACTAAAGAATCAAAATATGCAAATGCATATGTCATGTGCATGTGAATTGTCTAATACAGTAATGACTGATGTCAAAAAATAATAATAATTATTAGCAATCTCCTACAGGTAATCTAATCCAGCCCATAGCTTGCGAACAGTTTATATTGTGCATCAATATACAATCAAAGGCAAAATTGTTTGGGCAAATGAGCAATTGTATACCAACATCTATGTTAATATGTAAATATATAAAAATATAAAAAAGGATCTTACCTAAACCAGTGTTATAGCAAGGATAAGGAGGTAGCCCACCAAGTTCGCCAGGGATGGTCTGCCCAAAACAGGACCCGACGCAGGGCGTACCAACACGGAGGCAAATCCCTCCCTTGGGTGTATGCCTGGAAAAAAACAGGAGTACCCGATGTGAAAG
>CM070034.1:36582289-36624175 GCA_036250615.1 Ptychadena robeensis | reverse complement strand
TATAATTTTTGGGTGTGGCACAAGACCTATGTCCCCTCCTCTACCATCCTGTGTTACTGTATGTTACAGTTTATTTCTACTTTCTCTACTACTAAGATTTCTGTTCTTTAAAAACTGGTTGCTTTAGCATACAAACAGCTTGAATATATTTGATAAATGTGCTGGACTTTTACAATTATTCTGTTACAAGAAGAAGCCGATAAGAATTAGAAATATAGTCTAAAAGTAGAACATGAGTGGCTTGAGGAATATATGCTGCAAGGTTGATATACCTATTTTTAAAATGGAAGAATACAGGAAGCTGAGTTTTTCTCCGGGAAGTAAACCATTTCTTTAAAGAACTAAAGCATATCAAAACCATTGACCACTGAGGAAAATAGAAAAAAGCTGAAGAAAAAAGATTTTAAAAAAAAGTTTTCTAGATATAAAGCTCTAATAATTTTAAGTCAAAGTATATGTTTTATTTCTGTTACTATATCTGTCTATGCGTGTACATATCTGATTCACTATCAATATTAAAAATAAGCCACACTATTGAAGCAGTTACAATTACTATTTACTTGCAAGATGTGTTTTAAAGTGTTTAAAGTACAGTGACTAGCTTTTATAATGTAATCCACACTATATGATTTATCCCTAATAATAAAAATGTTTACAGTTTTTAATTTGTACGTCTTATTGTTTTTACCTGTTTATAAAATTGCATGTAAAACACCTAGAGAGCTTTCCCATTATTTCCTTTGCAGACTTTGTTGAAGATGGTGCAGCAATTTCCTTGTACAAGATGGCACATGGCAAGTCCTTTCAATATCAATGGCAGTGCACATTAACAAGCATTTTCATGTGTTCTAGTATATCACAACTAATACCTCATCTAGAAATCTCTGTTTGGCTTTCTTTTTTTTTAAATTGGTAGTGATATATTATCCAAAGCAACCCATAATGCATGTGAATGTATGCAACATTCACATAACAGCACAAACATAATGTGCATTGATGTGCATGTAAGTGTGAACAATAGGGCATACAATTTGGGCAATTGCTAATAAAAATGTAACTAGTTGATGTTGTATTCAGAAGGCATTGAAAAAAAAGTAGGAACACATTTTACTTTTAGTACCATATAATTTGTTCTGTTTTCTGGACACCTGCTAGTTACCAATTAACCTCTTTGTGTGTGTGTTAAGTAAGCTCTAATTGGACTTTAACATGTTGTTCTACTATGAAAAGAATGATATCACGTTTATAAATATACAATCTTCTGCTTTTATATATTATGATTAAGGAAAATGCTGTAGGTTGAAAACATTCAATGACAGATAGCCATCATATTGGTTACCTTTAGCAAGGTGTGTGAGAAGGACACACACGCTTTTGAATAAAATTACAAAATCAATTGTGTTTCCATCTGTCATGCACACACACACACGTTTCTATAGATAACAGATGATGTGAAATAATATAATCACACAGGTCTTTAAACAGAGCATTGTAGTGCAAGTAGCAATGAATATCATGGAATATCATCCTTTATGTTTTTTAGTCTTCTAATGTTTTACGTTGTTATAATATCTAATCTGTGCAAGCAATTATCAATATTAAGTTCAAGACTTTAATTAGAGATCCAGGATAACTAGCATATAACAATTTGAGTATTGACTGCAATTCCAATGAAAATTGCATAATAAAATTTCCTATGTTGCCATTATCATGTATCAATTCCTTCTTACTGCAGAACCTTTACAGTGCATCTTTGGAAAACAGATGACATTTATTTTTTTTTTGACCCAGGAGATATATTTTTATTAAAAAAATTAATTGTGAATATATAGCTTTTATTTCACATTTGATTTCCCATATGCTATAGTATTACACTTTGCGTGTTCCAGATTCAATGTTTAACCTCCTGTGTGTTTTTTTTGCTCTTTATGTATTTTCTTTCATTCTGACATTGATTGGAGCGATCTTTTTGCCTCCAATTTAATTCAAAATGAAAAAAAAAACCCATGTATTTGCTGATTATGAGTTTTCTTTCATGTTGGATTGATTTTTCTGTACCCAATCAAGTTCAAAATAAAGGAAACACATAACAAGTAAATACTTTGTAAAGGCTTGCGTCCAATGTTGCCATTTCCCCGCAGTGAATGTATATCCGCAGCGGGGAAATAGATTCAGAGAGGATGCTTCCCATTCGAATGAATGGCACAATGTCCACTCTGTGCTATTTGAGTGATGCGCCCGCAGTGATGATATGAAGCTGCGAAAAGCCACGTTTTTATTGCAGCATGGTACATTGCTGCCAGAGACACTTTAGATCAATGGAAGTGTCCCAAGACGTATGAATGCAGTTAGGGCAGTTTTTCTGCATTTTGGCTCAGCTAAATCAATAGGGTGCACTCCCGCCAATGCGGCAGGAGCGAACCCTAAACCATGGACAAGCTGCAGGTAATCGGCCAGAAAATGTGCCAGCGTGCGACATTATTCCCTGGGCGGTGTAGCAGACTGCATTGTCAGTATTGGTTGATTTAATTAATGAATTCTTGTTTGAGCAGATTTTTGTGTTTTCTATTAAATTTTATCATTGAATTAAATTTTTTAAAAACATTTAAGCGTTTGGAATTTTATATATTCAGGTTGTCTCCTAGACCTGTGTTTTGACATATTTTGGTAAGTTTCAGGCCTACAAATTTTTTTTTTCAATGAAAAGCAGCGTAATGCTTTTGGTGCAGAAATCTGGACCTCGGCGAAATGCCCACGAGGTAAAGCATAACTAAAGTTAGTTTCATATGAAATGATTCATCATATCTGATGACAAGAAAAACCTTCCTCAAATGTAGACATTTTTAAAATAAATATTAAGTATATATATCCGCCTGGAGTATGACGTCACGCACCTGCGCAGACGTCGGTGCAGGTGTTGGGGGGGAGAGCAGTCGGGAGCTGTCGGTCGGTGCGGCTTGGGACGATGATGAATCCTTGTCCCTGGCCGCACCGACCTAATTGCGACAGCTAGTGAGACCGGGCTACCACACCCCCCATTATTCTACCCGCTGTATAAATGCACCCCCGGGGGAACTGTCTCATCAGCTGATATCGCTGTGTCGGGGAAGCGTGCAGCGGGATTCGTGAAGGGGGAAAAAATACGGACGGCTTTCTGGCAGCAGAACCCAGCAACATGTTAACAGTGGGGAGAAAAAAACAAAGTGCAAATCGGAATGGTCACAGCCGTCATTGACAGTTTCCCAGGAAAATATAAGGACACACACTCTGCAGGGGTGTTTTCCCCAGGAGTGAATTTTTGTTTGCTCGTGCTATTGGAGGCAAGATAAAAGACCACAGACCAGGACAGTGCCAATACATCTTTCCTTGATAAGCCAGTTCACAGGCAAAACATGTTGGGGCACTGACAAAAGGGACTTGGACGGTCCCACATGTAAAACTTAGGAAATTGTGAAAGAGGTGGGAAAACGGGATGCACCAACTTGTGGTAGCCCTCTTTTTCGCCCCTTAGGAAAAAACGGGGTGCACCGGGTTGCGGAAGCCCTCTTTTTCACATTTCTGGAGATATCTGTTGTTTATTATTGGAAATATTTCTAATTGAGTTTTTTTAAGAAACTGTTTAATAAAATTCACATTTTTATACAATATGGATGAATGATTAGTTATTTATAATACCTTCCATCTCTTCCCTTGAAAAACCCTTGTTGCTATTGTTGCAACTTTTTGTCCTTCTATGTATCTAATAAATATTAAGATCGGACGACAACTTACACTACACGTTTTTAATTTTGGCCTACTCTGTGTTTGAGATTGACACCACTGGGTTAAAGTTCCTTAATTTAAGGGAGAGAGAACATGGTCAAAAGGCTTGAATGAAGGTTGAAGAATAAGTGAGGTGGGGATAATTTTTTTGGGGGGGGGGGGGGGGTGATGTAGAATCAAGCACATTTTGTACTTATAAACAAAAAGTGTTTCTCCATTGTAGAGACATACAAAAGCCATAACCTTGTTCCCACAAAAGGTTTGCTGCACCTTTTGAAACAGAGTAGGAAGCAGATAGAGCAACAGCTTTGTATGTAAGGCTTGAAATAATCATAGGTGGCACTAGTAGCCCGTTGAAAATCCACATAAACAGTCAAACTACATAATCCCTATCTACACGGTTGAATACTCTTTTCACGCGTATTTCCTGCTATCTAACATGCCCTCTACACTGTGCTCCAATGCACAATGCTTATGCATGTTAGACTGCTGGAATCCCAACTAGGATGTGCAAAGCCAAACAATGGACACATCAATTTTGAAATGTCATGGAACGGTTCATATGTCCAAAATGAAATGAAAGAAATGCATATATAATATTAACAAACCCCATTTCCAGATAAAAGTTGGGCCATTTTTAAA
The DNA here is from genome assembly GCA_036250615.1 of Ptychadena robeensis. NCBI lineage: Eukaryota > Metazoa > Chordata > Amphibia > Anura > Ptychadenidae > Ptychadena > Ptychadena robeensis. The sequence goes on along the minus strand of CM070034.1, from coordinate 36,619,771 downwards.
AATTGCAATAAACCTAAATTCTGTAATTTGGTAATTCACCTTTTTTTTAACACACAAGCAAATTCTGGTTGTTAAACTTGATAACATATAGAATCTTTCAATTAAAATTGTTGAATTCTTTGCATGTTAAATAAACAATCAAGTAAAATTCCAAATTGCAGAAGTTTTATTATTGCAGTTTTCCATCTTTTTTGAAAATGAGATTTGTGTATAAATATATATACAGGACATTTACAAGTCTTGTTAAGAAATGAAAAAAAAATGGCATCCACAATGTCATGTGTAATACACACAAAGCAAACCATTGCCCATACATTAAGCAGCCAAATAGAAACTAACTATGTTGAAATGATTGTTTTTCACTTTCATTCCAAAATAAAAACTCAGTAACAATTAAGTCTTATAATAAGAACATAATTGAAAAGGAAATGCTTTCATGGAATTTATATATTCATTTAAATAATCATGACATATATAGCAATCAACATATAATTCAACACAATGTAATGTACAGTAATGACAGTCTTATTAATAAATACAAGTTATAAATAGCCCCAGCAAGGTCAAGATTCCTTTGCTTTCCCTTTAGAGATCACTTACTGGTGTTAATGGTTGTACTGAAGCTTTTTTCTGTTCCGGGAGCTTTATTCTGTCCCGGAAGCTTTATTCTGTCCCGGAAGCTTTCTTCTGTCCCCAGATCTTATTGAACAGACATGTTTTCAACATTTTTTCTTTAAGAACCAAGTTGCCCCCATAACACACAAATTATTATTCAGTATTTGTTGTTATCAGGCCCTGATTGCAATCATAAGAAGTTTGATGGATTCATCTTCAAACCCCATTTGATCTCAGTACAAACACACTAAATAACATTCCTGATGATGGATAAATGTAAGAGAAATGCCTTGTGTGACACAGTGTAACATTTGCATTTGTTTAACACATGATTGTAATGCTGAGTATCCTTTAAAATTCTCCCTTGTATTCTATTGATAATGCCTAGTGCACTTTATTTTACGGGACTAAAGCCAAGTGGACTTAATGGACTGAACCATCCTGCTGATTTTTATTTTATCTACCAAATGCCAGTTTTAATTAATCAGCTGGCCATGTTTTTACATAATACAATGGAATCCGAGGTGACAGATTTTTGCTGAAGGATAACATTTATTTTTAGGATAAATCCATGCTGTTGAGTTTAATTTAGTTGACTAGGTAATGTACAGCAACAATCTGGGCAGAAGAGCAAAAGGGACACACACAACAAATGATGGATGCAATACTAAACAAGGCATTTCACATGAAGGTGCACAATGGTAATGTTACATAAAACTTTTTATTTTAGTTCAGAGAAGATGACCTCTGCAGTATCTATTTATATATATCTGAGTTTATCTATGACGATTCATACATTTATCAGAATTTTTCATATGTAGGATAGTATACAGTATGATGTAAAATTAGCCCTCATGATGTGATTGGTGATGGCAAACTAAGCCCTTACAGGAGACCTCCATCTGATATTGTTAGATGCTTGGGTGTCAGGAGCACCTAAAAAATAAATGTCCACTCTTCTGCAAACCTCTTTTATTATTATTATTATCATCATTTATTTATATAGCACCAACATATTACGCAGCACTGTACAATACATTAGGAGTGTAGATACAACAAAAGATAACACACAGATACAGGTTATGATACAGGAGGAGTAGAGGACCCTGCACCAACGGGCTTACAATATAATAGGTGGGGTAACAGAGTATACAATAGGTGGTGTGGGGGGGGGGGGTACTAAGTATAAAGTTTAAATCTGTATAGGTAGCTTGTATTTACTGTCAATGGGTTGTTATTCTTCCCAGACTTGCTTAGCCGGGCAGGTGGCAAATGTATATTCTGGCTCAGCAGCACAGCTTACTTTTTTCCTCTTTAATCGTGGTCTGCAGAGTGATTTTGTTGGCTTTGCTATCAGCTTTTTGCTTGTCACAGTGATTGTCGACAATTGTTAGGCAAATTGCGCGAGTATGTTGAGGTAATTTAGGGTGACTTTAGGGATCCATCAGATGCATAAATTCTACCGCTGTCACCTTAACCCCCCCACACTGTGCAGGTGATTTTCAGGCATTGGTTTATAGGGAAAACATGAGGAAGGTTGTTAGTGATTAACAACCATCTTCCAACCTACCTCACAATGTTTACAAATGTGGTGTCTTTTGTTTTTTGTTTTTTTAGGTCAGCAGCTCTGAAAACAACAGTGTTAATAAAACCTCAATAGGCAGCACTCTTACAGTTGTCCTTTGCAGCACACATGGGATAAAGCAGAAGTGGTGCTGATGCTGCAACAGTGATACTAAATATTGACTATTTGTTTAGAACTGTTCAGTAAATGGACTTTATTGTATTTACTATGTCCTGTATGAATATTTTACCAGTGTGGGTAATCTTTAGCAATATTATTTATCTGTAAACTGTCCTCTAGTAATTTGTCTAAAAGTATCTTGCTGAGATAATCCATTTGGAAATAATCTATCTATGCATGTTCGTCAATGATAATTTTAATAGTCAAGTAATATCCCCTCATCTAAGACTATATTATTAAGGAAGATTATTTATTCTGAAAGTATAATGAACAGTATAGTTACTGGAGGAGATATAAGGTATATACGCTATAGTTCAGTATGTTCAGTATGATAAATAATGCACTGAATGAAATATATTGTTTCTATATAGAAATTATACATATCTATTTAAAACTACTATTATGATGCATTTAACCAAGAATGGTACATAATGTTTTGAAATGAAATAGGATACAAATGTAGAAGTTGTTCATACTAAACTCATCACGAATACCACCTATGACCTTTTTGATGTGTATTTCTAAACAACCAAATATCAATATGTAAGTAATAACAGCAATAACATTATGTAAATTTGTAATCTAGATTCTTGTTCTGACCACTTCCATGAGGAAGCCCCTTTGAGGGCGAAACAAGATTTCCATTGATTACGACCAAGTCCTTTTTAACTGTTTGTTGTTTGCTTGTTTCACTGCTGTCTCTGTATAATTATGTCCACTTTGTGAAAAAAGTTTTAAATATCACAAGGGCCATTTCTGGGCCCAAATATAGTATTTTACTATTGTATATTGTTATATACTGTTCCTTGATAGGCACATAATAAAGACCATTTTACTGCAATACCAAGATCCTTTACTGCTTTTCGGTACCTGCAATGCCAAATTAGTAGTCCCCTTGTCAGGGAGAAGGGTGGGATTTTCTTCACCCTAGGGCCTTCTATTTGCAATCTTTAAAATTTCTTGGCTAGGGTACATATGACTAAGACTGACTCTGCATACATTTTTCCCCCCAACCAGCATTTTATTTATATAGTTCAGTACTTTTCAGATAATATTAATAATTTATTATCATTTAACTAGTGAGGAATAGAGAAAAGACAATAAGTCAGTTTCACTTTTATTAATTCTTCAGACTTTTCTTTTTATATTATGAATTAAATGATAAAATGAAAGTCACCAACCTACTGCTAAAAATATCTGTCTACACAAAACACGATGCATAAAACTTACCAACCAATCAATTTCGAGAAGGTAAATTAATTGAATTTTGTTTTTAAACTGTGTTCTCAGAGAAACTTTCAAACTTTCAAACTTTCAAATCTGTTGTATGTTGCCTAATTTCAAAGAACCTGGACATCTGCTACTAATAAGAGCAGAAAATAAATGGCTGGCTATAGTGGTCATATGGGGCAGATCTTTCATGTTCTGCAATGAAGAAAGAGGTTGAGGACTATGGACAGATGGGCAGCTTAAAATCTATAAAACTTGTCAGCTTGTGGCTCAAAAGAAAAATCACCAAACACAGAAAAAAAGAACACATTTAAAAAAGTCTTTGCATTTTGAGCAAGCCACTATTAAAGTTTGATGTTAAATCTGTTATCTTTCTTATCATCTTTCTGCATTAGGTGTTTTTAGCGAAAGGTTTAAATACATTTTGAGGAAAAAATAAGTAACAAAATATTCCTAGTATTTAGAGTAATTGGCATCATTTGTTCCTTATAATTAAACCAAGAACTGAGTATAAAGCTGAATAAAAAACAAACTCAAACAGAGTAGTGCTAATAATCAGTTAATTAAATTGATCATGTACTTTTTTTAGATTTCTTACTCTGCATCTATATTTTAGACCAGCGAAGAAGGAAGCATTAGAGTCATTTGATTGGGACAGCCAACAAAATGTGCATTAGCAAATAGTGTTGAGCGCAAATATTGGAATCGCAAATTTTTATTGTGAATAGCGGCACTTTAAAAATTTGCGAACATCTCGAATATAGTGCTGTATCGTTGTAAATTTTTAATAATCGAGATTCTGGGAAAAAAAAAAAGCATGCATTGCGTATGCAATAGGCTAAACAATTCGATGGGGGAAAGAAAAATCCCACACCCAATTAAATTCCCCCTGGGAGCACCCCAGGGGCAAGGGGACTTTAAGGGCCACTTGAGTATAGTCAGGTAACATACAGTCAACAGTTCAAAAAGTAGCAATTTAATAAAAGTGGTAATTAAAAAGCATAGGGCATGTCAATGTTGGTCGATGTTACAACAATATTTTGCAGGTATTAGAAACTTCCACATATAATGGGTACCAATAAACATTTTGGTACACATATAAAAACATATATAAAATACATTTTGTGTATTCAGTACGCTAGGATAAAGGTCCTGTAACAACAGGGTTTAACCCCAACGCGCATTTCGTGACGAACTTCCTCAGGGGGTGTGTCTTTATCCAACAAGAGTAGCGAGGCACCAAAAGACCAATCATTGGGACAAGAAGCGGTCAGAGCCCTTACTAGGGGCAACCATATGCGAAGAACGGGAGGCCAAAACAAATAGCCCGGCGGCGGGCAGAGACAGAACAGACCTGTTGCTTTAAATAGATCAAAGGAGTAGTAGTGCCAATAAGTAAATCGAGTAATGGTAACTTCTTGTTAGAAGTATTTAGGTAGGCAGGTAAATCGAGTCACTTCGAGTGTGCAAGTGGGGTCCAGACTCCTTGTGCTCCCTGCATTGCGTATGCAATATTCGCATGTACAGATGCAGATTTTGGCAAATTGTTTCATAAGATTACACTGCAGCTGCAATTTCCCATTCTGCCAATAGATGTCGCCATGACAACACACATTGCTTATGCAATAAATCACATAACAAATGCCTTTTTAATGTACAGGAGTTCTCAAATTTGCAAATTCACTTTGAATGTTTGGAGAATAATTTGAGAAATGTCCCAAATTCGAATATTGCCTATGCTGCTCATCACCGTTAGCAAATGCATTTTGAAAGAAATTGACATTGCATTTCTCTTAATACAGATTTCCTGTCATAAATCAAATATTATTCTAAAGCATTATATTATTCAGGCCTACTAAGATTTAAGGAGCAATAAATCACCATTTCTTTGAAAAAAAGAATTCATTAATACATTTATAAAAAAATTTAAATAATCAAAACATTTCCATATAATAGGGGAGATTCACACAACATCAAAGCATATTAATACATATTAATAATAAATTACTAATAGATGCATTGGTTTTAACCATTTTCTGTGCGTATGCTAGTGTTTCTTTAAGATGCTGCTAGAGGCTCCTACTCTCCTCTTGCTTTCCGATATCTGGCTTGCCACCCACATACTTCAACATATATTGGTGAATTTATATTTAAAAGAAGCCATATAGAAGCATTTGTGAAGGTGGAAAATCAGTCAAGAAAGAGCTTTCTTGATTGATCTTTCACCTTCAGACAGTTTTTACGCTCTACAAGCCACACAGAACCCTTTGAATACTCCAGTTATCTAGTTGTCCTTTCTGATAAAGCGTGCGGTAAGCTGTACTATTTGCATACTGCTTTTCTAAATGTTGGAGGGGCCTAATAGATGTGTGACTGCCCTATGGTGGATTTTAACTTGTCAATTCTGGATATTATCCCAGTCCTGCTACACTTATGATCCAAATCCAAACAATTTAAATAGTGTGTGTCCTGACAAAGCCGTTGGCAAAACATGTAGACAATTACACACTATGTGATGCAATAAGATTACCTTTTTTGGATTGTTGATGTAATTATATATTTATGTGTGTTTTGTAATAAAGTATCGCTAAAGCTGGGCATAAACGTGCCGATTTGGATGCCGTGCGCGCTCCTGCATCCGTTCGGGATTGGGTCGGCAAGAAATCCGGTGCACCAACCTGCTGCATTGGGCTAAAATCAGCTGTCATGTTGGATCGCACATTGATCCGACATGACGCATAATTTAGCTCTGATCCAATTAGTTTGGCTGGGGATGGCTGCCCCCACACAAAGGGTTCCGGCCGATTCTCTGCACTAGTGGGTGGGCGTGATGACGTCATCACGGCCGCCCCTAGTGTCGACATCGGGTCAGGAGTCAGCGGTAGCTCCTCCCGTCTTTTTCCAGCTTAACCAATATTGTATCATATCTTACCATCCACTAAAAGTCCCATTGAGGGAAATGTCTTGTTCCAATATATATCTGTAAAATTTGACGATTTCAATGATTTCGAGATAATTGAACAAGGTATCATCACCAAGCTTTGCTGGAGATGTAGAGAGGGGTTGGGGGTATACTACAAAAAGTATTGCTCTAACATAAATAGTTTTTGCATAAATTAAGTTCAAAGTCATGTCAAAATTTCAAAAATCTAAATTTTTACTTTGAACTTAATTTATGTAAAATAAACGTGAGTTTTTTACTCTAAGTAAGTGAAAATTTAGAACAATTATGCAGAAGTAGATAAGAAATATGTGCTGTTGTGGTTGGAAATGCTTACATTATTGATACACAATCTTGACAAAAGCTAATGGTCACCTGGCTACTAAGGCTATGTCTCCACATCCATCGGGACCCCCTACGCTAAGCGCAGTATTGGCGGGGGTTCCGACGGATCACATACACTGTACCTGCTCGGCGGATACTCAGTTCCGCTGAGGCGGAATGGCTCAGCGCCGTGAGAACACAGCATCCTCCGAGCAGGTAATGTGTATGTGATCTGTTGAAACCCCCCACCAAGCTCTGCGCTGGAGGCAGGGGTCCAGACGGATCACAAAACATTGTGGAGACATGGCCTAACTGGGGTATGATGTACCCTGAATATGTTTGGTTTAATTGATTAATTCTGACCTACTCAGTATCTGTTGTTCTATGCAAGCGTGCACAGTGAGTGTGAGTTGCACTGACAGGATGACATTAAAGGTGAATAATAGGGCTCGATGGCATCTCCTCCTTGATGCACATGCGCCATAACTGTCTGTGTTAGCATGTTATTACTCCTTCACTGTACAGGCTGCAGCCATTGTGTTGAACAATTACATACTGCAAGGTACTGAAAATAGACCAAACTTCTAGCTTTATTATGTTTACTGCCTGGGGCCTAATACTTCATAAAGATGCAGAAGGGTTCTTTCTGTATCCTCTCTCACCAAGAATAGCTTCATTTTATTAGAATGTTACATTAACAAAACAGTACTGAAAACTAAAACTAAGATTAGACCAGGTTCCAGCTCTAAGCCCTTCTAGTTCAACTATACCTTTAATCTGTTAAATCATACTTTGCATAGTGAATGTCCTGGGCAGTATATATTTAAGTTTGAACGCATTGTTCTGTTGTTTATTGGTAATGTAGTTAGCTGTCATGCTGCAAGGCATCAGGGGTCTTATAACTTGTCAGTACTGTAAAGCATACTTTTCTCATAATCCTACTTTTTTGTAAATCACAAAGCAGAGAATTCTATGTGAAGTGTTAATTCTGGACTAGACATACAATAAAAAGACTGCAAACAGAAGTAATGAATATTTTTATACTTATAGATTGGCCCTGAGCCTTTTTTGTACTCTTAAATTGCAGCACATCAGCAAGAGAGTGGCAGACTGTCAAAGAGATTAGCATCTCTTCCTATGGGTAATCCCTATTGTTTTAATTGAAACATCTGGGGGAGAAGAAAACAGTGCAAATTGTTATCCACAATAAAAAAGTGACAAAACACACATATTTCAGAAAATTCATAAAAGATATTTTACAAGATCTATAAAATCATCATGAACACCAATCATTCTTAGTGTTTTAGGTAAAATGCAAGAAACATATTTTCTCTCAAAATCACCTTTTTAAAAACATGTTTTGTTATTAATTACTCATTGCATTTTTGGCAAATTCTAACACAAACATACAACAATAACGACATAAGCTGTACTACCAAAACATGATGCATCTCTTTACACGCAAATGAATGTTAATGACAACCTATTCTTAATCCATACGCTTTTAAAATACAGTTGGCTCACCCTTTGCATCTATACTTTAACTCTTCTGGGATGTCTTTCTACAAAGTTTAGGGTGTGTTTATTCTTTCAGAAGAGCATTTTTGTAATCAGTAATGGATGTTAATCCGTCTCTTAGGCGTCTCTTCTGCTCTTATGCATCCACAAGGTGTTCTTTTGGGGTGAGGTCAGGGATCTCTGAAGACCAGTAAAGTTCCTCCACACCAAACTTGGTTATCTAGACATTTATGGACTTATTGCAGAGGTGACATCCTGTCATGGTGCCACGCGGGAATACACTATCTTGGAGAACAACCCATTCTTTTACTAATATTTATAGAAGCAGTCTGTATGCCAGATGTAAAGATTTATTATACCTGTGTTGATGGAAGTTATTGGAGCAACATATTTGAATGATTTGAAGGGATGTCCCAACATTTTCTCAATTTAGTGTTTAATTGAAATGACGATGGCAAAATTCAGTAGGGTTGGTTTACTTAAAGGAGCAAGTGAATGTTAAATGAGCTTGGTAATTATTGCAAAGGTGCATTCATGTCAATAACCCAATCAAGGGAACAAAAGAACCAAAACAAGACTTGTTTTTCTTATTTCCCTTGTGTATAATTGTATATGATACACCTTCACTTCTTTTTTTCTTTTGCGGAGCACTGTTCATTACTTTATACGCAATACCTTTTTAAAACTAATCACAAAAACAAACAAGACAGGCAAACATCCCCATGAACCATACATATTTCAGGAATCATATTTGGTGAAAAGCTCCTGTAATTTGTTTGTAGTTAAAAAAGTTACTCATGGATCCATATGGACAAATATTTCTCATCTTTATCATGTAAATGGGAAGACAATGTCTCCATCCGCATGATTAAAGATATTAAAGAACCACTCCCGTTCTGAAGGGGAAGAAATAGATTAAAAATGATGTGGGATTTCTTCACATGCTCCTATGACATAATATTTCACTACTTTAGAACAACTATCTGTAAATATTGAAAACAGAGCAATTAATGGGGTATTAGGCAGTGTTTGATTTGCAACTCAATTATAACATTCAAATAAAAAAATACCATATTGGTCTAGGGGAGCTTCACTCCCACCATGTATGAAGCATTGTGCATGGCTCGGATAAGAACCTCCAACACATTGGGGAGACCTTCACGTCTTCTTTACTAGGGTAAGTAAACATCTACTGAATACTCATCCTCATGCTTCTTTTTTCGTTTAGAAAAGAAAACTTAGTATTATAAAAATTCAAACTGATGGATATCCCAAGCTGATGCATGACACTTACCCTTTTGTGGTTTTGATCAAACCACATTTTTGATTTTAACCTCTTCTACTTTTTCTGTGTGTGTGTATATATATATAAATATGTTCTGGGGGACTAGTTGTACTGCTCTTGCCAAGGCCACACGCTTCCCGGCCGCCTCGCTTTCTATTTTTCTCTGTCTCTCCCCAGCTCTCTTTCTTACTCCCTGTCTCGCCCTAACTCTCTGTCTTTATAACTCCCCCCAATGGAGGGAGTTATAAAGGGTGTGGTTAAAGTGATATACTAAGTAGAGGGTGTCATGGGCAGCACAACCTTTAAATATGGTTCTAACAGAAAAGGGTAAGAAAAGTATATCCTCTGGTCCCGGGCCCTGAACTTAACAATTGCAACAGTTAGTAAAGTTTTAGCTGGAGTTCATCTTTAAGATACTTCAAGTTCTATTACCAGTAGATATTTTAATTGGATCTAAAACACTAAATATAACAAACAGTTTGCAGTTAATAAAACTGTAACTATGTAACCTCAAAGTATTCAGTGACTTATACTAAACCGATAATTTGAATTCAATTAAGCATAATTTTCTATAAAATGTCTGTTTATATTTGCCAAGTTAATTAGAGGGAAATAAAAGAACATATATTTACTGAGAGATTTACAATGTTCGGTTCGCTTTGTTAACAACATCTTTTTCACACTTATAATTGTCTCAAAGGTAACACTGCGAGCTAAAAAAAGAAAATATCTATAATATTAATAGATTTGTAGTTTTGGGAAATTATTATCAAGTAAGTTCAATTAATATAAACAGACACAACTCAGGAATACTAATAATATATAATCTTAAACCTATCACTGAAGTATCATATAAGGTTTGAAGTTTTAATGTAATTTTAAGATTTTTTTGTTACTTTTTTGTCTAAATAAGGGTTTAGTAACATTTTATAAACAGAAGGGGAAGATAGCAACAGTATAATACAAGAAACACAACAAAAGTATTTTATCGTGTATTTGTTGGCTAACTGTGGGACTCATGGAAGTCATCAATTCTATTGTGTGAGGTGGAAAGCAAATAGCAGTTCATATTGTCGGTTTTGAAAGCCAGGGCCAGGTCAGGTGCCAGCCTTATGCACCCCAGGGCCACCATTACAAATACCATTTGCAACATTTGGATAAGCTGTAAGTGGGCAGTATTTTGTTGTTTCTGTATTTCCTTGCAATTGTCTCAGAATCAGTGAAGTGCGGCTGGAGGCCTATGTATTGGGTAACACAGATACAGGATGCTGGATGACTGCATTCAAGGGACCTTCATTGTAATTTATAATGTTTTGTTCTATAATTGTTATATATTATGTTTTGTTATTTTTTTTAAATTAAAGGTTGCCAGACCATTTAAACCCCAATCCCTGTGAGCCTGAATTATTCCAGTTAAGTTCCTTACAATTTATTACAATAATTCCAAATATATATACATATATGTGTGTGTGTGTGCCTGTAACTTACATAAAAAAAATTGAATTACTGAAAAATTTACAAAGTAGTAATATATAAAAAGCATGCATACAGTGTGGGAAACATGCTGTACTTTTCTATTATAATTGTTATTATGTTGATATTGCAGTTTTTTGTGTTTCAGGACAAAAGCCATGACACACAGGTAAAGGCTGAATCTCACCCAAAGGTTAAAGCCTTAGTTTCCTTGGCAGCCTAGAAGTGATGGCATACATAACATGTTTTCTCTGTCTTATGTTGTGTGAACAAATTCCCAAGGACACTTTGCAAATACTCAAGAAATTCCACATCTATGTGTGTGAGGTGTCTTAAAAAAGAAATGTGTTCACTTATAATCAACATTTCAATCTTTTTATTCCATCTATCAATTGGTATTTGAGACACTGCGCAGTTTCATAGGGAACAATACTTCTCGATGTAGCACTGGTAAAATATTTCAATAAATATTTTTCTTATTAGGTATAACGTAACCTCCCTAGCGCTCTTGCAAGGTCCAGATTTCTGTATCAAAAGCACACCATAGACTTAAATGATTTTTTTTTAATGTTGTAGGCCTGTAATTTCCCAAAATATGTCCGTAAAAGTGTTTAGAAGACATCCTGAATATTTTATTACAATTGTAAATTGTTTTTTTTTCACTTTGAATTGTATTGGACAAAGTTATCACTGTATCCAGTAATTCCCTTTGGCACCCTCTCTCCTCTGGTGTGATGAACAAACCAGGAGAGGGAGGGTTAACTAAAATGGGACATCTGGGGAATTACACCGAGAACAATTTTCTCCATAGAAAACTATTCTTGTGCAATTTCCTTTTGAATCCCTCATCGCCCCCCCCCCCATGTGACATCATCACATCAGTGCAGAAGCCAGTTAACATGTACCCTCTGATGTGCGCCCCTGTTGTTCATGAGGTGAGACTACATTCACCACCCATTCACTTCCTCTACTATCCCGGGCAGGTGCACGCATAGGCGGAGAGGAGGACAGCTGGGCTTTGGAAAAAAAAATCCCATGCCTAAAACCGCCATTTATCCAGAGAGATGGTAACAACATATCATATGTACAATGTGATACATCAAGAAGTAGAAATACACTAGAGGATTCTATAATTTAGGAGTATACCAAGGTGTAGGTGTAGTGTAGGTTTTGTTTCATAGTAAGATGCAGTGTTTCAATAAAGGATTCACAATTTTGCCTGGCAAGAATAATGCAGCAAAGTATATGGTGATGTAATAGATGTGACCTATCCTCAACATTGCTGTTTATTGTAGAGCAGTGGTTCTCAACATTTTTTAAAGTTCATTGCATGGAAATTAATTTAGGATAATTTAGATTGCTTGCAGACAATTTTTAAGTGAATTACAATAACAACTTTTTATTCAGAAAATGTCAAATCTAAGTCATCAAATATACTTTCAATGGGATTAATACATGTGCTTTGCCTGAACCAAGTCTTCTGAACCAGTGGCAACAATCAAAAATAACCCATATTTATAACAAAATAATCCCTTTACGGTTCTCTAGAGGACCACAGACCCAAGTTTGAGAGTCACTGCTCTAATAGCAGCCAGATTATACCTGCAATGCATATTAGTGTCAACAGTGGCTTATTCAATGTGCACCATGTTGAACCCTGTTGAACCATGTTAAACCATTAATATTTCATATATGTCATAGCATAACTTATTCACCAATACAATTTTTTGATATGCTGTGTTTTTACATACACATACATACATACATACATACATACATACATACATACATACACTAGAATTTAATTGGTCACTGCAAATTAAAACAATCCTGACATGATGACTGTAAAGTAAAAGGGATGCATAGGAATATAGAGAGAGGTGTTGGAACTTGGATGTGATGCATGCAAGTTCCTACATGCATATAGTCATCAGAAAAACAATATCAGAAATTCAACAAATAATATTTAGTTAACATTAATTTATAAACTATTCTATTATAGAATATACTATAATACTATTGTACTATTGTTACTTCATATATATTTTGAGAAACTTTTAAATTCGATAATTTTTAGATACATTTTAAGTAATAAGCCACATGAAGCTGTCTTTCATGTATGTCCTATTTATTTATTTTTGGATTTATATAGCTTTAGCACTAGCTAGTTATCTCATGGAAGAGCTCACAATCTAATAGGTTATCTTCTATTTATTGGTGCCAAAGTCTCACGTTTCTGTATATGTTTATGATAACAATACTATTTTATAACAGTCAAGCAGTTTGCAGCTGGATTAATAAAAGCAGAGTTCTCTGAGCTTTCATGTGCTACAGAAATCATCCAATATGGAAGCTATGCACTGAGGTGTGATCACCCTTTCCTCATTATTTTTTTATTGTTGCCACAGAGCTAGAGGGATCAAGTACATTGTCCAAAACAAAGACTGATTTATTACATAAAAAAAACAAAGCATGACTTGGATTACTACAAACTTTCTTGCCTATCCTTATAACAATGTCACAACTATTACAATCCCATCTTTTAACAACCAACTCCATTTATGTGATTTTCTATCAGATAAAGTATAAGTCAATAATTTAAACTATAGAGTTTTGTTCTCTAATTCAGTGGCACCCGAACTTTCCCTACAGAATCCTACTTTTCTATATATAGGATAATTCATATCATCAGATGAAAATCATTTAGTTGCAAAAACAAATACTAACAAATCTGTAGTTCATTGGTATTCTTGCGGCACAATTTTGTTGTTGTTGTTGTTGAAAAACAAGATGTCTTCTTACACATTGATCCTGGTTAAATAGTGGCTTATTTCTGTCTAACTGGTGGCTGCCTCAAAGAACAAACTCAAATGAGTTCTTCACGTGAATTTGAAGAGATTGCACACAATTGTCTTATTATTGTCTGTCAGAATTAATTAGTAGAGATGGTCGAATTTTTTAAAAAAAATTCGACCATTTTGACGATTTTGAGTTAACAGCAAAGCCCCTGAACATGGTATGATTACCAAACTTGCTGGAGACGTAGGGAAGGGTTGGGGGTCTACTACAGAAAAAAAGTATGCCTTTAACACAAATAGTTTTTGCACAAATTAAGTGCAAAGTCAAGTACAAATTTCGAAAATCGGAATTTTGACTTTAATTTGAACTTAATTTATGCAAAAACTACATGTGCTAGAGCATTTTCTTTTTTTCAAATGTTTCCACAACCCTTCTCTACATCTCCAGCAATTTTACTGATGGTACCATGTTCAGTGGCTTTGCAATGAGCTCACACAGTTAGCAAGTCGAAAAATTCTACCATCTCCATTAATAAGTAATATCAATATGTTTACATGAAGGCAACCATGTTTGTTAACCATAATGCAAGTCTTTAAGTCCGCCCAATGACTGAAAATGGTGTTCTACAGATTACACAATTTTGATTCACTTTAATTGTGTTTTGCATTCCTATACAAGTCCACAAGGTAACACCAAAACTGAATTAATTAGATAAATGCTGGTCAAAATTAACCTTGAATTTTCGGAATGACTTCAAATGATATGTGACCCAGTCTCACACACACAGCCCTAATTCAGCTTCATATCTGTGAAGTCATTCAAATTGGGTAATGTCAAAAATTTAACAACTAATAAATTTCATCAGATTAAACTTTTAGAAGTATATTTTCATTTCGGGATTAATCTCATACTCCCAATTAGGTCTATATGGAAGAGGATATTAATGCATTAATACCCCTTTTTTCTATGCAATTAAATTAAATCATTGTGCAGTCATGGGAAATAAATTTTTTAATTGGACAATTCTATGTCTATTATGTAGCAGCTCCTGTGAACAGTAATGTGATATAAAAAGACAGGGTTTAGCACAGCTAACTAACTCATTGTATGTTAAAGCATTAGAAATTAGGGGAAAACTACTTTACTCTAGGCACATGCAAACATCAATGATTTTTTGGGGGTCTGTGACTACATGACACCAATCAGTTCAGTTGCTCTCCAGTAGTAATGTAAACAGTATCTTGTGTTATGCTGTAACACTAGGACATCTAAGCTTTTGGGGTCTGGTGTCTCCACAGAACTAGCCTTGAGGACCAGCATTGGAGGAAGGTCTCTCTACCTCAAAATTATATAAATCTGCATTATGGTCCCAAGTAAGCTATGTAGGGCTTCAACCAGTGCATACTGATAAAGATTGCATAAGCAAGGCGTTTTCTTCTCAAAGCAGAATTACCTCTAAAACTAAGCTTAGAGTGTGTTATTACACTAATATTCAGTACATGTACTAGAATGTCTACTTTTAATCAAAAAGCAAGTACACACTCATAAAACCTTAGAAGGTTGTCTCAATAGACTTTTCAAAATGTAAGCAATTGGTTGTGAATGTTTTTTGTAGGCAGAGCAGATAACAGTTCTGTCCTGGGCAGAGACAGGCAATCGGATAGAGTTAAACTACTTCATACCTAATAAATATGAACCTCATTAGAGGTCATTCAGCGTGTACTGCCCAATGTTCTGCACTGATGCTGTTATGCTTGAACTGAAAAATGAATTAATTCTTCGTTTTTTTTGAGCAATGAGTCTAAATGAACTCTGGTAAAACCTTAAGGTGTCATAAAAGTAATTAACATTGACTATTTACATGATTTCTGCCTCACGAAGAAAAGAGCAAGCTAGATGGTATCAAGAGCAATTATGTAAAGTAGGACAACTGATGTGTAATTTTGGCAGCTAATTAACTTTTTTTGAGTTGTGTTACCAAAAATACATCCTGACAAATGAATAGTAAACATTACCTGATATAATGTTAATAGCAAATGTATCCTTTTAATCTGTCTTCTGTCTCAGCACATGTAGATCACTAAAAAGGTGAGGTTCGAGACACCCAGCAGCACTGTCTCAAACCTCATCTGTTTTTTTCTGTTTTAAGAAAAATATGTTCTCCACAATGTCCCTTTATATGTTAATACGATAAATAGTTTGTATAGAAATAAAAAAGTGACCCTTTTTAATAAATTACTGAAATAGCATCATATTTTCATTGTAAAGAAGATGTTCTGTCTACTTATACCTATAGAGTGTTCACCTTTTTAGTGATCTACATGTGCTGAGACAGAAGACAGATTAAAAGGATACATTTGACAGATTAAACGCAAACACAGGGAGTGTGTGGCCCCATGCTGATGGCTGCTAGGAGGCAGGCCATTAAGGGTTCCTAAACAAAGGAACTGTTGTTTGATCAGTTCCAAGCCAGGAGGCTTGGCATTTTCTAGTGACTTTGTTTATTCGGATGTCTATTAACCCCTGTGAAGGTAACCCTTTATTTGGACTGTGTGCTCAAATAAACATGGGCAGGAGCCCTTAAGAGGGTAAAAACGTGTGGATTGATGCTGTGAGAGCACCGTTTGAGCTGATTCCCCACAATATATCAAAGGAGCTTACAATCTGGCAGAAATAACATTTTTTTACATTTATTGTGCTGGTCACAGGATTACTTTTTTCTTCACCATGTGACGTCAGCAGGGTCAGACTGTTCTAAGTGGCAGCACGTCACATGTTCTGAAGATATCTCTTCAACCTTTGGAATTCTTCAATCCCAGCCATGAAAATAACTTGGAGGTGTCCTTCAAGGGTCAAGAACTCTGTCTCTATGAACTATAGTAAACTGTGAGAAAACAAGGCATGTAGTAAAAAAACAACCCCCCCCCCCCCCCCACCTCCTAAATAAATGGGAGGTAAGCAAGTGATGAATCAAGAGTAAACTAGCTAATCACTAATAAATTTATCCCAACCTGGGACTTTAAATAGTATGTAACAATGAAGTATTATAGCATTAAAACTTGATTTTATTTGGCATAATAAAACCATTTAAAACAGGTCAAAGTCATAAACACGTAAAGTCGAATCAAAAACCAGACATCTGGATCGTGGGTTATAGTATGCTTCACAATAACATGGTGTACCACAGTAATCTTCCTGGGAAGCTAGCATTGGGGAGGGGCCGTGATTGGAACCCTTCAGTTCTCTTTGCTGACATCCTTGGACCTCATCAGGAGGGAAATGGTCCCAGTTAGTGGCCCAGTGAGGAACAAACAGATCAACAATCAGTAACAGTGCATATTCAATCCACTCTGTGCCAATCATTGTCCCCTTCTGATCACTCTGTGCCATTCATTGTCCCCTTCTGATCACTCTGTGCCATTCATTGTCCCCTTCTGACCACTCTGTGCCATTCATGGTTCACTTCTGATCATTCTGTGCCATTCATTGTCATTGTCATTCATGTGAATGAGCAGCATTACAAGTACTATACAACAACAGTCCAACAAGCATAGTCAATATGCATCAATTTATGTGCATATGTCACAGCAAATATATGTACACATGACATATACCTAAGGTGTGTCATAAACCATCAATAAGATGTTGAATTAACTTGGCAGGTCTACTCACCAAAGACCAATCAGGGATGGGGCCCACCCTGGCTAGTATGGTGACAAGACATCTCACCTTCCCCTCCAGGTGCTCGCACAAAGGAAGATGGGCCATCATTCGGAGATACCCATGTAGGTAGAAATCTAAAAATAACTAAAAGAGTAATAAGTTGGCACACCCCCTAATATAGACATTAGTGTATGACAGGGGAGAACGGCAGGATGAGATGTGGGCCCAGAATACACCGCCCCACTGTGAGGGCCCTAAACATGTTTGTCTTCACACTTCCTCCACTTCCATCCATGATAGGATTTTTATGGATCCTGGCAATGTCCGCTCCTGCGTCTGCTTAATTTAATAGTGATTTATATATTTATAAAAAAAAAAAAAAAACTTATTTCACTGGTGATAAAAATGTTGTTTAAGGGTACACTTCTAATATGAACCATGGAGCTGCTTAAGAAAAATCTGCTTAAAATACTCCTTTTCCTTTTGGTTTCATTTATGTATTAAAGTTATGTTTTCTAAAATGATTTTTTTCTGCGTATTTTAAATGTTTTAGTAGACTGTCACTCTTGTGTACTTTCAAAATTCAACACACTTTTACTAATCAAAATTCATGTTAGAAACACACCACAATGGAATGTTTTGCTGTGTACTCTTTTTCTTTAAACTCTTGCTCATTAGACATTGGGGGGGGGGGGGGGGGGGGGGGGGGGGGGTGCAGTACATAGAAACACAACCTGCTCTGTTACCAAAATACATAGGTGTGATTGGACCCTTAATGGTTTATTTTACTTATAGGAGTAAAGGAGCAAGGTTAGTATTTTAATTTAAAGGTGCTACCATAAACATTTAAAACCTGTTGCATGTAAAAAAAAAACAATGACATGCATTGTCATCTTCATTGTCCCAAAAAAAAAATGTTGTGATTGGTAAATCCTCACTGAAATGTTTAAGAAGAAAATTCTTCATTTTGCTGATTCTTAATCCAGAAGGACCATTTCCTACAGCTCCCTGTATCCTACTCATACACAAGACTTTGACATAGAGTTTTACATACACATGCTAAAGCCCCCATGCACGTTCCAATTTTTTTTGTACGAATTGTGCACGACCGACCGACAAACCAATCAGGAGATTAATCGGATGCGGAATTATGTACCCGGGCGAAAAATCGGTTGGGACCGCTCCGGGCCTGTCCCTAAGTATTGGTCGATCTGCTGTTAATAAATAGTGTCGGGCTGATTGATCAGTGATAATTCGAATTCCGATTCTTCATGCCAGCCGACCGACCATAACATTTTAGGTGAAAATCGGGTGACACGATCGGGAGAAAAATCGGAACATGTATGGGGGGCTTAAGGCTGTTTCTGCAGTACCCATAATGCAGTTTATGTGCTTACTATTTCAAAAAATAGATTTGCATTTCAGTAATATTGTTTGAAAATGACCCTATTTACTACCATTAACAACATTGTTATACCTCACACCTTATCAGAATGTAATTTGCTGAATTGCATCACCAAACGATCTATTAGAAGGACACAGCCTATTTGCTCCGTTATTGCTTTTATAATATATAGTTAGCTCAGCCATTTGGCAGCTGAATGAATAACATTCATTATCTGCAATTAACTATCAAGCATAAAGAAGAATAGTAAAGGAATAAAGGGTCAAAGTTGATGATATCCGATATGCTTAACATATTGTAAGCCACAAGAATGTCATGGCAAAAATAAAAAATAAATCTGACCAAGGGCAAGTTATATGCAAGCCTGTATACTGTATAGCTACTTGCTTATCAGGGCAGAAAGATAACCAGTGGTGGCTCTGAGCTACTGCTGACTGATTGAATCATGATCTGGAACATTACTGGAGTGGAACATGACAAATCAAACCTCGAAATTCTCAACAAATCTGCTATGTAAATTAGCCATATTACAGGAATGCGTCACGATTCCCCCTATTCTGTTCTTTTTGACAAATGTACACATTGAGTAAGTCATTTAACTACAGTGTGAAAAAAACATCTAATGCTTCCATAGTAAAGTCTGAGCTGGTATATTTACTAAATGTGGGCAGCATAGAACACTCTATAAACTGGATAAAGTCTAGCAAACGTCAGCCTATTTATAGAATGTTGAAATTCATTTCATAGCCAATATCAATTTGGGTTATTTATAAAGCTTGGTCTGGGCATATTTCAATAGCGGTGACATCAGTGCAGCACAATATATTTTAAAATTGAATTTACCATATTTATAAATATTACATTAAGGATATACAGAAAGGTTTGATTAACCTCCCTAGCGCTCTTGCAAGGTCCAGATTTCTGTACCAAAAGTGCACCATAGACTCTAATGGAATTTTTTTTCAATGTTGTAGGCCTGTAAGTTCCCAAAATATGTCCGTACAAGGGTCTAATAGGCATCCTGAATATAAAAATGTTTAAAACACACAAGTCTGTAAAAAAAATGCATTTAAATAAAAATGTTTTCCATGGAAAATTGTTTTAGTGGAATTTACTTTTGAAACTCCCTCCACCTCCCCGATGTGAGGTCATTACATCACTTGGGGGGGGGGGGCATTGGCTTCAGTGCAGAAGCCAAGTTAGATGATCGGAGCCACTGGGACAGCGTGAAACTGTAAGTATGCGCTGCCGGGGCTACGATCTTCGCCGGTCGGCACCATCTTCTCCAGATCAATACTGACAGGACAGCACTGGACTAGATGGTGCAGTCAGGAACGCTTGGGGGGGTTAATTTGTATTTATTTCATTTTTACTTTAACCTATGCTTGATAGAGCCAAGGAATAGAGATAACTACACAATTTAAATTAGCTGACTTTGGTAGATAATTCCAAAGCCCCTAAACATGGTTTCATCAACAAAATTGTTGTAGATGTAGGGAAGTTGGCAAAACCAACATGTCCTAGAGCCTATGTAATATTCCCACAACAAGTATCCACATCTACAGGAATTTTGGTGATGTTACCATGTTCAGGGGCTCCTAGTGTTGCACACAGACATTGCCTGCCGGTGGACGCTCTGTTTACACATCCACCGATGCAGAGGCTGAACGTACTCGACTACATTCAGCCTTGCATCGGCGGAGTGGCTCGGGGCAGTGAAGACTGAGCATCTGCCGAGCAGGTAAGTCTATGTGCTATGTTGGGACCTCCCGTCAGGCATTACGCTCAGCGTAGGGAGTCCGACGTCAATGGAAACAAGCCCTAACTCCCAAATTAACTAGTTGAAATGTCACAACTATCTCTACCAGGGAATAACGGGTAAACTTTAACAGGGGAATTAACCAAAGAATGAATGTAAAAAAACAAGCATTTTCTATGAGGCCAAAGGAAAAACACCATAATTAATGTAAAAAAACACTTATGCGCTCATCCCTCTTTGGGGTTCAGTTACCAATGAAGAGTGCCAAATTTTAATGAAAAATAAATGTAACATCTAATTATTGACCATCTTTTCTTTTTCAAATGCAGCATGATCCATTTATTATCTTTTTATATTGTATCAAGTGTTGTGCTTTACGCAAGATCTTTCTTTGTTTTACTGTTTGCATTTTATGTTTATCTTGTAGATAGAAAAATGTCCAGAGGATTTTGCTGACATTTTATTGTGCAAAGCAAGTCCATAACAGTAATAATTTTCAATCGCCTTAATAAAACATACCTCCATGCATGCTAAAGTAAGTAATGCGGCACACAGTCACTCTTCCATTTGGGAGTATGTAGCCTAAATTCCATCTATCAATACAAGTCAGTCTTTTTACTGAGGCTGAGCGGCAATGAAACATCTTTTCTAATTTATTACCTTACAGGATGTAATGGCTTCCAAGTACAGCTTGTTTATTTCTGGATTGTGTTTGCATCTTTTGGAGTGGGGGGAAAAAAGCAAAAGGAATAAAACTAAATAATTAAATGGTGCCATGTCTTCAGAGACTTTCCTTCAAATACAAGCACTGAAAATAGATTGAGACAAATGAGGGCACAGTTGTACTTCTCCTACAAAAGAGTCATTTTACAGCACAGGAAAAAAGGACAAGACCTTAAAATAGGCTAATAGGCAATGTGGAAACTGTGTTTAGCTCATCTGGATTCATTTGAAAACATCAAGAAAAGAATAAATAATCAAGAGGCTATTTCGAAAGTGCATACATTAGGCTAGGACCTCAGAATTTTACAACATGTGTGAAGCTTTCTCTTCCATGACAATACATATCTATAGAATCCATGGATGTAGCATATGCTTCTGCCTCAATGCCCCAACGTTAAAAAAAATAGCCTTTTACTTACCAATTTATACCAATGTTTTGATGTGCTTTATAGCAAGTAAAGAAAGTCACATGTACTGTACTTACTTTTAGCTGCTCCTTTCATAGCCTAGTTAAACACCCAAACAAGAAAACAAAAACCCATCATGTGTATGATGGACCACGGTACTTGCTTACCTCCCCACACTGCAGATCATAGCAGATGTTAACAGGCTTGGGTTACAAAATACAGTAGTATTAGCTTGTAAGATCTCTTTGTCTATGGACTCTATTTCAATGACTGCTCCACTGCATAATTCCAATAACAAATGACTGTTATTTACTTATAGAACCCACTGGTGACCCTACAGAACACAGGCAGTTTTAAGGGAGCATGCACTTCGCCAAGGCATTCCTTCCCCTGTTTGTTGGAGTGATCCATCCTGGCTAAACTATTCAGTAAGGGAAAACATTTTCAATAATCCTCCCTAGGGAGCAAGGGGACTTTTAAGGCAGTGATATTAGAAAATAGATTAAATTTATTTATTCACAGTGAAATTGTGAAGTGAAATACAAAAATTTACAAATGATCAAGTACAGAAGCCAAGATACGGTGTATACATATAATTCCAAGCACTCTCCTAGGGCTGGTAAGAAAAACAAGAAAATATCCGGGATATAAGCCAGGAATGGTGAAGTCAGGGAATCAAACCCCAATCTCCCACATGGCAGGTAAAGCTGCTCATCACTGAGCTAAACAGCATGTATTAGAAGGAAGTCTAATCAAAGATAGACACTCTTACTCCAAAAATGTTACAGCACTGGTAATTGGTCATAAGTACCAACCAAATCACATCTAATGTGATTAAACAGTAATATAGTGGCTGAAAAATTTATTCATTTATGATGAACTCATATACGTACTGTCTTATGTTTATTGTTGTCCCGACACTTGCGAAACGCAAGTGTCGTGCTGGTGCAATGTTTTGTAAACAATTGTAAATTTTATATATGCTTGGAATTATATGTATACACCGTATCTTGGCTTTGTACTTGATCATTTGTAAATTTTTGTATTTGACTTCATGATTTTACTGTGAAAAAATAAATATAATCTATTTTCTAATATCACTGCCTTAAAAGTTCCCTTGCTCCCTAGGGAGGGTTATTGAAAAAATGAATAATGATGCCCTGACCTTAGATTGTGCCTGAGCAGGTCTCCTGCCTTATCCATCTGTACCGTACTTTATGTATGGATAGTTTTTTGGAATACCCCCAAAAATTGATATTTGTTGTTGGTAGTGATTATCTGCCTAGGAGCATACCCGTTATTGTTTATGTTCCATTGACTATATTGTTGCTACATAAATCTGGTATTTAAAAGGCATTTCAGGTTCCTAAAACTGCTTGAGTAATCTATAGCCACACTACAAAAGTAAAAGTGCACGAACACAAATAAATATACAGCAGTTTACCAGTTCTTTGTCTCTATTTTTTTCACATTAATATTGAACCATGTATGGCTACCTTCAGACTGTACCAGAAAGAATATAATGCTGGCCAGAAAAATCTTCCTTTCAATCTTCAGGAAGTCATGCAGTATTTTGCAGCCACTTTGATCTGTAAAGGCATTCCTAAATGTACTTTTATATGAGTATGATGACTTGAAATTTTTTTAAACTAAAATACACCCTGGGGCCTGTAAATATAAACATTGCAAAATGACCAGATTTTTCTTATTTTCACACATAATTTAGAGTCAATGGAACATCATCATACAAATATTAAGTGCCCATATAATTTATACATGCAGAGTGTTAATAGGGATTAGCTCAAATAGATTAGCTTAATGCTCCTGCCCTTAAAATGCCACAAAATTTTGCTTGTGGTTGTGATCCTTGAAAATCAAATGAAAAATAGCAGCAAACCTTTTCTTGCCTGGAGCTCTAGAGGTATTCTTGCGTAAAAACATGTCAGACCAAAGAAGAAAACTACAGTCCAACTGTTTGATATTTCACAGCACAGATTTTCAAATCATATTACACGTTTACTACCATTCATGAGGATAGGGAAGAGCTATCTAATGATAGGATCGGATTTACATAATCCTTTGTTTTAACTGAAGTGGCTATAAATGAATATCACTTTTTGTCTTTGTAAAGTCACCTTTGAAAAGAAGGCATGAAAGGCCCTCAAGTGATGCAAGGAGTGGAAATGCAAAGATGAATCATGAGTTCATTAGCTAAAGAATACTGTTAGACCAGCCAGTGCAAGGATCCTGCAGCTGAGGTCTGCTCTGAGCCAAATGCATCACTACCATACTAAATATAGATCCTGGAATGAAAACAAGTGCCACACACATGCGAGCTGAAATCTATGGGTCAGTGCTTTGTAAATTTGTTAGGTTTCCCAAACTGAAGAAAGCCATACTTCCCTTTATATATGAGCAAAGATATATCATGATAGCTATACAGATATCAAGCCAGATGATGATAAGTTGTGTATAATACAGGAAACTGTTAGTTGGGAAATAGTTGGGAACTATATCCAGGATATCCAGTTAGGAAGAATGCGGGCAGCTTCTGAGTACAACAGCCTGACCTTACATGTGAGCCCCCTGATTGTGGTCCCAACATTACCAGGACGTGGACAGGATTGCTCTCAGGATTGGGACAATGGGGTGACACGAGGCCTGTCTTCCTGATCTATGGATAGAGGATCATATATTACATAATATAATTGAGCAGCGCTGCCACAAATCCCAGCAGGACTAGAGGATCTGTGTCTGCTGTAGCAGCTTCCAGCACTAAGAACCCTCCTTGACAGCAGGGGTTAAGGTTCCAGCCCTGGAGCTCCATCTGCTGGATGCTATGGTTTTACATATCAATCAGCTGCTCCATCCTCCTGGTCTTTATAAAGGAGCCTCAGGTGACAGGGAGTCGCCTGATCTTTGGGTCTAATGTGTTTGCTTCCAGCTTCCCTTGTTATCTGCCTGACTTCCTGGTTCCTGACCCCCTGCTTGTTCATCGGGCTTCTCTTACTCCTAAACGATTGGCACTACGTATTGGTTATCCCTTCAGCCGCCATCTTGCACAGGTGCTTTCTAGGGACTTCAACCTTGGGATTACCTGCAGCCAAATCAAACTCCCTTTGTGGGGAGACCAGGTAGTCCCTTAGACTCTGCGCCCTGGATTGCACCCCTGCCAACCGTGCAAGTTGGTCCAGTGGGTCCACACCCGTGAATCACCGCTGTCATCGCTGCTCCGTTACCTTTATCCATCAGTAAAGTTTAATCTAAACAGCTATCCGTGTTAGGTTCTTGTGTTCACTACCCGACACTAGTGATGGACGAACATCAGCTGCAGCTGTTCACGAACAGGCAGCTGCTGCAGTTTGCACCAAACCTCTATTGACGCAAACTTTTCAATCCTTCAGGTCCAAATTGTAGCCGCAATTGATACATTTTCCCCCAAAAATATGGATTTTTTTCAAATGCTATTTTTTTCATGTCTAATGGCCAGAAAGCACATTTAGATTACAGATTTTGCCAAATGTTAGCAGGAGTGGGCTGCCAGCCTGACAGTACCTTCTACAGCACATCACATTAAGTTAGATATCTCTGAAATTTCCTGCTCATCTTAGGTGGCATTACATGATATGATTTAAAGTGCGATTTAACTTTGTTGCACTCCATTGTGTGCCACAAGTCCCCGTTCCTATCGAGCTATTTAGGGGCAACTGGCCACTTTGCATGGCTGTCAAAGGTTAGTTGTCCTTGGATATTTTGTACTCTGTGTTTTTGTTTTTGGTTGCCTTTTTTTGTTCTCTGCATTATAGTGAGCTTATTGGGCGCTGTAGAAAAGTACATTTGGATTAGTTAATTTAAAAGATAGGAGGCACAGTCAGTTTGATCTGTGCCATTGGAAATTCAAATTGTTTTGATTGAGTTTTGGGGTTCACAAAGAACAGATGTCCCGTGTTGTAGCTTAATTGAAGGCAATTGTGAAATTGTGTACGGCTCCCATGACATGGTTTAGAGTTCATTGCATGCTGTGGTGTCAGATTGTGCTGCAATTACACAATATTTCTTGGTTGGATTGCGCATGTGACATATTGCTGATTCACTATCAACCTAGATTGGCCCAATGTCTAGGTCAGTGATGGCAAACCTATGGCACACGTGCCAGCAGTGGAACTCGGAGCCCTCTCTGTGGGCATGCGAGCTGTCAGCCAGCACAGACAAAAAACTGCAGCCTATTGGCTCTCAATGCTATCAGTTCTCGTCCCCTCTCTAAATGCACAAATGGCCCCACACCCTCTTGTATTCTATCTTATAAGAAAGTAGAGTGTGTGTTTACATGTTTAGTGTGTTTAGTGTGTGTATATAATGTGTTTGTGTAATTAAGGTTTAATTGCCATGTCGGCACTTTGAGATAAAAAATTGGCGTTTGGGTTTCAATTTGGGCACTCAGTCTCTAAAAGGTTCACCATCACTGGTCTAGGTAATACCCTGCTGCTTCATGTGACTGTCACCATTATTATGTGTCATGCAGATATTGGGTTAAACCTACACTACATATGAACAACCTTGAAACCTATTGATTTTGGTTTTGAGATTTTCGTTTACATTGATAAAAAGCGTCCATCCTTGACAGAAACAAAACATATATAGTTCTGAGGGATGTAAAAAAAGGGAACATGATTGAATCCATTAAATACATTTAAGATCAAGGACACCAATATTTAAAGGTTTGATCAAGAGCGTGAGGGCATGAACTCTACTGACCCCTGTACTCTTCATTAACCACTTAATTTTGCACTTTCTGATCCATACCATACCTGTCTACTTCTTACCTCCTCACATTCACCATCCATTTTGCACCACGTAGATATGCACTCTTTTACACAATTTAGCTCTGCATAGAGTCAGTTCTTCGACCAACCTTGCACTACTCAACCCTGCTCTCATTCTTGCATCACCCAGCATTGCATCCCTGTTGCATTGCTTAGCTCTGATCCCCTTTACACCAGGCAATCTCCTCTGTATGTGATTGCAGTCACAGGGGTGGTTGTCAAGCCTGTTGCTTAGATCATACAACCAACCACAGATATCTCAAATGGGTCAGAGTCACAATCAAATAATAATTGCACTTATCCCTAAGTTCAAATTGCACTATTCAATTTAAATAGAAGTTAATACGTTTGTGATCGGTTATGTCTTCTGTTTAAATTCCGTAGGACACGTATTATCGTAAAGAAAGACTACATGATTGCTCTCAAATAGAAATAAACACTGTAAATGTATATGTTTCATTTTCATTTTCATTACAGTATTGTGCATTCCTTGTTTTTGTATAATGAATTATGCAGACTTTCATCCTTGTTCATTTGGAATTTTCTAACATCAAGCTGTCATTTTAGATTTTGGTTGAGATCCATCTCACATATCAAATCAATGAGAAATTGCAAAACAAATACATGTGCCAATTTGTAGTGCTTTGGCTTAAAATTTCTCAGCGGGGTAGAAGAGGGAACACTGGAACATATGTATTGGGGATGTGTGGAGTTAGAAGAGTATTGGAATGAGGTAAACCAAATAATAGAATCTGTAACCCAAGAAAAGATACCACTTAGTATAGAAACCCATGTGAGGGGGGCCTCACTGAAACATCTGAGCTGGCAACAAAGAAGAATGGCAATGCACACCCTGATGGGGGCCCGCTGCGCAATAGCGGCAAAATGGAAGTCACCGATACCCCCAACCCGCAGGGAATTATTTAATAGGGTTAGTGAGGTAAGAACCATGGAATATCTGACTGCACGTATAAACGATTAAGATGAGGCATTCCGTGCGGAATGGGACCAGTGGGATGAATACATCCAAAACAGAGGGTGACCTGACCTGCGGCGGTGTGGGTCTGGGAGAGGAGATGGGGATATATATGGCATATAAGGGGGATGATTGGACAGGTTGAATGATTAAGTATATTAAGGAATATGTAATGCAATATGGATGATGTGTATATGTCTTTTTGTGTTGTGTCTTTTTCAAAATAATAAAGAATTTATTATCAAAAAAAAATTAAACATTTCTCAGCCAGAGGGTAATGATGAACATGTATATCACATGACTGAGTCTGGTCTGTCACTTGAGGACTTTTGATGGATAAAAAATTGAAAATATATCACAGATAGACTACTCATGTATGCTAAAATGATCATTTGTAAACCCACAATTGTAGCTGGTACCAGCAGAATGGTATTATACTCTGAACAAAAATATAAACGCAACACTTTAGGTTTGCTCCCATTTTGCATGAGCTGAACTAAAAGATCTGAATCAATTTCTATATACACAAAGACACATTACTCTCTCAAATATTGTTCACAAATCTATCAAAATTTGTTTGCAGGGATAATACATCCCACCTCACAGGTGTGACATCAAGGTGCTGATTGGACAGCATCAATAAGTGTGCCTTTAGACTGCCCACAATAAAAGGCCACTCTGAGCAGTTTGCTAACTCAGCACAATGGATTGCAGCTTTTGGGATAATGCAAATCTAAAGATCGTTAAAGTGTATCTAACCCCTCCCTTCAACACCCCCAACAAAATTTGCCAGACATTAGATGGGATACTTTACATTTTTAAGGCTGTAAACATAGTCTTCTTGTTTGCGGACTTCATAAGTTCCCTATCCCTATTTCCATAATATGGGTGATTGCATAATATGATTGGTTAATACTTGTATATGAGATTTCAGTGCACAGGACATCAGGTCAGCACAAGGTCAGCTATCAATGTTGAATAATGAAAACTTGTTTTGAACTAGCAGCCAATTTATCCTAAGTCTTTTTTAGTAAGGCCAATGTTCTATTCAGGCCACATAACTTCCACAAATACATACAACTATGACTTCATAGAGCTTGGCATTGTGTACATGGGCAAAGTCATGCTTGAACAGGCTTATATAGACAGGTGTGAGACTTTCCTAATCAAGTCCAAACAGTATATTCAAACACAACTGGACTCAAATGAAGGTGTAGAACCATCTCATGGATGATCTGAAGAGATGGACCGCACCTGAGTTAAATATACGAGTGTCACAGCAAAGGGTATGAATACTAAGAACCATGTGATATTTCAGTTTTTCTCTTTCAACCCCCCTAGTGTTTCTGATGGCACCATCTCATCCAGCGCTGTCCTGGCAGTACTGCTCTGGACAAGATGGTGCTGTCCGGCGAAGATCGGAGCCCTGGCAGTGCATACTTACCATTCTGCGCTGTCCCAGTGGCTCCGATCATCTGTACTGGCTTCTGCACTGAAGCCACCCCCCCTTCCCCGAGTGACGTGATGACTATCCAAAAACTTTTTCAGTGTGATTCCCCAGATGTGCCCTTTGAAGTTAACCCTTTCTCCCCTGGTTTGTCACACCAGAGGAGAGAGGGTGCCAAAGGGAATTGTACTGGATACAGTGATAACTGTATCCAATACAATTCAAAGTAAAAAAACACAAAACAAAAATATGAATACATACTGTTTTAAAATATTTCATACAAAAGAAGTATTTTAGAGATTTTATCATTCAAATAATACATTTTATTAATGTTTTTTTTAATGTAAATTTTTTTCATAATTGTGTGTTTCAAACATTATAATATTCAGGATGTCTACTAGACCTTTGTACAGACATATTTTGGGAAGTTACAGGCCTACAACATAAAAAATAAATTCCATTAGAGTCTATAGTGCGCTCTTGATACAGAAATCTGGACCTTGCAAGAGCGCTAGGGAGGTTAATAAATCTGCAAAAATTTCTACAATTCTGTGTTTTATGGGGTGCTGTGTGTAGATTAATGAGGAAAAAAAAGAACGTAACATATTTTAGTAAATGGCTGCAATAAACAAAGAGTGGAAAAAATTAAGGTTTCTGAATACTTTTCCTCATCACTGCATATGTGATTAATTTCTAGATCCACTGTATATATATATATATATCTTCAGTGTATCCCGAAAGTTTTCACTTTTTCCAAATTTTTTTGTTACAGCCTTTTTCCAAAATAGATTAAATTATTTTTTTTCCTCATAATTCTAGATACAACACCTCATGATGACAACATGCAAAAACGTCTACTAGGTTTGGGCAAATTTATTAAAAATAAAAATTCAAATCACATGTACATAAGTATCCACAGCCTTTGCGCAATTCTTTTGCGATGCACCTTTGGCAGCAATTACAGCATCAAGCCTTTTTTAATATGATGCCGCAAGCTTAGCACACCTTTCCTTGGCCAGTTTCACCCATTCCTCTTTGAAGCACCTCTCCATCAGGTTGTATGGGAAGAGTCGGTGCACAGCCATTTTACAATCTCTCCAGAAAAGTTTTTTTTTTTAAACGATAAGATTTCTCCAGAGACTTTAATCCGATATAAGTCTGGGCTCTGGCTGGACCACTTATGGACATTCACCTGAAGCCACTCCTTTGATATCTTGGCTGTGTGCTTAGAGTTGTTGTCCTGCTGAAAGATGAATTGCGGCTACAGCGCTCTGGAGCAGGTGTTTATCCAGAATGTCTCTGTACATTGCTGCAATAATCTTTCCATTTATCCTGACTTGTCTCCCAGTTCCTGCCACGGAAAAACATCCCCACAGCATGATGCTGCCACCACCATGCTTCATTGTAGGGCCTGGTTTCCTCCAAACGTGACACCTGGCATTCACACCAGAGCATTCAATCTTTGTCTCATCAGACTAAAGAATTTAGTTTTTTTATGATCTGAGAGTCCTTCGGGTGCCTTTTGGCAAACTTCAGATGGACTGCAATTTGCCAGGTAGACTATAATTATTTTGCAGAATGATCAGGAAAAATCATGGAAAACAGGATGGAAGCCCAATGTTGAGATTCATGGCAAAGGCTGTGAATTCATTTTTACATGTGCTTTTCTCAATTGTTTTACTTTAATACATTTTCCAAAATCCCATGTAAACATTTTTTACATTGTCATTATGGGGTGTTATGTGTAGAATTCTGAATAAAAATGTATATAATCCAAAATGTGGAAAAGGTAATAAGATGCACCCAGTTTTTAGAGCAGGAAAACCAGAAAAAAATGTAATATCAAAGATTTCACATCAATTGGGTTAATGCATTGAATTTAATTAATGCAATATCACATTCAACCAGTAGATGTCACTAGCAGCAGTACACTCACAGCACATCACGTCACTTCCTCACTGATGGGGAGATGTAGGGAATGGCTTCTTTCCTCTCCCTCTCTGGCTGTGCCTGTGTCCGTGAATGCTGCAGAGTGATTGCAGTTTTCACGCACAACAAGAGAGGAATAGATGGAAGTTCAATCTATCTCTCTTTTCATTGCTTATAGGACACTAGGAGACTAGGACACTGGCATAAGCAATACAGTTCAGATGGGAGATCCGGACACCATGGCTAATCTCCTTTTGGGGTGATAAAGTTAGACTTATAGTCCTAAAAATACGGTATTTTATTTTTAATAAATTTAAATAATTGGAAAAGGTGATGCCTGCTTTAAATAATGAGGACTGATTGCCTAGTTATTGTATGAATCTTTAGATCTACATGCAATAAGTAGGCCAGTGGTATAAATGCTCTGCAAGGCTCGATGTGAAACTACAAAAGCAAGAAAAGATTCTGTTGTAAATTTACCAATGCATCTAGCAAGATACCTTGTATAAAGGTGTTCTATTATTCCC
Organism: Ptychadena robeensis; assembly: GCA_036250615.1. NCBI lineage: Eukaryota > Metazoa > Chordata > Amphibia > Anura > Ptychadenidae > Ptychadena > Ptychadena robeensis. The sequence goes on along the minus strand of CM070034.1, from coordinate 36,588,183 downwards.
TTGAAATGGTATTTCTCTCAACTACTTAGCCTGGTGCATTGCAAGTGCTGGTTTGATGTGAATTGTATTAGAGGATATGGCACTTATATTTCAGGAAGGGGTTCGTCTCATTATAAGTGACTAAAATTACTTCAATTAAGTTCAGTGGAGGTGCTTAAACAGTACATGAAACAGAAGCAAGCTTAACAAGGGATTACAACTATTCTTCTTCCACTATCAGAGGCGACAAGCGAAACCCTCATTAACTCCTTACCGTAAAATTATGTGACTTTTCTTTAAGCTTAATAGATTGTTTCATTACTTTTTGCTGTGACTTTAGTTTTGCATTTGCTTTGTTTCACAGTTTAAAGGAACGTTTTCCATGGCAAAGCTTTATGTTTTGTACAGTTGTTTGACCTACTTAAATGATAACTTAAAGTGACCTGGTCTCAAAATTCAAAATGTACTTCCTGAACTGTAATGTTGAAAAATGAATAACAATACACCATGTACCACAATGTATGTATGGGCAGAATCTGTTCCTTGCAGTCGACTAATTAACCTCTAACTAGAGATGGGCGAACATCGCCATTTACTGTCCGCGAACAGGTGGGTCGGACTTTTAAATAAGTCCGCCATCCGCCGTGTTCGCGGACACATTCAAATTCCCCGCCTCTAGGCGGGAAATTTGAATCGGAAAAACCGGATGTGACGTCAGTGACGTCACATCCGGTCCTTGGACCGCAACCTGGAACGCATAGTTCCTGGTTACGGGCGCAGGATGTGACGTCACTGACGTCACTTCCTGCTCCAAGCCGGATTTTTCACTACAAGACCGGCTGCATGCCCGGTCTTGTAGTGAAAAGATTCTTCCTCCGGCACGATCTCGCAGGTTCTGATCCTGCCGGAGGAAGAATTTAGATCTTCTTCTCGTCGGCAAACGGGGCGGGTCGAACACCCGTACTGTCCGCCGGCGAGAGGATGGGCGAACATGCTCGTTCGCCGCCGAACTGTTCTCCGGCGAACAGTTCGGTCCATCCCTACCTCTAACTAACCCCTCACTTCTAATGACCACTGCCTGGGCTGGAGGTAACAGCATGTAAGTATATTTTTTAGGTTTGTAGAGCACATCTCTACCATTGTTCAGAGGTAAGTGGAAATGTAAAATGTATTTGGTGCACAAAAAAAGTGCAATTATATTTCTGGTAATTATTCAAATATTTGTATTAATTTTGTGCAGAGTTAAGGCCACTGGGTTAAAATTCCTGCATTTGAGGAACATCCGCATATGTGTCCAATGCTATGAATCACCTTGTTGCTGATTGAAATACTGTTTTAAAGAGCCTCAAAATGGCTGTGAAATGCCTGACCCAGAGTTTACAATTCTATTCTCAGGTTTCTTTGATCATAATTGAGAAAATGCATCCTAATGAATAAAGGCTTATTTCTGGTCAACTGTTATTACAATAATGTTGTTATCTGGTATAATGTTAGAGGGACATAGCTGACACATAGCTGTCGGTAAAATATTATTACTTAAAACTCTATGTAAAATAAGAAAATACTGATCTTTCATCAAATTCATGAAGCCAACATCCCAAAAATATAGGTATACATCAAATAACTCCAAGAAAGATCCGGGTGGTCATCCGGGTGATCCGCATGGTGGTTTTTTAACACCTCACCCCTTAATATGTGGGCTATAATATGGTTCCGCTAAATCCCTCTCTAGTACCCCTTAAAGAAGTTTCAAAGATGAAACGTACGTCGGGGTAGCATCCTTTGTTTCATCTGCGGTGTGACAGGGTGTCCCAATATTTGGGAAGGTGCTTGATAGTGCAGACATTGAACCTAGGTTTAGGTACTTCTTGCAGTAAGGCTCCAGGGGAAACAGTGTGTTTGGTTTCTGATCTGGTTCAGAGTGAGAGCCGGAGTTTAGGGCCCTGGAGCTGGCCAAGGGAAGCGAAGGGAGGGTCCCTTGGCCACCAGGTCCAGGTCTGGTTTTGTTCACACAGGTGTCAGGTGTGGATAAGAGTAGTCAGTTGCTAGCTGACTGGGGGTGTGTGCAGAGGAACATACCCAAGCTTGGTGGAGACAAGCTAAGAGCCAGGACTGAGCACTCCAAGTACTGGGGGTACCCAACTGTATGACTGGTGTTCTAGTAGTTAGTTAGCTACATGAGCTGTTCATTTGTTTTGCATTGTTTTTGGACTTGTTAATCTGGCTGACAATAAAAGCCCACAGGCGGATGCTTGAGTTTTGCATTGAAGGACAGTGTTTCTGCCTAATACTTTCGAACCGCGATCCCTGCAGCCCACGAGCAATTCCCCAACTTGCCACAGTGGACATCCACCACTTTCCTTTATGTATTTGCATCTATGGCTGGGATGTATTGTATGGATATCAGGCGTTGTGCCTGAACTTTTAATTTGTGTAACTAAAAACTTTTGATAATGTGTTACTGACCAATAACAATTTGTGGTATGTTACAACAATTTGAAGCCCTTAAAGTCCCCTTGCCCCTGAATTTTCAGGGGGAATGCTCGATTTGAGATAGAAGGCCTTGTACTCACTTTTTGGGAGTTATGTGATGTATTAAAATTCTATATGCATTCATTTTTTCTATATATTAATGGAGATTAGGCATAAAATGTCTTAGTTAACAAAGAATGTAGAGCATTGCATTTATAAATTGTCAAGTTAAAATGGTTAACTCACATATAACGTTAACTCATATACAATGTATTGTACTCTAATATATTGTAGAGCGCTGCGTAATATGTTGGCACTATATATAAATGATGATAATAATAATATAACCTGAGGTGGCTTGGGTTACTGCTAAGGATGTCCTATATTATGCTGACGGAGAAGCCTGAAAATGAGAACTTGCCTCAGAATGCTATACTTAATATTTCCAGCCGAATAAACCAAAAACGACAGTTGTTACCAGTTAGTAGCCATATATTGAAAGAGATGTCAATTTTTTTATTAAGGATCTACTAAAACTACTTAGGAGCAGAGTGGCACTATATTAATTATCAAGAATAGACTATTTGTTATCTAAGGATTTAACTGTTACAATAAACCCCTGGAATGATAACTTGATGAAGGCTTGACAGAAGGTCTCTTTGATGTGGTTTTTCTTATTAAAAAACAAAAAACCATAAAGAAATATTGTACAGCTCATGGGAGAGACTTTTCATTTACAGCCTGTTGGCAAACAGCAATGACCAGTGACAGGCAATCCCAGTCTAGTGCTTAGGGTAACAGGACAGTTAGTCTGCAGGGTAAATACATAGCAGGCCATGACAGACGGCTGAAAGGGATGACAGGCTATGATTTCATATTTAATAGTTAGAAGTGACAGTCATATACATTGCTTGCAGATTTATTTATGACAACTCACTACTGCTTTTTCTATGGAACCCAAGTGAAATATCCATAACACCATTGCTTGACTTTCTAATACTAAGCTATCTCAACAGTTTATCATCAAATGGATCCTCCCCTTGGCCGCTATTTGCTTACTAACAGCCCATTCTCTGTAACTTACTGTTTAATCCCATTTTATCATATACATATTATGTCTTCTGACATGTAACCCGGGAGCCAACCTTTTTAAGCTATCCATTGAATCTGTAGCCAATAATGGAAGCCTTTATACTACATAGTTGTTGGTAGAGTAACAAGCAGGTATCGTGTAGAGGGCACAGAAACTATGCCAAAGAACTTTTGGATGAATTTTATATTAAACGAGAGGGGAAATATTCTCAACAGAAGAGGACCAACAGGACAACAGCAGCAACAAGAAGTTAGGCCGCAAAAGAAGTCCAGAGCTGGACACACAGCAACTAAGTAGCATACGCTTGCTAATGTCAAAGCACACCAGCAGGACTTGATCACTGATGGATACCTTCTCTGATCAGTGCCAAAACCTTTTTAGGCAAAGGAGACTGAGCCATGGTCCACCCTCTTGTGTTCAAAGCCAGACGGGCCTCAGCCAATTTCAGATCAGGAGTCTTAGGTAGAAATGTGTACTGTTTTGTTCAAAAGCCATCCACATGCTTCCTTACAGGATGTTGCACTTTGTTGGAAAGGGAGTCCCTGGCCCAGCTCTATGCAGTTGGGGACTAGCAGCTTTATATGGTGGAGCTCCCCTAAATGGAAGCTTGGTAAATCATTGGATCTTCTTCACCTGCACCATCCTCTTAATAAAGGCAAGCATTAAACCCCATTATACCTGAATGAATCCCCAGAAGTATGGTAGCTAAATATGGAATCTCTGATATGATTCCAGAGAATAGCAGGTTAGTATATTATTTTAGGATTGTGGAGAACAAAGCACAGAGGTTGTTCAATGTTTAATTATATATATATATAGTAACTTAGTTGATCTTGTGGTCACTGTATCACATATATATACACTGTATTTTTCAGCAAATAAGACGCATTTTTTCACCCCCCAAATTGGTGTCAAAAAAGTGCCTGCATCTTATACGCCGAACTCACGACCCTCACGGCAGTTCGGCTCTCCCATCTAACTGCCGCATCCCCACCAAGGAGTACACAGAAAAGAGCTGTGGGCTGTGTTCGGTTCCGCTGTGTATGGCTCGGCGGGTCGGCATCCTCGGCATTGCCGGTCGTCCCGATGGCGCCTGGGAAACTGCCGCTTTTGGGACGGTCAGCACCCCCTCCTTGGTGGGGGTGCAGGGGGTGCCGATCTGCTGGGCTGTCTGTGGCTGGGCTGAACACTGAACAGATCAGTGTAGTGTGACGTGTGTTCAGCTGACAGTGTACTGCTGCTAATGACACCTGCTGGCTGAATTGGATATTGCATCCATTAAATTCATTGCATTATCCCAATTCATGTGAAAAAAATTTTGCCCTAAAAACTGGGTGCGTCTTATGTGCTGGTGCGTCTTATAAGGCAAAAAAATACAGTATATATATTTTTTTTTTTTTGGGGGGGATACATCCGCTTTAATATTGTATCACTTCATAAAAATGTAAACCAAGTTGTTAAGCAAAAGTGAGACTGGTATAAAATAGCAAGAGGTGTGGAAGTAGAATCTTTGTCATAGTTAAAATTTCATACAATTTAAAAATACATTTATGAAACATTCTATTCTTTCACAGTATAGTAAAAAACAAAACCATAAGAACTATTGATTTGGAGCTGCATTCATTAGCATGGCATCAGTTCATACTTGGAAATATTTATTTCTTTGATTATTGATAGGATAAAATAGGAGTGGGCTGCATTTGAAAAAGCCATTAATGCATTTCAATTGATGCCCCCCCCCCCCTTAAACTGTGTAAGTAGGTCTGCAGACACATACTGTTACACAACACAAGTCAGCCAATTAGAGCCCTTAAAGGTGGTGCAGACATTTCATGTGATTTGTTGCTAAATAATCTGCCTGACTGATAAAGCATTTCCTTTCTTCGTATTCAGATTTCGTCTGGACACTTTAGGAACAGATGTTTAATTTTTTTCAGCTTTTCAGCAAACACAAATTGCATAGAGGATTTATTTAACTGATTGCATGCTAGTGACCCTAATGCATTGCTCTGCTTTTTATTTTCAGCTTTTACAATAAGCCGTTTTTCGAAAGGCAGAGAAAAAGAAACTTAAATCTGTGAATGTTGTCAGCATGTCCTAGTCTTTACTCTCCTTGCACAGTTCAACTAGTAGCAACTTTATAAAATATTCATATCCATTCACAACCAAAGGAGAAGAAACATTAAAGTGAAAACAAAATATGGGATTTGGAAAACACGAAAGCAGAGAAAGCAGCAATTCCTCTCTAACACCTCAATCCCATTTCCTTATAACTGAAAAAACGCTCATGCAGGGCCGGGACAAGGTCCACCAACAACAGAGGCTGAGCTTCCCAAGTGTGCCCCCCCCC
>CM070034.1:36547297-36566390 GCA_036250615.1 Ptychadena robeensis | reverse complement strand
TTGCCCCTGCGTTTGTTCACAGGGGGAATTTAGATTAGTGGTGGGGCTCTATTTTGATCCTCCCTCTATCTCCAAACAATGTAAAAGTTTGCTTCTGGTAGTCTTGGTGCCACCAAGAACACCAGAAAAAATGATTGGTTTTTCTGGTAAATTACAAATATTATATAAAGTGCTTTTATTATGAAAAGGTTAGGTTAGGGGTGTTTTGGGAGGTTCAGAGCACATTATGGGTATTTTAATGATTTCATATCGGAAAAATTTCCCCACTTTTGAGGCTGAGTGCACAAAGTGTACAAAGTGTACGAGCAATCTCGGCCACCGCCACAGCTAAGATACATTTCAATTCAACCGCCCACAAGCTCTTACAATCAACTTGACTTACAACCAACCCATAGGAAAGATTTGAGTTCATAAGTCAAGGGTCCACTGTTTAAGTGACACACCTAAAATGTCAAAAACCAGAGAACTCTACTGTTCCTAATAAGAGCAAATAGTTCACTTGTCATCCCGATACAGAGAAGTATGAAATTTCAAACTTTCACATGTCTTTGTATTTATTTTTACTGTATCAAATGATATCTATAGCTCTGTGCTTTAAACAAGACAATTGAGCACCTGCCTTTTCATTCCCTTAGACATTAAATGGCCTTTACAACCTGGTCATTTTGGATTAGACCCATTGTAAGGTTTAACTTTTTGTGGCAACAAGTAACACTCTACTGTGAACATAGATATCTGCTAAGATCTATTCTAGAGGGACATCTCCTACATGTTTGTAGATAAAGCAAACCTAGCTGCTTTCATTTCAAGAAAAGAACAAATTATAGCAGCAATTTTAACAACTTTGTTAGCTTATTAAAAAGTGGAAGGATCACCTTTGACCTGTTGAAAATCTCTTTTTCAAGTACAATATAACAAAATAAAACAAAAGTTTTCAATTTCTTTCATTTAGACACAAAGGAATTCAACTCTTCAACCTCTGAACGTTCCATAATCTTGTTACCATAGGTAAGATGAGGGGGCTATGTCTAAAGCAAAGCATGAGGGACTATTCGCACACCCATTAATTAATACTTAATTGAAGCTTTTGATGTGGTTGAAAGAGTTATTTATGATTATTTCTTTTTATCACAAAATCTTGGCATTTTAACACTATTTTTATACTTGTTTATTTCCACTGTACATGCTGCACAGGTAGTACGCCCTTCTCCAGGGCTGGAGGTGATCCTATTATTTAAGTAACCTTGTATAAGGTCTACAACCAGGCCTTTAAATATTCTTTAAAAACAAGGTCACGGTTATACATGATTCTAAATGAAAAGAGAAGAGGTGGAAAATCCAATCTTGGCTAACATCATAGGTTTGTATAAAGGTTAATAGAGTGACATCACTATTATTATAGCAACTGAAAAAAATGTTTGATGACTGGAGGAAATACATTTGTGCTGTCTAAATTATACATACAACTTCATTCTTTTGGTGGGTATGAATCTGAGCCCACATATTACTGCAGACATTCATTCCGTGTTAAAGTACGTAAATGACAATTGGAGTGTTACAACTAATGAAGCTACTGACAGGAACATCTCCCAAGGACAGAATGTTTTAACTCCTCAGAGATAGCAATATCTACACAGCATTTTCTACCTGTTACAACGAATTTCAACATGCTCACAGATGACAGCAGTGTGTGCTTTCTTTTTTCACCAGTGAGTCAGAATAAGCTTGAAGGCAAATGCTTTGTACCATTGTTTGTATTTTTGCTCATTACAGTTTATTGTTCAATAGTACTATATTGTTCCCTAACATATGTTTACACCAGAGTTTTTTTTTTCATATAAAATGCATCCAAATTACATAAAAAATTGATGTGACTTTTGTGATGTTTTGACACGCTTTGATGCTTTTTCTATTCAGCTGAAACACGTGCTAATGAGATTTGGCACTGCTGAGAAACCAAGCATTGTCTACGCTGGCTGGTGTAAAACTGAAGCGCTGGCTGGTGTAAAACTGAAAGACAAGTGCCAAAACTACACAAAATAGCGTAACTTTTTTAGAGCACTGAAGTGTGCCTAAAGTGTAAACATTAAATATTTAAAACTCCAGAAAGCAACTAAGTATATGGTTGAAATTATACATGTTAAACATAGTAAATCAAATCAAATAGATTGCACTAAAATACAGCATAGAGAGCATGTTACCACTACTGCAACAGTGCCACCATAGGTTAATCAGGAACACAGGCCAGTCTGCAGTAATACAAATGAAAAATTACACTGCTCAGTCTCCTTCAGGGCCACCATCAAATATTTTGGAAACCTAACCCCCCCCCCACCTGAGGGACCCACGTCCATGTCCGCAGCACGTCAGCATTGATGCTGAAGCAGTAACAACAGTGTCGGCATGGCAATGACCAGGCAGTGGTCCGTCAGGCCCCTGGATCATGCCACCCCACCCCCCTTGTACCGGTCTGACGGCAGCTGGTCTTTTCCAATCAGAACACGTACCCTACTGATCAACCCTCTCACAGGACTACTTCATAATGAATTACTGCAAGCTGATAAGAAATGACCAAGCTCAAAATAAAGTCAAAATTTGGAAAAATGAAAACCTAATGCTATAAAGTCAAGTCAACAGTTATGCAAACACTACATGTGCTCAAGCAATATTCTTTTTTGTAATGTTCCCACAACCCTTCTCTACATTTCCAACAATTTTAGTGATGATTCCATGTTCAGGGGCTTTGCAATTAACTCACAATTTAGTCAATTAAGTCAATATTTCATAGATAATATTACACAGTGGTATAAGTATTTTGGCAATTTGGGGCCAAATAATTAGTGATTCATTCTGGTTTCCTAGAGCCCATCTCTTTTTTAGAATACAAAATATGAGCCTATATTGAAACAGTTTTACTAGTTTTTGTCGATGTGTTTTTTATAAACATTTCCACTAATGTTTTCCAACTAGTGTTGGTTTTAGCTCATTATCCAAGCAAGCCACATGCCATTCTGCACACCCTGACAAGACCTTACTTGTACCCTAAAGCAGGGTACATGCAGGGTAGTGATGGCCGAACATCGGCCAGGACTGTCCGCGAACGGGCGGGTCGGACTTCTAAAGACGTCCGCCGTCCGCCTGTTTGCGGACAGATTCAAATTCCCCGCCTCTAGAAGATGGACGAACATCCATGTTCGCCGCCGAACTGTCCGCGGACAGTCTCTAAGAAAAGCATCGGACATCGGCCGTATTTACAGTCATGTCCGATATGACTGTTTTCGAGCTGGATGGATTTTTCCCTTTCAAAAACAGTGATGGGGGCATATTATATGTGCCAGATAGATGGCGGTGAGCGCGCACGGTGCTTGAAACAGCCATCGATTTGGCCCCTATCTTAGCGTCTGAACCCTGCTTAAGATGTCCCTTTCCTTTTTATGACTTTAAAGTAGAGATGGCCGAATTTTTCGACTAGCTGACTTTGTGAGCCTCTGAAAATAGTATCATCACCAAAATTGCTGGGGATGTAGAGAAGGGTTGTGGAAACATTTGAAAAAAGAAAGTTTTGCTCCAGCACATGTAGTTTTTGCAAAAATTTCATTAAAAATCAAAGTCAAAATTCCGATTTTCGAAAACTGCCGGGCCATTTAAAACCCAATCTGTCTCAATTATTCCAGTTAGGTATTAGTGAATGTTGTTGAACAATTTAAACAAAAGGGACAACTATCTTTTATACACTAGTAATGTGATATCACATCTCTTGACTGATAATCAAACTTGCTTTTAGTCATACTGTTTTGTATACCTTTGTTAGTCAAAATTTACTTAGGGGAATTACCGTATATACTCGAATATAAGCTACATTTTTTAGCACCTGAAATGTGCTCAAGAAATGAAATTCGGCTTATACTGGGCTCAAGAAATGAAAATCGCAGCATTTTGTAAGTGAACTCTATGAGTGAATTGCAAAGCCCCCGAATATGCTACTATCACCGAATATACTGGAGATGTTGAGAAGGGTTGCGGGAACATTGGAAAAAAAAAAATGATTGCCCTAGTACATAAAGACACATTTTGCATAAATTATGTTCATATTCAAGTCAAATTTGAACTTATTTTCATTACAATAACCCCACATCCCTTTTCTACATCTCCAGCAATTTGGTGATTATATCATGTTCAGGGGCTTTGTAATAAACTTACAAATCTACTGAATTAAATAATAACATCTCCTAACAAATGCACATTTGCTGTGTGTTTCTGAGCCTTTGTAGTGTTAAGCGAGAATATTAGAAATGCAAATATATTCGACGAATATCCGACATTCGCAAATTCACAATATTTCGTGAATGTGCGCTCGGATATTTGCAATGGCGGATATTCATCATATTATTCAATATTGTTTAGCGGCATACATCGCGCATATTTGTGCACATTGCGAATGGATTCGCGCAATACGTACAATGCTTGTTCGGGCTAAGATCAAAGAATGAAGAAGAGAAGCTGCAAAGCTGCATCGCGAATCATTGTGAATAATTGTGAACAGGTGCGCACGATGGAAGGCAATGGAATACATCGTATCGAATGTTATGAATTTAGAATGTCCCCTATGTGTTTATAGCAGGTACTACTAATAACTATTTTAGAATGAGTGAAGCTCCAAAATTTTTAAAAAGCTACAAAATTAAATACAATTTTATTTCTTGCTATAACATGTTATTCATGTGTAACATGTTTTTTTATTAATGTGTATGTTTCTTTTACTGCTTGTCACAGCAAGAGGTCCTTGGCCCTGTCATAAAGAAAATGGAGGATAAATGATTTGTGACATGCTGGTGGAGGAGCAGTCACTAGTGTGTGTGTGTAACTTTGAACTCTTAAGCTGGCCATACACGTGTCGGATTCCATGGCCAGTTGATCACTCACCCAATTGATTCCGGCGATCTCAGCGGGAATGGGAGCTGCAATCCATCAGCCAATTAAGAGGATCCGATCACTGCATACCACCTTGTCCGAGTGATCGCGTCCAATTGATCGGGGGCTCAGAATTGGATCCGACAGAGAACCAACATGTTCCTAATATAATTTGAAAAAATTTGACCATTTAGACGATTTCAAGTTAATTGCAAAGCCTCTGAATATGGTATCATCACCAAACTTGCTTGAGATATAAAGAAGGGTTGGGGGTATACTACAAAGAAAATAATATTGCTCTAACACATGCAGTTTTTGAATAAATTAAGTTCAAATTCAAGTCAACATTTCGAAAATCGGAATATTGACTTAGATTTTGAACTTAATTTATGCAAAAAAGACATATGCTAGAGTATAACTTTTTTTTAAAATGTTCCTACAACTTCCTTCTCTACATCTCCAGCAATTTTGGTGATGATACCATTTTCAGAGGCTTTGCAAAAGGCTCACAAAGTCGAAAAATTCGACCACCTCTAGTCACAGAACCTCCACAACTCAGGAAATAAATGTAGTACCAGGAATCACAGATCAAAAAGTAACTTTTAATAACCTCCTAAGCACATTTTGGGTTCTTTTATGGAGTATATACAATAGCTTAACTAACTAAAGCAAATAAAATAAACATAACATATGTCTTTCTTTCTATAATTCTTCATGCCATAGAGATGAAGAAGTCTAGCAAAATGTACCAGTACTTACATTTTTTATTCTGCGTGGCTGGTTATGTAATTTCTATGCTTCTTCTTTAACCTTCATAGAATTACAATTCAAGCCGCCAGGATTACCCTCTATCCCTTTACCACACACGTTATTGATGACGCCAGGGGTATGTTAAAAAAAGCCTTCATTACATAGAGGTCAATGGCAATCGCCTCTTTGGCGTCACCGAAAACGTGGACCCAGAAGAGGTCCGCAAATACTCAGTTTTGCCACGTGCCAGGGATAGGGGAGTATCTTTATCAAATAAAGGTGAGACTTTACAAATTATTTTCTAAAGTCAAGTCATCAGTCACTAAAGGCATGTTTGGGTCAACTTGTTGTGATGATGTCAATAAAGGATGACTCCACTTTACAAAATCTTGGTCAGCATTAGTGTTGAGCGAGAATATTCGAAATTCAAATATATTAGACGAATATCCGACATTTGAGAATTCAAATGTGCGCTTGGATATTCACAATGGCGATAATTCATCATATTATGCTTCAACATGGTTTACTGGCATACATCACACAATTTTGTGTGCATTGCGTATGGATACGCACAATACACACAGTGCTTGTACTGGCTAAGATCACAGAATGAAGAAGAGAAGCTGCAAATAATTGTGCACAGCTACGTACAATATAAGGCAATAGAATACAGTTTTTCTAAAAAAAATTTTTGAATTTTACAAAATTCGAATGTTTCTTAATATATTCACGAAATTATGCGAATTTGAATATACCATATGCCGCTCAACACTAGTCAGCATGCACAATAATAAACCTTCTCTTTGTGGGGCAGTGTTGGCGTGGAGGGGAGAGAAGGGATGGGAAGAAGAAAAATGTGCCTCTCTGTAAAATTCTTTACATAGTAAAAGACAATAACCACTTGAAAGGACAAAATAAATTTGGGGTAAGTGTCGCTTTAACTTCATACATGTGTTCAGGTTACATTGTTTAATAAATTCCTAGATACCATTACACTCAATATTTATATTACATGACAACAGTAGATGTAACCAGAACTTGTTATTTCTCTTGATCTTTCTCAGTGCTAATTGTAGCAGAACATCTTCTTCTGCTTTCTTGGTAATTGCTCTTCTTCCCCTTTAATTATATTTGACCATATTACATATATTATCTGAATTCACTGGGAGAACAGGAGAAAATTAGACTAGAGCAGATGGAAGAAAATAAAAAAAGTCACAGCTGCCTTAGCTACATAAAACATGGAACAGGTTGCAGTCTGTGTAAGTATTTAAATCATAATTCACTAATATAAATATCAGCACTTTGAAATGTGAACATAATGGCAACTGGGATTTATATTCTTTATTGCACAAGTGTTTGGAAAGTGTTTTCTTCACAGAAGAGTTATTATCGGCCCCCACTTGCAGGGAGATTTTTCAGCGAGATGAAGAATACTACAGAAGGCAGCATAAGGTAGATTGTTGAATTTTATTACCATATAAATTTTTGATTATTTTAAGACAGACATGCCCTTCAAGGAGGAAGAGATATTTTATTGTCTTCTCTAAAAAAAATAATCTTACCTACCCTTTTAATGTTTTTTTTACTGAGCTGTTAATAAGCTTATTGCTGAAAAGAAGTAATATAGGCCTGGAACTATGTAGTGTGAGGCCTATTTGGCTGCCATTGTGTTACACAGTCACCATGGTTCTTTATTAAGTATTAGTAGAGAACAAAATCAAACATACAGTATATTGCTATGCTGGAGATCTGTAAAGCCCCCACCCACTCAGCTTGTCTTTGTATTAATGAGAACCTCACCCTAACATTGGAAGGTCTCCAAAGGGTGCAGAGATTGAGAGCAATAAAAGGTCTTTGTCAGCCAAGTGTTGGTAGTTTGCTGCCAAGGAGGCTTTTGGTTACTTATATATACATATATATACTCAGGTATAAGCCAACCCAGATATAGGCCAAGGCACCTTATTTTATCTATAAAAACTGGGAAAATGTATTGACTTGAGTATAAGCCTATGGTGGAAATACAGCAGCTATCTGAAAAGTCATATAGTGGAGTTTTCAAAGTGAAATTCCACCATCTCCAGGATTAATTAACAAAGTGTGTTCACACAAAGGCACTGCCACCAAAGTTTGTTTTTACGTTTCACCAGTTTAGTAGACATGGTCGAATTGTTGAATGATTCCAAGTTTATTGCAAAGCCCCTGAGCATGGTATATTCACCAATTTGCTGGAGATGTAAAGAAGGGTTGAGGATATACTACAAAAAAAGTATTGCTCTAATACAAATAGTTTTTGATTAAATTAAATTAGAAATCAAGTCAAAATTCTGAAAGACTAAATGTCAACTTTGATTTTGAACTTTATTTATGCAAAAACTTCATGTGCAAGAGCAAAAAAATGTTTTCAAATGTTCCCACATTCCCACCCTTTCTACATCTCCAGCAATTTTGGTGACAATATCATTTTCAGAGGCTTTGCAATCAGCTCACAAAGTCAGCTAGTCGAAAAATCTCTACAGTTCAGCTCCGGAATACTGAATACAGAAGAAAGATCGGACCACCCACAGAGCCTACCGGAGCCTGCAGGAAGACCAGCAAACACCGGGACATGTAAGTAGGATTGATTTGAGTATAAGCCGTGAAGGGCTTTTTCAGCACATGTTTTGTGCAGAAAATGCACCTTAAACTTGAATACATATGTATGTTACTGCTTTATTCTTCCAGGGACTATACGGCTTGACCTTATTTCACTTAGCTAATCAAAGTATTAATTAGTCTTGATAGTAATACCACATATATATCTATAGCACATATTGCATATGTTATTGTGACATTGCATATGTATATGTTCTGCACTGCGCTGGGCATTTAACCACATAAATCATCTTACATTTGTGTGGAGTCTGTTGCAATTTAGAACTTGAACCCACAGTGAAGTAGACAGCGTCCTCTGCCTTGCACTACAAACCCAGAAAAAGTGCTGAAATGGGTTCCTTTGCTACTCTTTCTGTCTATTTTGGTAGTTTTAAGGAGCAGACTTGCTTACTTGCATGGACATGACCAATATAATATCATAACACAGTATATATAAATAATAAAAGTTCAAAATATGACAAAAAGCTCATCAAAGACCAGAAATGTGTCAACAGAATGTGTTATTTATGTGTAACTTTAGGCTCCAAACCTGGTTGAGAAGGTTATCATTTTGCTAAAACTTGAACATTGTTAAACTGATAGCCAGTACATAACACCCCATTTTCTTGGGACACAAATAACAATAGTACTTATATGGGTGTAAAAGAAGCATTTTTGTATTATACAATTTATACACAACACTTTTCATGGATCAGGCACTTTGTCAAGATATTACTGAAGACTGTGATGCAGTTCATTACTAGACAGAAGGTGAAGTGAATCTACTGTACAGGGTGAAAACACTGCTGTGTGATTTCACTATATCACAAGATCTGGTTCGGCCAAAAAAGCTTGCCTAAAAGCTCAGTAAACACCTTTTTATTTAAATGTCTTCTAAACTAACCAAAGCAGAAGGTATGCTAATATCTGCTTGTCAAAATTTATATAAGATTCTAGATACATACTGATTTTAACCATCAGCAGAACTTCCTCCTTCCAAGTTTCAATGGCATACATTCTCCCTCCTCCTTATTGGTCCCCTTCAAACTCAGGCAAGGCAAAGCTTCCTCTAGTATGCCAGAACACCTGATAAATCCTATACAACACTTTATATAAAGTGGCTTTAAGGGCAATAATGAAAATATGCAAAATATGTGTTTAAAAAAGATGCTTGAGGATTTTAATAATAAATATTATCTCATAAATAACGTTTTCTATAGAAAGGACAACAGCTACAATTAACCGTTAACCTCAAATTAAAAGAAAAGAAGCCCTGTTTAATATAAAACAAAATTAAAGTGAATTAAAGTACAGATTTTTACTTCAACATAATCTCTCACTAGATTGTTAGCCTACCATAGGCTTTCCCTACAACAGCTTTAGATTCATTGACGCTGACTGCTTGGCTACTCCCTTTCATAATGAGGAGGCTGTCCTAACCAACAGCCCTCATATGTCCATGCAGTTTTCTGTGGACTGATAAATGCATTATGTTAACAAAGTCCACTAAGCAAAGCTACACATAAGTATGCTGGTAAAGTAAATCTCAACACTGTAGAATTCTTAACCAGTCCGTGGCAGTAGAAACCCAAACCTCAGCCTTAAACCAGCCATTGGAGATGGTCAAATTTTTTGACACGCCAACATTGTGAGCTGATTGAAAAGCCTCTGAAAATGGTATCATCACCAAAGTTGCTGGAGATGTAGAAAAGTGTTGTGGGAATATTTGAAAAAAAAGTGTGGCTCCAGCACATGTAGTTTTTGCATAAATTAAGTTAAAAAACAAAATCGAAATTCCAATTTTCCAAATTTTGACCTGACTTTGAACTTAATTTGTGCAAAACTATTTGTGTTAGAGTCATACTTTTTTGTTGTGTACCACCCAACCCTTTCTCTACATCTCCAGAAAGTTTGGTGATGATACCATGTTCAGGGGCTTTGCAATTAACTCGAAATCGTCGAAATGGTTAAATTTTGTAAAAAAAAATTGACCATCTCTACCAGCCATAGCTTGACCAAGATGACTTTAGTGTTTGAACAGATATCTTTTGCTGTATTTAATTTTAACAGGAAAACCTAATGGCAGATAAGTTTCATCTTTCGGTGTTGAGTGTGATCTACTTCCACATGATCAAGGCAAATTTAAGTATAGATGTTTTTAGTCTATAGGATATATTCATGTACATATCCTTACACCTTCATCTTTTGTGATTAATGTTTCTTTATTCTCTACTTTCCATATAGACACAATCAGCACAGGCAAATTAACCTTTGCTTCACTTTACTTCACAAGAGAATCCAATAATGAATTCAGAACCTCCCATTAGGCACATTACTAAATTAATATTCAAAGATATTTCATATTATCAGCATAAAAGACCAAGGACAAAGGGTCATCTTTGTATTGACATTGTACTTGGTGTCATGTGTAAATTCTAAGCGTGTAAGAAAAATGAATCTTTTTTTCTATGTTTTAAAAAATACAATGTAATTACTTTTACCATGAAAATATAGGAAATCAAATATTTAATAACAAAGCTGTTAAAATTGTGATATATGTATAGTAGATTAACCTCACTAGCACACTGCTGAGGTACAGATTTCTATACCAAAAGCGCACCATAGTCTTTAATGAAAAAAACGCTTTTTACATTGCAGGCCTGTAATTTCCCAAAGTTTGTCCATACAGGAGTCTGGTAGATATCCTGAATATAGTAACATGTTCAGATGCTTTGTGAATAACTCACAATATCAGATAATGAAGATTTCAATAATTCACTTTATCAGGTAAATTAGCACTGCAACCAGTAGATGGCGCTGCAGATGTGCCAGGTTCCATAGGACAGCATGTATTTCATTGATGCCAATGTATTACATTCAGGAACAGAACGTCTGTCACAAAGAGAGAAGAAGAAAGGACATGGGGATACATTTATTCAGGTAAGTATTTTACATAGTGTATCATATTGGATAGTGCTTTCACATAGTGTATCATATTGGATAGTGTTTTCAAATTATGACATCTGATTGTGACATCGTTACATGGGTGTGGGGGTTGAGGGAGTGATCCGTTCCCCTGCAGCTGCCTCTTCTTAGATCGGAGCTACAGGAACAGCAGGGGAGTTAACTACGCAAACTAGCATATTAGACACTTTTATATGTTATATGCCAATAAAAAAAAAAAATTAATTAAAAACATTAAAAATTAATAAACATTTTTATGTTGTATAGTATAAAGAAGGATTTAGCTTGACTAGGCTTCTACACAGACACTACAGTGAAGTAGTCAATCCTTGGACATCAGGAGAACAGAAAATAGATTAGTCAGTGCTTGTATTGTGGTGGTAGCAGGGAGAACATAGATATGGGAGTCCTATTTTTAGTGGTTTTACAATATGATGTTGCTACTTGCTACTTTATCTTTTGGTAATATTAATGAATGGATGGCACCACATCTTTTAGAAAAAGAGGACAACTCGTATGGTTTTAATACTAATGGGAGTGCATTAAGGTTGTGTGGCACAGGTTTGAGAAATTAAAACACTTATAATGTCTTTTCAATTAAACATCTCCAGCGACAGGTAATTCAACTTGTTTCTTATTAATGTAATAGGTCTGTCAGCCGATTCTTTGACCCGTTTTGTAGTTTCTTCTTCAGAGTATATTCCATGGGGGCGTTTTATCCTGTAGATATAAAGCTGGTTTGACAAGTAAATTAACATAACATCTTCTAATATTTGGTTTGCAACAGAACCATTTGACTTGCATAACCCCCTGCTGTTTTTCAAGTAGACATTATCTATATATTTGTACAAAACCTTGGTTTCTTTCTGAATACAGAATATTGGGCAACCTAAAGCTAGGCACACATGGGTAGATTTCCATGCAATCAACCCCGGAGTAATCGCAGCATGGTGACATCACCACGCTGTGATTGATCAGGGATCAATTGAACGGAAATCAATGTTCACCACATGGGCACATCGATTCCAGTTCAATAGGGACCCGGGGAGCTGTTCTCCCCAGCTTGTAGCACGTGTGAATCACAACATGCTACAAGCTGGGGAGAAATCCAGCTTGGCTCACTCACACAGCAGCAGCTTACGAGTGAGGAGTGCTGGCTCTGCCCCCTTCACACTGACAGCGGACGGCTGAGCAGGAAGGCAGGCAGGCAGCACATCCAATACTTTGCATGAAGATTCATGTCTCCATGCAAAGTAATGGAGATTAAACAGGGTTTTCCAACATGTTGGAAGCCTGTTCAATCGAGTTTCTTCCAGTTGGCTATATTGACTCGAAGAAAAGCACACACAGGTAGCTTTGTAAACAGATAAGAGTACAATCAATCACCATGAGCGCACACGTTGATTGTACTTTTTTACTAATTGTTTTACAGATTTAAATTTTTACAGCTTTAGAAATCAATCATTTGGAGCAAAAAATAACAGTTTTAAAGGTTTTATAACAAGATAAGTAAAATGTGCTTTCTCAACTCTGCCAGTTTCGACTGGGGAGGGTTGGGCATATTCAGGGTGAGTCCCAGTCTTTCCAATCAAATAGAGCCCAGGAACATCTCATGTGTGGTCTCAATGGTTGGGTCTCCACCGGGTCAATGAGTGACCTTGGGTATATCTGAAATCCAGTCCGTCCAAATGTAACAGAGGGTTTAACATATGCAGATTTTGCTGTAATGTGAACCAGTTTTTCCAGTAATTTCTTGACAAAGAAATGCGTTAAAATTCACATTGCCAACTGGAACTGTAAGAAACAACCTACTGGAGCTTTTATTGTGACCTGAATTGAATTCAAATGTTTTTATCGTAATTTCTTAAAAGATTTTAACTTAATATTATTGTAAGATTTTATGCACCTAGAACCCCCAATATTCTGGTATTCAAAAAGGAACCAATGTTTTGTACAAATATATTGACAGGTAAATTAAACCAATGGGTGTAGGAAATGTGTAGCACATTTAATATGCCTGTTAATAATACACTAATTTATTTAATATTTAATATGTTTTTGTTTAGTATATTGATTTGCATGCAGCCGCTTGTGTAGGGAATTATTGCTTACTATTGCCTCAGGTGAAGCCAAAAATACCATTAATAGTATCATATGCCTTCAGTTAAATTTTTGCACATGCTAATAAAAAAATATATTAAATAGACATAAAAAAGGTGGTGTAGATACCGTATTTTTCGGACTATAAGACGATGCGTCTTATAGTCTGAAAAATACGACCATGAGACGCACCGAGTTTTTAGAGCAGGAAATAAAAAAAAATATTTCATTTGTTTAAATGACTGTGAAAAAATCTCATGCAGTACCCCTATTCAGCCACTAAAATGGTGTCACTAGAGAGCAGACTTCAGCGTCTCTTCTTCCTCACAAAGAGCTCAGAGAGGGGAGGGGGGGGAGAAATCTGCACTCCGGTCTCCCTCTCCCTTCTGTGCTGCATGTGTGAGGAAGCTGCTTGCCAGTGCAGCTTGCTCCACACACTCTGCATTGGCTATATTTGCGGGGCTCTGCAAATATAGCCAATACAGTTCAGCTCCACATAGCTCTCCTGGCAGATGACATAGCCCATCAGCTGTGTGATCTCTCGGCACACAAGAGGTCTCCTCTTCCTCTGCACACAGCTGATCTATCTGCTGGGAGAGCTGTCGGAGAGCCAAGTTATGATTACCGGCGGCTGGATGTCCGCGGGTGGTCGCACATTCGGACCATAAGACGCAGTCACCTTTCCCCCCAATTTTGGGGGTGAAAAAGTGCGTCTTATGGTCTGAAAAATACGGTAATTCCAAAGCCCAAGTAGAACACCAACATACAACAAATGAAAAGGTTTCATAAATTCAGGGTTTGTGCCTATAAAAAGAGAATTGAGAGGCAGACCAAATTGTAGATGAGTCAAGAGTCCAAGTTTGAAGAAACAAGGTTTGACTAATATGAGTGACAGCAGTAATTTTCTAATTTGCCCTATATGATATTTTCCATTATACGGTATTTTCCCTTATATGGTATTTTCTACCAAATTTTATGCAGAGTATTTGACAGCCTTGTTGGCTTCCTATGAGGTACAGAGGAAAGCTTTTTTACCTACCTTATTTTATTGGATTATTTATCTGTTCTCCGATGAGTTCAAACAGTTACACCTGGATGCACCACGTCCCTTCCTCTATTTAATCAATACCACCCACTTGTTCCAAAAAAAATAGTACATGGCTTCATGTCTCCATCCAAATACTTCTACAGCATACATCAGTTACATTTATTGTACTAACAAAATGTATCCAGAGCACCAACACAAAAACAATTCATATTTCTTAAGAACCATCTATAATTTAAAAGAATACTTTATTTTTACTTTCTCACAATTCAGTAATCAGGGACAGCTCTAAACCACAGGGAAAAGGTTATGTAACATTAGACCAATCAGAATGATTTACTATAGGAGTTATGAATTCACTTGACCTAAATATTTACTATAATAGAACAATGGGAAATAATTACATTGATTCATTGTTACTGGGGTGATTCATTGAATAACATTTTCATGGAACACCTAGCTGTACTGTATGCAGGAATATAGGTTAGTGAGCATACATTGTATTGCTTAAAGCTATTTCCATGCTTGGAAAAGTGATGTATTTCTCTTGGGACACATTGCTCTGTTCCTTTTTCCTTTTCATTCATCATAACTTGAACCCAATTGAATAAATTTGTTTTACTTGAAAAAAAAGCATACTTCATGCCGGTCTTGTAGTGAAAAGATTCTTCCTCCGGCACGATCTCGCAGGTCCTGATCCTGCCGGAGGAAGAATATAGATCTTCTTCTCGCCGGCGAACGGGGCGGGTTGAACACCCGTACTGTCCGCCGGCGAGAGGATGGGCGAACATGCTTGTTCGCGGCCGAACTGTCTGCCTCTGCCTTGAGGACAATTCGGCCATCACTACCAGAAAGGGTCCCTTTGTTTTTTAATGTTCGCCTGCCCATTGAAGTCTATGGGGTTCGCCGGGTTCGCGGACATTTGCGGAGGTTCGCGTTCGCCGTTCGCGAACAGCAAATTCCATGTTCGCGCCATCACTAAAGCTAGATCCTCCACATCAGTATGTGACCTTACAGTGCTCCTTTAAAAGATTAAAGATTTCTACAGACACACTTATCTTTCCCAGAAGGGTAAGGGCTGTTATAGCATCAAAGTGGGGGTCAGACCCATAGTATTTAGGTTTCCATAGGTTTGAAGCATGATGTAGAACAAGCTTATCTGTTGAGTTATGTTAATGGTTTGGTATGCTCAAACTTTTGTTTATATAGTGCAGTGGTTCCCAAACTGGGGGGTGGGCCCCCCGGGAGGTGAAGAGGTATTCTAGAGAAGGGGCAACCGAGGTAGCGTCCCTCTATGTGAGAATCATGCTGTCAGCCAGACAGAGGGGAGAGAGATCTGCAGAACTCAGTTGCCTATTAGCTCACCCCGCTGTCAGTTCTCTTCTTGCATATAGTCCACCCACCCCTACCACTGCCTAAAGGAGATGGACAAACAGTAAGATAACCATGGGGTAACAAGCTGCAGAGAGTAGGTAGAGTGCATGTAATGAGTGTGTTTGTCTCTTTGTGAATGATGAATGTTTCAGTATAATTGGTGTGTGAATATATGATGCATGTCTTTGCATGATTGGTGTGTGTGAAAAGGTTAGTTGTATTTCAAAAAAAGTTTGTGGGCTATTTCCCATTAGCTGCACTGTGGTAGCGCTACCACGTCTGTTACCTTTAATAAAACTCTGTGTTTCTGCATTGTGCTAGCCCTCATTATGAACCTGTGTAGTTTGAATGGGGGGGCTTAATAATGTTCCTATATAGAAATGGGGGCGACCTGCAACAAAAGTTTTGAAACCACCCATAAATACAGCAAGGAAATACAGCACATTTGTGAGAAAACGAATTATTTTTATATAATAAGAGCGAATGTAGTAGTGGTTGTGGTAGTGGTTGTCACTTAGCATTTTTACATTTGTTTATAATGTATATAGCACTTGTTGTCTTATCTAGATTCTGAAAAAGGCTCTTATTATTATAAGACTTAATCAGGGTACAGACGGCTCGATATTCGATGGGCGCATATTATATAGGCCAGATAGATGGCCATGAGCACACACGTGCTCGAATCAGCCATCGATCTGGCCCATATCTGCAGGTCTGTACCCTGCTTTACGGTAATCTTTAAAGATTTCCTTCTCCTTCAAGTTTCTAGGTTCAGGTGTCATCGGAACAATTCAATATACTGCAATATACATAGAGATAACTTAAATATAAAAACCCAATCATGAAAAACAATGTAACAGAGTGAGTAAGTGGCATCAGTGGGAACCATATAAAACACAAAGCACACCAGGACTTTTAGGGAAACACAGATGCCAAAAAAGAGAAACAAAATATAGTAATACAAGTTGAAAAACAGAAGAAACACAATAATAAGATGAACAAGAAAGGATTGAGAAAAATATGATGTGATGAACTATTTACTTTCACAAAGATTATAGAGACAACAGGGAAAAAAATAGCAGTAAGACCTACTTGGCCATAGCAGAGTAAGCAGTAGAGGTTCAGAGCCAGGTGCTTATAAGAACAGCAGGGTAATACTTGCCACAACCCACATATCAGGGTCACACAGGATATCCAGATGTTTCCTTCTGTACCACAATCACCTTTGGGAACAGGATTGTGGTACTGTGTGTAGAGCCAGATAGGAGTTGCAATTTGGTAGGTAGGGACTCACTAGCCTCTCCTCTCTTACACCTTCATCCACCACAGCAACACTGAGCCCAGAGAAACTAGAAGCCAGTGGTGGAAACTGAGGAAATGGTTGGATCCACGCAGCTTGTATTCGTTCTCCATACTTCTACTATGAGCAGACTCATTCTCAGGCCATCTGTCTGTTAAGGCTACTACATAACATACTGATACACAAATTTTGTTTTTTTACATCCCATACAAAGCTGGATACTCAACATGAACAAAGGTAAACCCTAATAATTATACGATTTTCTGACACTCAAGTGTACCTTAAGTGCACCTTAATTAAGCTCAGAATGCAATTTACATGCACACATACTTACCTTGAAATATCTCTTCCCACAATATCCCTCATGAACACGTGAACAGTGGTTACTATATAGGTGGACGTTTCTATCTTAAATGTGGCACTGTCCATCAAGCCATGAGTTACTGATTGTCTACTCTCCCCCCAGCCCTGTGATTGTTCAGTGCTATTGTCATAGATGTGACTAATATAAAACAGTGAAAAGCAATCCTCATCTATCAGCAGTTGTAGCCTCCACACCACTGCCTTGGCAAAAGATGACATAAGGGCAGGGCTGGATGCTGCTTTTTAGCAAATAAGTTTAAAATTAAGCTATCCCATCTAGACAGACACAAGCAGATCGCTGTAACTGTGTCTTATGAGACACAAGTTGTTTATACTAGTTTAGGTTTGATTGTAGCCATAAAAAGTCCATAGCCGGGTTTAGACTACAGGCTGCATTTGCATCTTAACGACTTACTACAAATTTAGGTGCTCAACTTAATGATAACTTTTAACATAAGCCGATTTCATCAACCAAATTGACTTGTCAAATTAGTGAACTTGTTTTGACCATTGAAGACCTCCATGTTACCTAAACAGAGTAGTGGATAAATTAAGGTCAATGTCTAATCAAGAAAGTAAGAATTAATCAAGCAGGATTTATAAACAGATGCTTAATCACCCCTGGGCACAGTTTCTTACTTATTACTTATTGAAATACAAGTTACAAGGTCACATTGCATAATGCTCCCCCTTACTCCCAGGTCAAATAGCATGCACAAATGCAAAAACAATCTCTAACTAAATACAAGTTACACTATTATAATAAATATTCCAATTATATGCATTTCTAAAATTATATTGTATATTCCCAATGATTATCATTTTGTTCATTTTTAGTTCTGTGTTTTTTAATTTTTATTTCATTCTGATTTTACAGAGAATGATCTTACAAGAAAACATGTTTATGAGTCTCATAGGGAAACTAGCTGTTTCTCTGAAAACTGAGAACTTCCTTCTAACTTTTATCATACAATTGCATCTGGCATGTACTTTAATTGCATCCAGCCTGAACTGTAGCAAAAACTACAGTTGTTGGAGCATTTTGATAATATTCCCACAACCCTTATCTAAATCTCCATTTTGGTCATGATACCATGTTCAGGGACTTTGCAATTTACTTGTTAAACAAAAGTCAAAAAAAAAGTACCATCTCTATTCTTGAATAGTGTTAATATGGTTATCGACACTTCGAGGATCTCGAATATAGTGCTATATCTTTATAATCGTGAATATTTAAGATTTTTTACACCAGTAAGTGGAACTACCATGCATTGAATTCCCAATATGTGCATGTACAAGTGACAAGTTGCACAAGAAAGGTAATAAATCTTCGCCCGAGGCAGGGCACTGAAGGAGTACATGAGTCAGGATGCTAGGTACAATTAGACTTCCTTCTCTATCTCGTCTGGGCAGGTGTCTTGGAAGATGTGAGAGATAGGGATACTGAAGCGTGTGGTAGGTGGGAAGATAGCACCTTACCTGGCAGGTGATTAGAGGTTCCTCGTTCTACACAGATCCACTGTTGATCGGTTAAAAAAAGGAATGTCCACACACTAGTTATGCATCAAACCAGGGTCTCACTAACTAGCATTCGGAGTACAGGGAGTGCAGAATTATTAGGCAAATGAGTATTTTGACCACATCATCCTCTT
>CM070034.1:36500237-36529330 GCA_036250615.1 Ptychadena robeensis | reverse complement strand
ATCTCTAACTCCAACGTTGTAACTCCATTAACCATTGAGGGAAGTGATGGACCTATAACATTAGAGTAGGCACTATTCAGGTAACTATGTGGAAGGGTAGACATTTTAAAATAATGACTTGTTATTATAGGGGTCTTGTCTCATATTTATGGGACAAAGCTTTGAAAACCTCCTTCTGAATGGGATCGGGAACCTCTTGTGTAAGGGGTACCCTGAATACTCAATTAGCCCCACCCATGCCCCCACAACATGTGGGAAAGAGACCTCCTTACCCTAACAAAGGATTCCTTTGTTGAAATGGGGCCTGGTAGGACTGGGGATGCCCCCTCATGATGTTCTTCCAGGCTTGCCAAAAGCTAGCTTTCGGGGGGGGGGCACCCATGTTGTTTGAGGTCCCCCTTTTCCAGAGCATACCAGACCCTATGCCAGCTGGGGGTCTGGTATGCTATGGGGGGCACTCTGCTTGTGGTCCCCCTTTTCCAGAGAATACCAGACCCTGTGCTAAAAGAAGGTCTGGTATGTTCTGGGAGGAGGGGACCCCATACTTTTTTAACCATTTCATGTCTGGGGAAAAAAATGCCATAAAATCTTATTCTTGGTAAATCAAGTTTAACCATTGTTACCTTTCTGGCATGACACTTTTTATGGTACTGTGGCTGTGAATGTTTGAGAATTTTGCATTAATGTCATTAAAGTCACAAAAGTGAAGCTTGGGTATTTGTGACCCTCCGTGACCCTCCGCCGATATTCATCCATCACTAGTGCTCAGTAGTGACTAACCTTTCAGGTGGTGTAAATAGCATCCCTCAATTCAAAGACTTAATGGATGGCATTATACAGACCCCAATAAAGGTGATAATTTCACCCAATGAAGTCTGAATGGGTAAAGCTCGGTATGCATTGCACAATAAACTTAATAAGGAGGATAGACAAGGATAAGTTTAATAGAGATTTATTGTTTATTATGCTAGGAGGATACAATTATACTAAGGTAACGACACAGGAAATTATTCTATGGTAAAATCAATACATTCAGTTTTTATATTCTTTAGATCTATTATCAAAATGAAAAACAAAGAAAAATATGTGATCTATATATTGCAATATGTTAGATGTATGTGATTTAACATTGTGCGGGTTAAATGTATCACAGAGACAGCATTGCTCTCTTTACAGTGAATGTTTGTGTGTGTGTGTGTGTGGCTCAGTCATTTGTGAACTGACCTGATTACACTGACATTTTTAGACAGAGAGGAAAATTAAAGAAATGAGGTTTCATTATTTTGATTGCTACTCTAAACGCAGAATGGCAGCAGCTGCTGGCTCAGCTTTGGTCAGTTTGAGGTGGATCATATCATAGAGCAGGTTTTCCTTCTTATGATTAAAGCTGCCAGGTAATGAGACCTGGTCCCCGCTAATCCCTCTTTTTGTTTACTGTTGTATTTGTTTGTTCTTTACTGTTTTAGAGAAAGGATTAGGTCCATCTGTCAAATACATGTTACGAGAAGCTTAACATGCCTTTAATCCGCCCAAATGAAAAGGATGATCTAGAGTACCTACTGAACATTAGCTTTGAAGCTAGACAAGCAAGCGTGTGCCCATTCGTTGGATGGTAGAAATGTAAAAGGTGTGTGATACTCTGCTGTTATTTACACAGAAAAATGTGATATTATAGGTAAAAGAATATAGCTCTGTACATCTGCAAGAGGGTGACTGGGTCTCTTAACATGCCATTATAAACCAGGAATTAAACAAAAATTATCTTATTTCACCGAAGTCCATTAGGATGGGCTCACACACATCCGTTTGTGTTTTGATGCATGTTGAGTCCATATGTAAATGCTCATCATAATACACATTGTGCTTTCATTTTGCATACATAACTCTTTAGTTTGTCTCATAAATCCCAGCCAATAAAATATGAGGACAGATGGTAACTTGCGTTTTTTATGAAATGTCATTGACATCAGTTTTAGCTGTAATTTTTTACAAAACGTACCCACACTGCACAGTATTGTAATAAGCATAAACCGTTTGCCCCCCCCCCTCCACACACACCTCCTCAGCATCATTGCTGACATGGAGGATGATGGTGACACAAATTGATGCCACGGGGCTCGCTGGGGGCAGATGCTTGGGGTGAGGAGCATCTGTAAATAAACTTGCCCCAATCTACACTCAGGGTGCTTGGGAAATTGAATCAACTAGCTGAGTTTGTTGCAAAGCTACTGAACAAAGTAACATTACTAAATTTATTCTCTTTTCTTACATTTGTATTTCTGGAGAGGAATATTATTTCTCAGCACAAGTGTGGGTGCAGGGTCATGTACGTACTTACCGGAGTGTACAAATTTGGTTTGACTTAAGGGACAGATTATGTTTTCTTTTGTGGTTTTAAAAGTATTGTTAAAAGACTTTGATAATGAGTTATATCTGTATGCACTGAAATATTTTCAGATCTTTAGGGGTTAGATGTAGAATTAAGGAGTTAAACAGAGGGAGTGGGCTAGCTAGCTCTCTCTCCTGAAAACCGCTGACGTTGCCAGACTAATTGTACACCTGGTTGTGGGAGGTGGTTCGAATGCTTGAGTCTTTGTGATCTATATATGGGTCATTTAGTGATTGGACCCCTAGACTGTATGAGTAAGCTTGAAAAAGTGAAACCCGTCAGAGGTTAGGGGGTCCTTTTAGGGGTTGATGAAGATGTTTTCTATATCTGGAATCAAATACATGTGAAAAGTCCAGATTGCGGACTTTTCCTATGGTATGGTGTATGATTGTGGAGTAGAGGGCACGCTCAGGATTCCGGCACCTGGAGAATCAGCCTGTGGACGGAGACAGCAGCAAGAAAACTGTTTTGCCATATATATCTGTGGATGATATAAGTGCAATAGATATTGGAATGTCGGGAGGGTGTAGTGCAGGCTATCCACTTTGTTCATGTGACAATACCATCACTAAATTGCTGAAGATGTAGAGAAGGTTTGTGTGGACACTACAAAACAAAAGTATTGTTTTAGCACATATAGTGTTGTGCATAAATTTTTGGAGTTGAAAATTTCCTATGGCCATCCTCTAAATATTCAGCAATTTTGGTGATTATACCAAAAGATCAGGGGCCTTGCAATTAATTCACAAAGTGAACTTGTTGAAAAATGCAATGGTCTCTAGCAGCTTACACAAACTTCATAGATGAAAGTAACCAATTGAAAACAGTTGAAAGGTAGTGTAGTGTAAAAATTAATATGAGGCTAACATTATTGGCCTAGTTTATAAAGCAGCTGAACACATCACAACACTAAGTTGTAGCTCTTCATACCATTGAATTTACAGACCACCAAGACTAAGGTGGAGTGTAACCAATAGGGAACATGGAAAGTACCCAACCCCCTCTGGCCCATTTGCAAAACAAACTCTGGTCAAACTAGGCTTGCACAAACTAACCTATTTTGCAGCAGAACCCGCCAATCAATCCCAGAACTGCCACTTTAGTGTCAACGATGACAGGGGGTGGTGCCTTAGACTTCCATGTAAATGGATGCTGTTGATGTGTAATGGGAGGAGGGATGGAGGGGATCACACTATACTTTGATCTGCTTTGATTTGTAACAGTGTGGTACAGGCTGATCCCCAAGGGAGTTGAGATTGATTAAACGATGACTTCCAGAGCAGAAGGAAACTAGAGGTAACAAATTGCCAAATATAATGAAGAATAAGAGCCAGATACCACAAAACGGGTCACACCGCAAAACCAAATCTGAATACTCAATACCTGTACACTTATACATTATGATAACAATTTATATTTACTTGACCAACCCCCCAAAAAATAACAAAAGTTTTCTAGGTTTTCTAAGTTTCTTAATAGGAGTAAAATATATATGAGAAACCTGAATATGGTCCTTCTGATGTGGGAAAGTGCAACTTTTGAAGCTTATACATAAAAAATACAAATTAAATTCTTCAAAAATAATAAATACAGAGAGCAAACTACATGCAGAAACTATTCTATGCATTTATTTTAGATCCCTGAGGAAAGGCATACTTTACCCCAGCTAAATAATTTTAAGGTAATAAATAAATGGATGTCTGAATCGATTGGAAAAAAAAAGTGTATTAGTGAGGATGCGAGTACAACACCTGGTGCTCAAAAGTAAATATACAGTACAAAATAGATTGAAAAAAGTAGGTAGAGCATACAATAGTAGATGGAAAGAAAAAGTCATTTCTAGAAATGGATGAACACGCATTTACTGTAATGTCAAGGCACAGTTGTGTAATCTGAAGAAATTGCATTGTATGTAACTGGGGCTGGAAAAAACGAATGAAAGATTTTATAAAATAGATTTATAGTATCATCTGTCACAAGCACTGCAACACAAATAACATAAAACAAATACACAGGTATTTCTTTGGAATAATTTTTTTTATTGAAATGGTCTCAGCTTTTATGAGCAGGAATGCAACAAATTACAGGTGAAATAATTTGCTTTATTGTGCCCCTGACTGTTTTTTCATCCAACCCCTTATTGTACCAGCCACCAGCCATAATTTTAAACCGGCTCAATGGGCACATCCAAAAACACCATACTTTTCACCATGAACAAGCTCTAACCAATATAAAATGTGCATCCTTTTTTTTAAGGAAAAGAAAAACAAAATAGCAAATGAACAAAAGGTAAAAGGGGAGGATGGGCAGGTAATTCCACAAAATGGTATCCACCTCCTGACTTCTGCCCTATGACCCCACCCCTCCAGCCAACATATGACCTCACTCCTTAATTACTCCATCATATGTTGTCCAGTCAAGCACCCTTAAGCCTAGCTAAGCCTAGCTATGGGTGTACAGGTTTACTGCAACAGTCCTAAAATGAATAAAAGGGCCTTGTACACACTTTTAATAAAAAAAAATTATGATAAGAGCGCAGATTTTTCTCCACAATAAATGTTATCACCTTTAAACTTAGGGTGGCAATACACGAGTCGATTTTTCAATGATGAACGATCAATCGCAGCATGGTAATGTCATTACGCTGCTCTCGAGGGTTTATTGCTTGAACAAAAATGTTTACAAATCATTTAGACTTTGTTGTACTATCCTTTGATTCAATTACGGCATGCAGTATTTTGGGTTTTGAGTGTAACAGCATGGACCAGGAGCCCACAAACATACTGTTTAAAGGCTGTGCAGCTGCGGCAACCACAGATACAGATCAGTTATAGACAGGGGTGCACATAAGTGGTACTCTGGTACCCAAAAAACTAGCTATGTGTACCTGCCTTATTTTTACAAAGCTCATATGCGTACTAACAACTTGGAGGCACTCTGTGTATGGGTGGCCGCAGGTAAATGTTACATGTATACAATTTATAAGATTTGGATAACTGCAGGGAAATATGAATAACAATGAAAGGTTGCAGTTAGGGGGTGAAATTAGAAATGTAAATTAATAATAAAAAAAAGGTTGGGCTGAGTGTTGGAGACCTGGGGGATAAAAGTCAGAGTAGACATATGTAAGGGTAAAATCTGACAATAGAAAATCACTGTGTGACAGCTGGAAATATGACTATGAAAGGTTGACATTTGGACTACAGGCAGTCTCAGTAATTAGTTACTAACCCAGAAAATGTCAGGGTTGTACTACTGAGGTATGAGATCGGGGGTTCAATGTGTTGTTCTGTGAAAGTTAAATTTGACCCAAAGCCAGCTGTTGACCTGTGGATGGAGACAACTAATTGGGGGCTAAAAAAGGAACAGGGAGGTCCATCTGCAGCAGAACCTACCATGCAGGAAGCTGATGCAGAGGACAGTGAGGGAGATTACATATATATGGGGTGAGTACCAAACACTGAGGAAGGGTGGAAGGAAATGCATAAGTAGATGCTCCCATGGCCCTAACAGTATGGGGTTCTTTTGGTAAAGGGAAGTGTGACGAATAATCGATGTAATCGTCGTATATACCTTGTCCTAAGCCACATTACATTTCCCCAGAACCTTCACAGTTAATAATCAAACCAATTCTCTAGAAATCATGGAATGTCCACCATGCCTGGTTGTGCCCACCTGTGTAAACATCTAGGGGGTCGTAAATATCCAGAGATCCTCCTTCAAAGCATTGATAAAACCCACTTCTAGATTAGCATCGTAGCATAACATAAACTACTCATGTTCGGTCTCTATGAATTTGGGAAAGCGTGCTGAGAATGAACATGTGCCCCATATCATGGTCACATGTTCCTCTGGCAAGTTATACATATTCATATGTACATGGCTGTCCTGTCCTGTCTGATGAGGGGGCTGTCTCACTAACCAGGTGAGAGGCTTGGTCAACTCCGATATCAACTCCTCCCATGGAGGAAGAAGGCGTTAAAAGCATCCTCCATCTACTGTCTCTTGTCTTGATGTCTTATGTCTGAAATCTGAAGTCTGAAGTCTTTTGTCTTGTTCTGGATTGTCCTGAAACGCTGACCTCGAACTGTCGTCTTTGTGTTCTGACACCCGTCATTGCATCTCTAGAATTGGACCGCTGGATTACAATATTTGGACTCATTGCTAAGGACACTTCTACTCTGGTAAACTCTTGCCTCCTCAGACAAGTTCTCTTTTTTCTGTTTTTACCCCATTTATTTTACTATTGAAAATCTCTGTTCCTTTGTTAGTTTTTGTTACATTTGTTACATTGTTATTTCTAGATTTTTATTTTGAATTAACTTTTTTCTCCCACAGGGATAGTTTAGTTAGGAGACGTCTGGTTCATTTTCCAGACTGGTGGCAGTGATACCGAGATATATACATATACAATCACCGAGATTGTACGGAGATTGTATAGTGTATTGCATTCACATCCCCTTCAACCAATCGGTTCCCATTTTTGGCCTGTTCACAGTGAGGAAGGCAGCCCGAGGGCTACCAGTGGCTGGGACCGGGACTGCGACTGTGAAGAAGTGTCAAGGATACTGATTGCCGCTGGTGGGGGTTTGTGACAGGAAGTCTTGTTTTTGCTATCAACAATTTATTGATACAATTGAATCTTTTTCCAAAATAAACACTTTTAGTAATAATACCTGTTTACTGTGATAAGCCACAAAAAAATTTGGTTCTTTTGTCTGGTATAATGATGCCATGTGTACTCTCTTATCATTAGTGATGGCCGAACATCGGCCTGGACTGTCCGCGAACGGGCGGGTCGGACTTTTAAAAAAGTCCGCCGTCCGCCTGTTTGCAGACACATTCAAATTCTGGTCCCTGGAACGCATCCTGGAACGCATAGTTCCTGGTAAATGGCGCCGGATGTGACGTCATTGACGTCACTTCCTGCTCCGAGTCGTTTTTTTCACGTTTTTTTCACTAGAAGACCGGATTCATGCCCGTCTTCTTCCCCCGGCACAATCTCGCAGGTTCTGATCCTGCCGGAGGAAGAATATAGATCTTCTTCTCGCCGGCGAACGGGGCGGGTCAAACACCCATACTGCTCGCCGGCGAGAAGGAGGGCGAACATCTTTGTTCGCCTCCGAATTGTCCGCCTTGCGGGCAGTTCGGCCATCACTGCTTATCATCTGCGGTCAATGCGTGTCAGATTAGAGAGCTTTTGAACAATACATTGATTGGATATTCATATTACTTATCCAAACAATGGTGTATATGTAATGTAGATAGTGTAGACGTAATAAGTAGACTTTATTTTGTGCTAGTATATTAATTAAATGGATGTTCTGACAGGTCTTGGAATAGTGAGAAGAACTATTTACTTGCTTACAACTATATAAGTAAAAAAATGAAATGGCAAGATCTGTAAAATAACACATTACGTTTATTTGTATTCACACTCATCTCTACAATACACCATATTTTACCAGACACAGCCATAGATGCAGGACATCTGCACAGATTCCCCCACAGCCCCCCTCTCCACAATGTGGGGAAAAGATGCCGTAATATAATGACCAGTTTGGTACTGCAGGGGATGTTTTACCCTTCAAAAATGTTTTTTGCTTTTCCTGCTCTAAAAACTGGGTGCGTCTTATGGTCAGGTGCGTCTTAATGTGGGGAAAAAATATAGTACATGTACCTGAAATGTATACAAATGCATGCTATCAATAGTATTTGAAATAGGCAAGCCCTCTTTAAAATTCTTGTTTATGCAAACTGATTATTGTTTTGACTGGCTCATTTAAATCCAACCCAATACGTTGGGTTGGAGAAGTTAATTATTTTCTTCATTAATTATGAAGTCAAATTTATTGGAGGTCTAAGTTTAAAAATGGATAATACACCTCTACATTAACATTAACCTCTACAAGTGGCGCCACCTCCATTAACGTGTAGGTCTATGGCGCCACCCCCACCCCTCCTCGGGCCAGAAGGAATCAGTGAGCCTGCAGCGATGCTAAAAACTGCTTAACCCTCTGGGCGGTTTGAGCTTTTCGCGCCATTTATTATGGCACGAAAAGCCGTTTTACCCGCAATCGCGGCGGAGTACACTGTACTCCGCCTTGCTTGCCGGCTCTCCGCCCAGCCCTCTACACACCTCCGACGTCAAATAGACGCCGGCGGTGTGTGAAGAGGAGAGCGGCGCCCCCTCCATTAACATGGAGGTCTATGGCGCCGCCCCCCCGCCCCCTTCAGCGTCACTGATGACGCCTAAGACATGGTGCCGGAAGGGCTTCGTTCGGCACACAGAGAGATGGCGGTTGTGCCCGATCCCGGCACGGGCACAGTTTGATCAGAGTTCGGCCAAACCACTAGGGAGGTTAAAGTAGGAGAGGATATTTTTTCTTATATTACTAGTGGTTTTCTTTTAATTACTTTAATGAATAAACATTAACATAACATTCATGTAACATACACAAACAAGAGTGATGATTGACAATAAAGGTTTGCAAATAAATGGCAACTTTAAGTTATTGCTGATCTACTTCTTTATGTTTAATAACATATTTCTAAAGCAGTTGCCATCTGGTTAAAAAATAAAGCAATTTATTATTTAAGATATATAGACCACTAAATCATTTCAAGTTGAATTTTTCTATGCGGAAATATTTTGCTAGCTACAAACAGACATATTGATATTCTGTCCTTTACTTTATACATTTTGAAACACTATTATTTGGATCACAAGTCTGGAAATTCTGCTTTGCTAAGAGAAGCTAGCTAAAAAGAACGCTGAAACATTTTATTAAAAGTAGCTGAAGTTATCAAAATAAAAAAACAATGGAAATTCTACAAATTAGAAAGGATATAATATAAGTATAACTGAAGGCTCTTGCATCGAAATCTAAACATGTCCTGGTCGTGCTTCAACCTACAGTGATGTTTGTATTACAGGTGCAAAGGTACTTGGAAAGGTAGACGTCATGGTGACACCAACCAATCCAAGTCCCCTTGAGCCCATCAGTGTACTGCAGCTTCACTGGAGAGGCAGAGTGGGTGAAGACTAGTTGAAGATCCCTCTCCTACAGTCTGTGATGACCTCTTGGAGCGGAGTCCAGATGAAGATCTGCGAAGGCCATTTTAAATCCTTTAAGATGGTTGATTATGAAAGGAAATGTTAATATTGTATCGTGCATACACTGGTTTTGCAAGCAAACAGATCACAGGTGAAGATGGTTACCTTTAATAGCCATCCTAACCCTCTAGTTGTGTGCATGATTTCAAGCCAAGTCCCCAGGGGGTAAATGTTTGATCAGGGTAACACAGTTTTTTTTTACATTAAATGGTTCAGCCAACCACTAACCATGAGTGAAAGAAGAGTTTTTTGTGTTATCATTCATATTCTTTAAATAATAAAATAAATTCTGCCAGTGGATGTAAACTTATGAGCACAACTGAACTTATAATGCATACGGAACAGGAGTAAAATCAAGACACACACTTTGTGACCCTTGTGGTTACATATTAAAGTACATCTTTACGAGCAAAGAAAGAAAAACATTCCTATAACTCAGTCATGGCGAACCTTTCAGAGACCAAGTGCCCAAACTGTAACCCAAAATACACTTATTTATCTCAAAGTGCCAGCAAGGTAATTTAACCTGAATTACACACACACAACTCATATGTAGTGCAGGTTGCAAATTTTGATTAACATTGTATACAGTCATGGCTAGTGATGATCACGAATATTCGGATTCCGAATATTAATCGCAAATATCGGCAATTCGGACGAAGATGGTGAATATATTGCGAATATTCGCAAATCCGGATATTCTGTATTTTTTTTCCATTACAATCCTATCAATGCAAGTGGCAATGGGAATGTGACAAGAGCTTAGCAAACTCCCTGCGACCATCAACAGTTTTTAAATGCATTTGGGGTGATGCGAATTTGGAATATTGCAAAAATCGTCACTTTAGAAAATTCGCGAAATTCCGTGATGGCGTCCAAAATTCGCAATTTTTTTTTCAACACGCCCTCATGCAATTTCAACATAATATTCGCGAATATGATAAAATTTGCGAAAATTCGCATAAAATGCGATATCGCAATAAGAGCATATTGGCCGAATGCAAATATTGTCCGAATGTTTTCCGCAAAATTCGCGGCATGCCGCGAATACGAATGTTGCCTATGCCGCTCATCACTAGTCATGGCAAGAATAGAAGAGTCCTATCTCTTCAACTCTTCTACCCTGTATAAAAATGAAGTTTTGTTACGGTACTTTGTACGATTGTGAATGAGTAGTTATTATATTTGTATGTTTGTATTATGTGAACTTTATATTTGATATTATGATTTGGCTAAACTGTTTAATATTTTCAATAAGAAAATGGCAAATGTAACATTTTATAAAACTTTTGTTGAAAATTGGAGCTTTATAAATCATGACAGTTTTATTTTGGGCTTCTGTATTACATAAACACTGACTGTGTATGAAAGTGTGTTGAGACCTCTCTGAGTTATCATAAAGTTAATTCCATGAAGATGGATAGATGGAGGGCAAATGCTGTCTGTAAATCGTTTTTGGTTTCTGGATATATGTGTTCTGGAGATATGTATCTATATATATTCTGAAAGCTGTCTCCATTTAAATTTCAACATTTGACCAAATGTCATACTTGATCCCAATATCTCTAAATTCACTAACACAATGTTTTCAAACTTCCTGGTAATTATGTTTTGTGATATGTAAAGGCAAAGCATATTTGACCTTGAAATATTAACAATATTTTTTTTTTGCGTTAAGCATTCTTTTGTGTAAGCCTGTAGTTACAATAAAGGAAGACATTTTAGCAGCACTATCTTTCAAATATTTCACACACATCTGTTTTTCTCATTGTCACTGTAACTGGGTAAAAATAACATGTTAATTGTATTTTGAGATTGATGAGAGTGGTTAAACTGAGAATCAGACTTAATGTCCCCATACACGCAACGATTTTTAGTTCGATTCCCGAACAATTGATCACTGTGAACGTGCACGGTGATCGATTGTTTGGGAATTGAACTAAAAATCGTTCGGGGATTGAACGCGGCCACCCTTTCTTCCAGCGGAATAGATCCTACTCAAAGAAAGCTTGATTGAACAGGGGCCCAACATGTTGGTAAATCCCAGTTCCAGTGTCATTACTTTGGATGGGTGCCAGGGTCCCCTTCCAAAGTGTCAAACGGGAATCGATTGCACACCGATTCGACTTTCAATCAACGCATGCTTGAGCACAGCGTGGTCATCTCACCATGCTGCGCTCGAGCATTCATTGATTGAGTAGGTATTGACCCGTGTATGAGGACCTTTAGGAAGAAATGATGGCAGGGTGATCTCAGCACTAAGACATACCAGATACACCTTTGTACATCTATTTAAATAAAATATTATTTCTGGGTGAACCATATCCACTGCTATATGTTTATTACACTACAATGAGCACTTCTCAACCTCTCCCCGTAAGATAAAACTCTAAACCGCCATCTTCTCAATGCCGTAGGCGCCATCATCCCTAGACATTGGTTTCAGCTTTCACTAACCCATGAGTGAGGTAGTGGTTTAAACAGTTGTAGTTTATCTGTGAAATGTGAAAACACATACCTAACAAGATAAGTTGGAAACCTTTGTGAAGATGTAAAGGGTTCTTGGATTCTTTAAAGCTTCATCCTATGGTCTAAAACTTTTTAAAACTTGATTTGATACCGTTTCTATAGCGAGGTCATTGTTCAGATAACATTATAGATGTTTCCCAGAGGGATTTACTGTGTTATTTGGTCAAATCAATGTGAGATATACTTGAAAGTTATTATTTATATTTTTATTATTTTGTTATACTCTATGTGGGGCAGCATGGTGGCTCAGGTGGTTAGCACTCTGACCATGTAGCACTAGAATCCTAGGTTCAAATCCTGGCTTGGGCACTATCTGCAAGGAGTTTGTATGTTCTTCCCATGTCTGCATGGGTTAACTCCCTTTGCGCCAAAGACATGCAGTAAATTAATTGGCTTCCACAAAATAAAAAAGATTCTCCTATGTTAGTTACATGTGACCTATTATTGTGTTAGGAACAGTAGATTGTGAGCTCCTCTGAGAGGCAGTTAGTGACTATACTGTATATACTCTGTAAAGCACTGCATTATATGTCAGCGCTATATAAGTACAAGATAATATGTTTAATGGATACATGTTGTATGACCTAATGTATTAGTTGCATAACTTTTTGGTGTTTTTACTTTGTTACCTTTCTTGGTGCTTTCCTTATTTTCATGTTGTAAAATTTTAAATAAACGTTTAATAAATTTTTTAATAAAAAGTTATTGAAAAAAAATAGAATCATGCTAATTATTTTTGTATCATAAAAGACTAGAGGAAACTCAGGGTGCAGGTGAATATTCAGCATAAGATACAATACAAGTATTTGATAGGGGACAAAAGAATTTAATTAAAGGTAAATAAAAAAAATAATTAAGGATTGAGTAGAACAATGTAATCACTCTGGATCCTGACAAGGACAAGGTGTCTCAGGAATAAACCAACATATGGACTAAACAAACATTCCAAGGACACAAGACTGAGCTGTCTAACATACAAAAGGTTACCAAATAGAACCATCAATCACTACTTGCTGTGAAGCCTTTTAACATGTTTAAAAAACAAAAATCAGACAATGAAATTCTCCTGAATAGAAAGTAATAGGGGAACAGTTTAATTGGTGCCACGCCCCATAAGATAATTGTTAGAGCAGAGGGTCAATTCCACTGGCATAAGGAAAAATAAACCCTCAGCCACTGGGACCGACCTCAAATATTGGGCTTTTGAGGTTCTCACATCTAACAAATACTTAGTTAAAAGTCTTCATTACATCATAAGGGCCATAGATTACAATAAAACAACATTAACAACACCACGGGTCAGAGCCATAACCATACATCTATGGATGACCCTACTATACATTAAAATCCTGACAGAAACAATAATATGTGCGGTATTCTCATACAAATGACCAAGTTAGCTGTAATCCCACCTCCAACATGTTTCGCCCTGATCAAGATGTTACTGCATAAATATCATACCTGACTCTCTAAGTCAGTTGACCTTATATAGATAAAAACAGGTAAACAAATAAATCCACACAACTTCAGAAGATGGTTCTAGAATAAGTGTTTAGAATAAATACAAATAGACAGGTAAATGGAAAAATGCAAATAAAAGACACAGAATGAAAATACAATATATCAATATCAGGATAGATGGATCTCAACACATCTCTGCTTGTTCTAAGGTGACTTAGGTAAGTACTGATTAAACTCATCCTAATATCCGAGATACATGATCTCAGGATTGGATATAACTATCTTATGAATTAAACAGCCTGACTAAGTGAATTAATCAACAAACAATGCTCTTACCGGGTCAGCTCTTGGAGGGGATGTTGCCAGTCACGTTAAGGGGGCCCGGGTCAGGATCCCAGGCACCGGTCACAGCTCAAAGCGAGCAGAGTCTCACACTCCGTGAGCCCAAAGTCTCCCTGGGGGTGCCAAAGCACTAACCCCGATGGAACAGGGGAGTCTTGATGGAATGAAAGGGAAACTTGGGTGCACTATAAGGATGGATCTGAGGGGAAAAACTTCAGAAATGACAGTATGGAGGCCATGCAGGAGGATCAGGGAGATAGGGGTTATGGATCAATGCAACAGTATATACCCAGTGGGCTTGCTAGTCCTTCACAGTACTGTGCTGGTATCACTGATGCGTAAACACATATATTGTAACCTATACAAATGAAAAATAATTAGCCCACTGTAGGGAATATGACTAGAAAAGGAGGTAAAATTCTAGACCAAAAGTACTCACAGTGTCCCTGTGGGACCTCTCACACCGATGGCATCCGCAGAGTCTCCATAGCTGACCTGTCAGTTCCACCCCCTCATAACCACCCCTAATCATCAGGGTGGTTATGTCTCCAGCTCTCAGCTGATCATCATACCCCGGTGATTAGGTATGGTTATGAGGGGGTGAAACTGACAGGCCAGCTTTCAATAAAATATTTCAAGCGTTGCACAGTTGCAATTTGGCTTATTGGTCGAATACGTTCCCCTATACCTGACTTTTTAATAAACATTAAATGTTTTTTTTCCTTACCCTCTCCCTCAGTCAAGGATAGGTAAACGTACTTGACAAAAGAGCCAAATGGCAACTGTGCAACACTTGAAATATATATTGGGAGCCTGAGGGGGTTAATAGTAAATAGAAATTTGTCAAAACTAGAGATGGTCGAATTTTTCAAATAGCTGACTTTGTGAGGTGATTGCAAAGCCTCTGAAAATGGTATTATCAATCATCATCATCTGAAAATTGCTGGAGATCTAGAGAAGGGTTGTGGGAACATTTGAAAAAAAAAGTTTTGCTCTAGCACATGTAGTATTGCATACATGAACTTCAAAATCAAAGTCGAGATTTCGACTTTTGTCAGAAAGAATGGCCATGTTGTCATTCACTGTCGGAAGGAATGGCAATGTTGTCACTCACTCACTGTCAGAAGGAATGGCAATGTTGTCACTCACGGTCAGAAGGAATAGCCATGGTGTCACTCACTGTCAAAAGGAATGGCAATGTTGTCACTCACTCTATATCCCTATACCCCGTCTATACGGGGAACAATTAGTGGCCTTCAGGGGGGTATTCCCCTCCTAAGACCCATCCTTCTTTAAATATATATAGTTTGGGATGGTGTCCACCGCTTACCTGGACTCAGTGATATTCTCTATATAAATGTTGTCACTCACTGTCAGAAGCAATGGCCATGTTGTCACTCACTGTCAGAAGAAATGGCAATGTTGTCACTCACTGTCAGAAGGAATGGCAATGTATTCACTCACTGTGAAAACGATAGTAATGTTGTCACCCACTGTTAGAAAGAATAGCAATGTTGTCACCCACTGTTAGAAGGAATGGCAGTGTTGTCACTCACTGTCAGAAGGAATGGCAATACTGTCACTCACTGAAAAAGACAAAATAGGGGGGGGGCGTGTTGTGCTGGGGGGCATGTTAGAGAGGTGCTGCCTGGATATGAAGGGAAATTTTTTTTAAAAATGGGTTTTAAAGCCTAGCTATCAAGAGAAGCCAGACAGGAGGGGCTAAAGTGCCAAATATGGCCCGCTGACCCCTGCC
The DNA here is from genome assembly GCA_036250615.1 of Ptychadena robeensis. NCBI lineage: Eukaryota > Metazoa > Chordata > Amphibia > Anura > Ptychadenidae > Ptychadena > Ptychadena robeensis. Next base: position 36,513,736 of record CM070034.1, on the reverse strand, counting down.
CTAAAAAGTCAAAATTTCAAAAGTCACAATTTCAAAAGTCAAAATTTCTACTAAAATTTCGAAATTTAAAACGTTGACTTTGAACCATGTTCAGAGGGGGGTTTGATACTATGTTCAGGGGGTTGCAATAACTTGACAAAGTTAGCTAGCAACATAGGCATTCACATGATAATTTTTTACATGCAAATTTTCAAATAATTTCCACATGCTAACGTTTCAAATAAAATTTGAAATGCCGATATTCGCATGCAACACTTGTGAATATCAGCAAAGCAAATGAAAATCTACTTTTTTTGTCAAAATTTCTATTTCAATAGAAATTTCAGGTTGAAATGGCCCCGTCGAAATTCGACTATGCAAAATTACTGAAAATGTTTTGACCATCCCTAGTTGTGATCTTCATCTCCCCTAACCATCAACACTACAATAATACAGTATGTGGTGTATTTGTGTCTGACAAGAGCACATATAAGATGGCTACAGTCAGCTAATATAACCAACTCTTTGAATTGGGATTGTGAACACAGAAGAAACATGTCCTACTCCCATAGTTTATCACCCAGAATATTCAAATACATAAATTAATCTTATTTGAAAAAAAATATATTGTTTTAATCTATTTTTATTTGTGACAACGAAGCAAGAAAATATGCACCAACTGCTCTATTTCCATCATGAATGAGCACAATAAACTTTAATGGGGCCATCTGGTGTTCATCACAGAAAGTTCCATAATTATAATTTCCATAATTAGCTTTTTTGTTAACATTGAAAAATGATTCAAGCACACATAATGAGAACGGTATAGAATGTTTAAAAATCAATGCATTATGCTACACAGGGCAAACAACCCCCAAAACAAGACCCTTTTCATTAAAATATGTGAGGACCCAGGATGCCTAAGTCCAGGATAGCCGTATCACTATAACTAGTGATGGCCGAACTGCCCGCAAGGCGGACAGTTCGGCCGCGAACAAGCATGTTCGCCCTTCTTCTCACCAGCACACAGTACGGGGGTTCGACCCGCCCTGTTTGCCGGCGAGAAGGAGCCCTCTATTCTTCCTCCAGTAGGATCATAAGCAGCGAGATCCCACCACAGGAAGAATGTTTTCACTGATGACCGGGTAGAGGACCCGGTCTTTCAGTGAAAAACCGGCTCGCAAACCCGAATGTGACCTCAGTGATGTCACATCCGGTTAGCACACCCAGGAACTATGCGTTCCAGGTGCCGGATGTGACGTCACTGATTTGATACACCCTTGTAATATTATTTTAAAAATACAAATTGTGGGTGGGAAGGTTACAGGTTGAGGTTGACATGTTTGTTAAACTTTGTCCATTGCTTCCCAAAGGCTTTGGGAAAAACATGTGGTTGGATGAATGGATTAGCTGACATAAGAACCTTTTCTCTTGGCGAGGACAGTCACCAAAATGAGCCCACTTTGCCTAAGCCCAGCAAACCAGTAAATTGAAAATAAGCAAATTGTTTTTCTTTTGTTCAGATTAATATTACTTATCATGAGATAAGAATGTATTGATAATATTGTATGCAACATTGTTTTCCAACCTTTTCATATGAAAAATCATAACAGCATCTGGTGCAGCTTTTCCGCGTCTAGCTGACTCTTCCATTGATCGTCAACGGACATGTCATCTGGCAACCCCCCCACTTTGCTGCAAAGACAGTTGAGAACAAAATAGTGTCCCATTGATAAGAATAAAAAGTGTAGGGTGTGTGGTGTAGTATGTGCAGTGGATTCATGGTCATACATTGTGAGTTATCTACTGTAAAGATTTAAATTCTAGTTCTAAACTGCAAAATAGTTTAAAATTGTATGCATTGTCTGATTTTGGAGCAGTTTTTGATTTTCTGTTGCAATATAATCATTTCCGCTGTCCAAAAACAATCTTCTTGGTGGCATGAATTTGTTTAGATATCTGCAACTGTGATTGTTAAAGGTGTTCATCATTTGGCACTGATACATAGGTAAACAAAGTTCTACTTTTTAAATAAAAAAGGCTGAATTTAGAATAAATGTAACAATAACAATAAAACATGTTTTTGTACTAAAGAGAGCATTGCATTGAAATGACATAGTTGGCATATACAAACATTCTGCCTCTAGCATTAGCTTTACAAACACAAGTGTTTCCAGTGTTTATGTTAGATCCAAATTCAAAGTAGTTTATTGTTGATTATTAAACAAGTCATAATCATGTAATGATGATATGAACGTATATAGCCAATTTCTCTGTTTTATTGGCCAGTCAAATTGATGGTTCATTTAGATCGTTTGAAAATTGATTCCTTCTGATCAACTAAAATTAAAAGCTCTGTGATCGTGTTAGGACATTACTGTCAATTGTACAATTTTTGGACAGGTATTTTGATTAACTGGAAATGTACTGAATTTAAGAAATAAGGTTTGCATTTATAACAGGGTTTAAAAGTACAATTCATCTATATTCATTCACCATGCAATATTTTAATTGCATAAGTGGTCCAAAAAAATGATCTGACAAAAGTTTAAGCTTCTATGGCTAACTTAAGACACATCTCATTTCCATTATTTATGATACTTTAAAAATTAAAAGTACAGGATACTTTTTATTTTTTTGCTCATAGTTATCAACCAGGTTTCATCTCCCTGTCACCAGAAAAAACTAATTAAGAGTTCTGTAAGTATAGCAGTTATTTGCATTAGACTCCTCAAATTGAAGTTATAGGGAAACAATCATTGTTAGGTTAGGTGACTCACAGCTAGGCCTTACTAAAGATAATTGTATTACTGATCCTGTTAAAACATGTAAAGGGAAGCCAATTTGAAAATTTACGTTTTAATTGAGAGCAACTGCAGGCTCCATAATTTCATTAAGTTGAATTAGGCTACTTATACTATCCATGGGCGATCCATGGAGGCGGGATACAGAAAACTGATGACTTTTATATCTCAAACTTTATGCAGCACTGAAAATATCCCACAAGAGAAGCTGGATTGTAAAGGTACACGATAGATGCATAACTATCATGAAAATAAGACATGGAATAAATAATAGTTTGGAAAACATAATTCTGGAAAACTGAATAGATTATCCACCAATTTGAATTTGGGTGCCTCCCAAACCCTAACTTGCAATATTTAGATCTAATAAGAATATGATGCAGTTCTATCATACTATACAATATTGTACAATAATAAATATTATTATCATTTATTTATATATCGCCAACATATTATGCAGCGCTGTACAATACATTAGAGTGGAGATACAACACAATATAGAACACACAGGAACAGGTTATGACACAGGAGAAGTGGAGGACCCTGCCCCTGCTTACAATCTTATATCAATTACTGTATTTTCAGACTATAAGACGCTCTGATGTTTAGGACACACCCTATTGTTTGGAGCGTCTGATGGCTGAAAAGTATGTTGGTTTGTAGCTTTCATACAGTCAGAGATAGATGGGAGATATGCTGGCTGGCAGCTCTTTCATCTGTCCCTGCTCTTTATTGTTTACTGATGTATACAATGAACTACAGATGGGAGATCTTGCCGGGAGAGAGAAAGTGCTGGTGGTCACGCATTCAGAATAAAAGATGCAGGCACCCCCCCCCCCCCCCCCCCCGTTTTTTTGGGAGGGGGGAGTGCATCTTATAGTCTGAAAAATATGGTACTTTCAAATAATCTATCAAAACTTTTTGTCTGCTAAACATTTAATTTACAAATTTTGTTCCAACTAGTACTGTATATAAACCAACCCAAGAAAGCAAAATTACAGGTTGGCTGCATTGTACAAAAATAAGCCCCCATGACAGATCTATCGGCTAAAACATGAAAATTGGATGACAGATGCCAAATGTCACATCTGCCGATCGGCTGTGTTAACCCGTCATCCTTTGAACAGACTAAATTAGCCCTTAAGGTCTTAGCAAGCTCCTCCACCTGCTAATAAGACATCATACAGACCTGGTGATTGGCTGTCTAGTTTTAATCACTGTAATATGTAGTGGCTGTGTTACAGGTGCCATGTCCAGGGTAATGTATACAAGCTTCTGTGGTGGAGGCTGCTCCTGAGTCACTTTCTAGAACTTTCCTTGCTTAGTTCTCCAGACTCTCAGTGATATATTTACTCTCCCCTCTGCAGAATGTTGCATCCTCTTTGCAGTAGCTTTCTTTACAGAGCCTGGCCAAGCTCTATTTGTTTCGTTTCCCCTATATAAAGACTGAATCACTGCATCAAGACATGGCCTCAAGCCAAGGATCTTGCTGCCAGCACTGTTGCACATATCCCCTTGGTTGTCACACTTTGTTGTAGGTTTAGGGTTTTACAGATTCTGAATTATTAAATAACACTGCACTTGTATTCAAAAGTAAACTGGGGGATCAGTGATTAAGGGTATATACATGCATTTATTGCTCCTGAGCCCTGGTAACTGGGATATCACAAAGGATATGTTTCTAAAAATAACAGATAGATATTCAACTTGGGGACCAGTGGATAACGTTTGTCCTAGCTTGAGAAGGAGATGTCTCCTACTCACATCTTTACAGATGGTCTCCAGTCCTGCAGACAAGCCTTTGGCTCCAACAGGACCCCCAGTGCAGTTCAGCACTTCTGAGGAAGACAACCCTTGGAAATTCTCTGTCTAGGACTTTTATGAACTCTCTGGGCACCCAGCACCTTCCCTCTGGGGTGCTCAACTCCTTCTTTATTAAAGACACCGTATTAGCATTATGCCACAGTTACAGCATATGAATACATATTTAATAAAAGCTTACAATTTATCACCTAGCTTGTTGCAGCACAATAACATACCCACCTGTATCCAGCTGTAAAGGTAAATTAGGGAGGCAGAGAAAATATAGGGAATAAATGTATTTTCCTTTAGCATGATTTCTGTGCAGCAATCTTTACAAAATCTTTAAGAAGTAAACTACAGGCTTTCTGTAAATCACAATGAATTCAGATGTGTTTGGCAGGAGTTACAAACTAGATACATAATGATGAGAAATTTTAAGGTAGGACCACTATAAACTTCTATATTCAGCACCTTCCCTTTGTCTTTGACTCAGTAGCTGCTTCTGGGCTTTCACATTTTGTTATTCCATCATCTAATATGTGTTTTAAGTACATACAGCGGCTTTACAACAAGAAAGAACGACAAACAAAGGGTTATTATTAGACAATATTTTTTTTCACTTTGAGCATTCTGTACCAATCATCAAGAAAAGCAATCCATCAGATTTTTTTGAAAGGTCTATTGTATTGTACATGATAGTGACTTTATCATGTCCCAGAAGCCTTGTTAAAGCTGTTCATCTGTCAAAGGTAAATTGCTCAAAATATATGAACATTTTCACATTACTCTAGAAAAATGTGTGCATGAAAGACATCTCTCAAGTAGATCTGACACTACAAACTTTAAGTGACAAAAATAGCTATTCTTATAATGTGGCACTCACAAAATTTGAATATTAAATATTCTATGTAATCCCATAAACAGTGCTGTATGTAGTATTGTTTCCCTGGAAAAGCCATTGCCTCTTACTAGTATAATCCATGGAATTAAACAGTTTAATACCATTTAAAGGCACTCCAAGGAGATTAACTGAGAGTCATCTAACAATGGATCATCCACGTCGCCAAAGAGAGCACGACATCTCAGGGTCATTCAGTCAGTATACATTATTTTCCATCATAGTATTGAAACATTATACCTTTTCAGTTTTCATTTCAAAGCAGCTAAAATATATATATATTTATATTATTATATATAATATTATAACATAAACTAAAAATGGTAGTCCCCGACTGTTATATATCTTACAAACCGTCCCAATTTCGATCCCTAATGCTTTCTTCACATCCCTTGTTTAGGTCACTTCTCTGGAGCCATAAGAAACCCTGTGTAGCCATGAAAGTTTTAACGGCGCCTAAACACTTAAGGGGCATTTGCCTCCCAGACCCTGAGGTTTTTTTATAGAGCTTGCCTACTGGCGATAAACGTAGATTGGCACCACCACTCCGGCACTAAAAAATGGGTTCAGATGGAACAAGAATTCTCTCACCTGCCACTAGTGAATCTGGCATGGATACCTCTTGCGGCTATCCCAAAAGACATTATGTCACATCCGCTGATGGGTCCCACCCTAAAATCGAGCAACCTCTTAGTGTCTCGTGACCGCATAACTTCATTTCCCGGCCCCTTCACTCCACTGATTAACAATCCTGACTTTCTTCAAGGTCAGGTGAAAGGGATAATACCATTGGACAAGAGTAAGGGCCAGATTAGGGCGTCTTTATTTTTTAAGGACCTCACCTTCAGAGATAAGACAGATATAGACTCTGCTGCTCTCCTCAAACCAATGCCTCTTTGGGTGTATTTGCAAATGCGCCACTATTTGAACTCTGCCCAAAACCGTATTTTGATTTGCAGGCAACACACTTTCTTCAAACAGTTGTGCTTTAAGACAGTTGGGGTGAGTCACACAATTTCGGTCTTATACAATTCTCTCATCCAAATGAGGTCGCAATCCACGCCGACTACCCAACAACTATCGAACCAAGAATGGGAAAACATCAACCTCCTCCCGTTAAAGGTTCGCTGAATGTCCAAACTCAGGAAAATAATTACAAACTTAAATCGAGATGGTACAGAGTCCCACAGATTCTGCAAAAAATTTACCCTGCATCAGATGGTAGATGCTGGAGATGCCATGCAGAAGTGGGCTCGTTCATGGAAATGCCACCTGATACAACCATTCTGGAAACAGGTCCACACATACATGGAAAGCATTGTGGGAGATACATTTGACTTCTCACCAGAATTCTTTCTTCTGCACCACACAGCTGTATCTCTCCAGAGATACAAAGGGTCACTGCCTTTTCATCTAGTAAACGCGGCTAAGCTACTGATACCTTATCTCTGGAAACAACCCAGAGCGCCGACGCTAACAGAATGAACCGTATAGCCGAGATGGAGAAACTCATCCATACCGCGCATGATTCCTTAAAAACATACCTAGATAGGTGGTCTAGCTGGTTGGACTTTTGTGCGCAAAAACTCACCCTTGATTAGGAACGTAGAAACTACCTGAATGCAGTTTACAGCAGTTGGATGTTTAGTTTCATTTCTGGTTTCACCCCCTTACTTAGACTGTTAGTTTGTCAAACCCGTTTACCTCTGGGATTTGTTGACACCTCGCTCTTTTACTTGTTTGTTATTAGCTCACAAATCTTTGGGGACAATGGTGCTCATTGTTTGCCTCGTATACGTGCCTTGTTTCTTAAATAGATGTTTTCAGGCTGGCAGTGGACACATTGGGTCCTCTTTACCTAGTATTTCACTATGTTTTTCTGTTTATTAACGTTGTTTAAATTTTGTAACTACGTGAGAACTTCTGTACTTGCTTTCTTGACCATTTCTGAATACAAATGTATATATTGTAATATGTTTTTACTTGAAAGTCATTCTCTTATGTACTGTTGCAAACTTTCAATAAAAGTTATTATGGTAAAAAATAAAATGGTAGTTTCAGTCATAGCTCGTTTTTATTTTAACATGAAAAAAATGTTTAAACATCAGGTGCAGAAACAAAAACACTGAAACATTTTTATTACCATTCAGCAAACATTATCAGTAGAAGTACACCATACATGCTTGCTTTCACTACTTCTTTTTCCCTATGTTCAGCGCTTGACAACCATACCCATTAAGTAGTTTGAGCCAGTAAACTAAAAATTTTCACCCCTCTTTATTGCCCCCAACCTGGATTATGTACCCAACATTATCCAGGCTGGGGGCAAGAAAGAGGGGTGAAAACCCATTACACATGTAGATTTTTTCGGTCGATCAACAAACAAACGATTTTTTTGGTTTATTGAACAAAAATCTAGAATAGCCAATTTGTTTGATGGATAAATTTAGTTAGACCTCGAACAAAAAATTGTTCGAAAGGTCATCGAACATGTTGGTAAATTTTAATCTGTCGTTGTAATTTTGAATGTATTTGCATTCGATATCGGGATGGGCGAACAAAAAATCTAATGTTACATTACATAAATGAACGAACGATGTTCGACAACGACATTGAACAAAAAATCGAATTGGCAGTTGAAGAAAAAATCTACACATGTAAACCCACCTTTCCAGGAGGATGGTGAGAAAGAGGAGGGAGTTAGGGGTGGAGGGACTAGGAGGTTTACAGGGAGGGGGTGTTGTGCTCCCCACTTGTCAGGAGGATATGAGTAGTGTTGAGCTCGAATTTTCGATTTTCGAATATTTAGCTCGAATATCGCTATTTCGCCATTTCGCGAATATTCGTGCATATACAATTGGATATCCGACGCAATCGTGAATTTGCGATTTTTACGCGATTCATTGCGATTTTGCGATCCTATTCATTGCAATGGATCGCGATTATATGATCGTGATGCGATTTTTTAAAATGGAAATGACGGATATTCTCCCAGTCGAATATCCGAGCTCGATTGACTTGCATGCATAGCGCATATGTGATCGCAATTGCGATTTTTAGATTGCAATTCATGTCCACAAGTGCGGATATTCGAGATTACGAATATGGAATCGAACATTATGGCGGTTATTCACGAAATTAGGCGAATTTGAATATTGCCTAGTCGCTCATCACTAGATATGAGGAGAGTCACTTCCAGCTTTTCGAATGGGGATATCACTTTCAGTAAGTTCAGTAAGTTTTCCCTCATTTGGAAAGGGAACCATGACATGTATGGCACAGGGAAAAGGATGCAATGAATATCAATGTCAGCGGAATGTGGAAGTGCCTGGAGCCCATCGGCACGATTTTCCCTTTTGAGATGAATAAAGCTGAATGCGGCAGTAATGCACACTTTACCATCAGTAAGTCACTGTTTAGGCAGGATAGGCACATCACAATGACATGTCCATGTCCCCCAATGGAACATATACTAAATTGTAGACTTTAAAGGTCTCTGATAGAGGTTAAAATTGTCAAGTGCAGGATACAGCCATACTGGATAATATCCACTCAACCAGGTCACTGTTACCACAACTTTAAACTTGTCTTATACCATTGAACCACAAAGTTAAGCAGTTAAGGTAGCCATACACAGGTCAATTTGTCACCGATCAATTGCCGATCGATTCCCGATCCGATCTTGCCAGGCGATAGTGCAATCGGCGATTGATCGGATCGGAAATCGATCGGAACACCACCTTGGGAATCAGATTTGTGGTCAATTTGGACATGAGCCGATCTCCAAAATGGTCGATTCCACAAACTCTAGCAATCGGAAAGGCTGCTGCATAGGGCTATGCGTTCACCAACATACTTCCATTGCCAAACGATCGACCAAAAAAAACCAACATGTTCGTTCAATGTCCGATCAGATTTTTAGTCGATTCCGATCTTGTTTGGTCGATCGTTCAAAGTGGGCAGAACGATCGATCTCGTGAACGTGCACGGTGATCGATCGGTCAAAAATCGAGTGGAAAATCGACCTGTGTATGGCTACCTTTAGCCCATCCCTCCATCCTGCCACCCAGAAAACTGACTTACAGCTGGAGTGCATGCAAAAAGACTGCATCAGATCAAAAATGACTCTACATTAGGTCAGCTGTATTCAGAAAGTATACACTACTTTGTTATATAAATTTATTAACTTAGATGAGTTGCCTCATCTGGAGGTATAAAATACAGATTTATATTTTACATTTGCATAGATTATCAATATACTAAGGTAATGGACAGAATTATGAATATTGCTACACACACATTTAGTCCATAAATCTCTTAAGATATGTTACTCAGAACAATAATATTTTATGTATAGCTTAGATATTTAACTAGTAGATGGATACGGTACAACTGTTGTATGTCTATGTTGAAATATTGCTCACAGAGTGAGTCTCTATTATCATTGTACAGATCATTAATATGTTGGCTAATTAAAATAGGCAAATCCATAAATTTTGTTTCAGAAATATTAGCCGCTTACTCTAGTCACTAAGTGTGTGATTCACAAACCGTACAAATTGTGTATTCCTGACACAAACAGCAAATTAAAGCTATAAGTCATCATCAGCAGTAGTGATGGCCGAACATCGGCCAGGACTGTCCGCGAACGGGCGGTTCGGACTTCTAAAGACGTCCGCCGTCCGCCTGTTCGCGGATGTGACGTCAGTGACGTCACATCCGGCCCCTGGAACGCATACTGGAACGCATAGTTCCTGGTTCCGGGAGCAGGATGTGACGTCACTGACGTCACTTCCTGCTCCGACCCGGTTTTTTCACTAGGAGACCGGCTTTATGCCCGGTCTTCTAGTGAAAAGATTCTTCCTCCGGCACGATCACACAGGTTGTGATCCTGCCGGAGGAAGAATAGAGATCATCTTCTCGCTGGCAAACGGACTTGCAGACAGTTCGGCCATCACTAATTAGCAGTAAAAGGGAAACACAAAAGTAATTCATAAAATAAAAAACATGATTTGGGACTTTTACTTTGGATGTCCAGAGAACTAATCATTCTTCCATTGGCTGGCACACAGCGGCTGGTCTGGTCTTTTTTGATTTCCACTATTGAAAAATATTGCTATGTACTATATTGTCACATTTGTTTCATACAATGAGCTATTTTTTCCAACACTGAATCATTGAGCACTTTTTATGCCTATTGTGTCTTCTTTTTATTGATATAAAATATAGAAATGGGTAACATTTTTAGTTATATTTTTCTTTTTAGATAGTGTTAAGATTTTACAAAGCACACTATCTTCTGTTAAAGTGCCAGCCTTTTGTGGTATAAAACATTCAGACCACAATAAATCATTTTAAGACTTTCTCAATCTTGAATGTGAACTATTGCCTGTACAATTCTGAATATATTTGACATCTTCTACATCCTTCAGAGTCACAAGTGGGAGACAGACATATTATACAAAGTGGCATATTTAACCTCCCTAGCGCTCTTGCAAGGTCCCGATTTCTGTACCAAAAGTGCACCAAAGACTCAAGTGGAATTTTTTTTGTGTTGTAGGCGTGTAACTTCCAAAAATATGTCCGTATAAGGGTCTAATAGACATCCTGAATATAATAATGTTTGAAACACACAATTATTATAAAAAAAATTATAAAATGTATCATTTGAATGCTAAAATCTCTTGAATACTTATTTGGTATGAAAGATTTCAAAACAGTATTTATGTTTGTTTATAATAAAATTTTTATTACAATTGGAAATGTGTTTTGTTTTTGTTTTACTTTGAATTGTATTGGATACAGTTATCACTGGTGCACTTTGAAGATAGCCCAATTTGCATATGAATGTCCCACGGCCCCCCGCGCACCCCTCTGGCCTGTGGCACATTCATATGCAAATTGTGCTGGGAGAGGGGTGACATGCCATGCCGGCAGTGAAGAAGCAATCTGAGCTTAGCTGGACGGCTCCATCTCGTCCTCTGTAATACAAGACAAGAAAGTGCAGGACGAGATGGAGCCGTCAGAAGCGCTAGGGGGGTTAATACTCTGCCAAGCATTTTTATATACCTGATGTTTACAAGAGACCTAAACTCTCTCCATGTACTTTTTGAACCTCACTGGCACTCACACCCTATTATTGGGACGATCTGAATAAGAAACTCTTTACCTATTATGATTATAGTCCTGAATGTCACTTGTCACCCCTCCCCTCTATTCAGAAAAAGTCAGAACTGTAAGATATATTTTAACACATACTTGAGAAATAGTAATCAATCATGTCATCATATTCCCTTGACACGCCTATGTTTTAACTGATGATAACAATATATCTAGTGGCCTCTAGGGGCCACGCATGTTACTTCAGTTCATTAACTGCAGTAAGAAGGGCATCTAAAGAGGATTAATTATGTTAACTTAGATATACAAGAGCAGAGCAGGTAGACAAATGTTTTTTCATGCACCATTGTGCATTTTTTAAAATGTTTTTTATGCTCTTTAAATGTTCATTTGTTATAAACATTTCTTTAAAACCAATTACATTTTTCAACTTAAACAATGTTATAACTGCTACACCTTATTTACAACAAAACTTAGGGCAAGATAGAAGACACAACATAAATCTAGTTTGTGTTAGAAATAGCCAATGTGTATTACCATTTATATTCAATAAAGCTTGTTTGGAAAAAAAAGAAAAAAAGAAATATCTTTACAGATTAAAAATTAAGTATCTCACTCTCTATATCTAATAACAAATTGGGCACTTGGTCTTTCACAGCTCCGCTGTTCTAAATATGTAATACGTACATCACCTTAGTGCCCTATTATCAGTCTTTTTCCATTAATGAGGTACACAGCATTGTGCAAGTCCCAGATATTAATGGTCCTGGTCATTAACAGTGCATGTCTGTGATTTAATTAGCGCTGTGTGTAGAAAGGTGTACTGAGTTTTTCTGTTGCCTATATGTTCTATTTTAAGTCTATATTGCAAACTGATGTAGACTGGCGTTCCCTTCCACTTCGCTGGCTCACGCTGTGCTAGGCAATATTTACATTACAAGAACAATACAATTATGAGCCCCATACTGCTTTAATAAAGTAATCTGGCCTAGAGCCCAGTGAAACAGATGGCATTGCAGATTAGAGCTGAATGCCAAGGGAAGCCACAATGAGCTTTGTATCTGTACAGCACAAGAGTTTCAGAAGAAGGGCTCTTCCTCATTCCTTGGGATTTTACTCCTCTGTGGCCAAAACCAAAACCATCATTGGTATTCCAGCAACAAATTAAACTCTGCATTGTAGGTTGACCTGTGTTAACCTTTACAGTAATTATCAATGTATTATCGTAATCCTTATGTAAGCCAGAGCCAAGAAACACAATCTTTGTTGTAAAACATGTGGTCTGGGAAAGTACCAATAAAAGCAAATGCTGCATTATGGATAGACATCTATGTATGGTGATAACATTAAATTAATTGAAAATATAGAGCTTAAGGTTAACCTTGGCTATGCCATATAGGGAAAAGAAACTTCAATTTATTCTTTCAAAGCCACAATATATATATATACATAAAGTGGGTACAGAAAGTATTCAGACCCCCTCTTTGTTATATTGCAACCATTTGCTAAAATCTTTTAAGTTCCTTTTTTCCTGATTAATGTTCACACAGCACCCAATATTGACAGAAAAACACAGAATTGTAGACATTTTTGCATATTTATTAACCTCCCTAGCGATACGCCTGAACCCAGTTCGGGCAAAGGGACGCTGCAATTAGCGATACGCCCTAACTGCGTTCGGGCACAGCGCGGGAGCCTACGCAGGTCCGGCTGCCGCCTCCATCGACGTCCTTGCCGGCTTCTGCTGGGTCCCCGAGTGACGTCACGGAGGTGGGACCCGGTCTTAAAGAAAACATTTTTTTTTTAGTTTTTTAAATATTTATCATCGAACAAATATCATCGAACAATCAAGCGCTTCATTCAAAATAGTCAACAGGGTCGCAAGAAGCGTGTGG
>CM070034.1:36457554-36479251 GCA_036250615.1 Ptychadena robeensis | reverse complement strand
AGTGGTTAATAAAAAAGTATAAAATCAGTAAGGATTGTATGGCAGCAATCACTGAGGAATAAAGCATTATGCATCGAAAAAGATCAGTTGAGCATACAATGGATGTGTAGCATTTTATATTCAAGAGAAATCCAACAAATCCCATTGCTTTGACTTACTACTGCAGACATTAAGAGCCGGGGTTTAGAACAGTGATTGGGCAAGCTGTGGCTTCCTTAATGTTCCAGTGATATGCTTTAATCTAGAGAATTTATAGAGAACAAGTCCAGGGGACTCAAGTGGTTAATAAAAAAGTATAAAATCAGTAAGGATTGTATGGCAGCAATCACTGAGGAATCAAGCATTATGCATCGAAAAAGATCAGTTGAGCATACAACGGATGTGTAGCACATTTGTTTTACCATTGGATTAAAATTGTTGATTCTATTCCTGCTTTCATTCTGCTGACAGTGTAATTGATTTCAAATCCATTTATAGCCCTATGTCTCTGCTTATCCATCTGTGACTGGGGAAGATTAAGTATGTTGCATTTTCCATCTCTGTTCTGTTATCTTGAAGATCATAGTTAATATATGTGTTAAGCAAGAATTTATAGCATCTATTAAAATACATTATTTGTGTTTTAGTGATGGGTGGCCTTATGTAATAGGACAGATACAGGATATGCAAACACCTAATTTCTTCTTTATTTGTAAAATATTGTCAGGTTATGGCAAAAGCTTTGACCTGAAATTGTTAGCAGTAAAAAGGAGTGTAAATGATTAATTTCAATGTTCTCATTTTAGAATTTATTCATATTGTGTGGGATTAAATGCTATAAGAACTGCAACAGATAAATTACGGTATCTCACAAAAGTAAGTACACCCCTGACATATGACACATACAATGATACAATGTAAAATAGTCAGTGTACAGCTTGTCTAACAATGTAAATTTACTGTCCCCTCAAAATAGCTTTGGCAATAAAAGTGAGTACACCCCAAGTGATAAATGTACAATTGCACCCTTTTAGCCAGTTTCCTCCTTGGTGTTATGTGACTTGTTAGTGTTAATAATGTTGTTAAACATTGGGTACACATCTAGGCTATATTTCCTAACATACCTCAAATGGTTGCCACTTTGCATATTGGGAAAAAGTTTTTACGCAGCCAACCAGTGTAGTGTAACAGAATGTGCTAGAATTTTCAAGTTAGTTTGGCAACTATACAGTATAATGTATTTGCCCAGTAACAGGGCAGGTGCTGAGGCGTCATACACTGTATAAATAAAATTGATATAATATAGGATAGGAGGGGCTCCAGGCGTTCTGCTAGTGTTTGCTCTTCCAAGTTCCTCTATACTTTGCCAGGATGTGCCCTTGGGATTGGGTCCCTCCACCAGGCCTAGGGACTGCATCTCTACTTGCTTTCCACTTGCTTTACAAGAAATCTACACCTCTTTTATTAGGTTAGCCAATCTTTGCTACTAGACTTTTGTAACTTTTGCAATAGTTTGTACCCTATGGGCTGTCCCCCATCTCTGGCATACAGAGAAAGTGAAAGACAGCATTTTCCTGCTTAGATGAAGTACCCCTTGCATTCTTCTAGTGTGTGTGGATATTATAGTATTACATTAATATCAGCAGTGGCCTGTGTAGAGCATATATTGTTTTAAAGCATCCAAGTGACCTGGGGGATACTACAGCTCAGGAAGTATAAAGCCAACAAAATGTTTTGGAGTGAAAAGTGCACCTGTCAGCAAAACAAGTCTGGTGTCTGCTGAGTCACACCTGACATTCTTACGTTTAGCTTTCAACCATGTCCTCTAAGATTTTTTAATAATACTATGCACTGTAGCCACTGGAACTTAAAAACATTTTGAAATGGCCTTGAAGCCTTTGTAGCCCTTTGACTTGTGAGCAGCCACAATGCGCAGCCACAGGTCCTCACTGAGCTCCTTTGTCTAAGCCATCACTGTCCACAAAACCAACTGCAGAGAGCTGCTGTTTTTCACTCGTTCAGTTGATTTAAACAGCTGTTCCCAATTAATCAGGGCAATTAGGATTCTTTAGAACAGCATGGACTATTTGGAATGGTAAAGAACTTTGGAGGTTCCCAGATACTGTGACAAATTCTGAAGGGTATGGATAATTTTGGACTGTATGCCCAAATGTAAATAAAAGCTGAGAAATGTTTTTTTTTCCACAATAATGCCTCTTGTACATCGTCTAATTATCTTTTGCAAGACAACTATGTCATTTCCCGTCAAAAAATTTTGCTGGTTGAATAAAAGTAACTTTAAGTTAAAAATTTCCAGGGGTATGAATAATTATGGGCTTGACTGTATGTACTCAGAAGGAATCCTCTATAATTTCCCTCTAATGTCATGTATTTTTCTGGTTGCAGCTTTGCATGTCCATTAGTGTGGAGTGTTATTTGAAGAATATTTAAAAGCAGAAAAGTGTTCATGAAATAAAAAAAAAAAACAGGCATAAACTGTAAATTGCTTTTGAATTAATTTTACCCGAAGTAAGCTTATCTAAGCAATTCAAATATTAAAATACGCAGCAAAGGTACAGGAAAAACATTAATATTATGCCTGTTTTTCTAGCATGATATTTCTTTGAAAATAATCCCCAGCTATTTATTTTACCATTTGTATATAGGAGCACAATATAAAACCAAACCATGGGCTTTTAAGGCACTATACACTTGTATAAGGATAATAAAATCGAACTCAACTTAAGAATTCAATACATGATTGTCAGTAGTTCTGCATAGAGAATATCGATCACCTGCCGAAGTATGCACGTTTAGATCTTGACCATATAATCCTCTTTTCATAATAATTCATAATTTGTGAAAGGTTACTTCCATCAGTTGTATTCTAGTGCTGATATTTCCCTCAACTTTGTGTTTATGAGATATAGCAAGAAAGACAGGTTTCACATCTTCTAGGGAAAAAAGCACGGACACAACCCATTCTTTCCTGTTGAATGGGACAAGTTCCTCTACTTATTTAGTTGCCATGAGTGACGAGTGACACATCCATTGATTATAATCGGGTGTCCAATGCAAAGCATCAGGCGCAGTTTTTCGTATTCCAATTAGGTGGTAATGAGCCGTAATATGCAGGCAATCCATAGTTTCGGTGCCATGGACACATCACACCAACATGTCCATGCCATTCAATGAAAACAAACCATTAGACAGTTGTCTCTGGAACAGGTGTCCCCATTAGTATTTCCTTTCAAATCCTATGACGGTGACAGCAACATTGTGAATTCTCCATCTTGTGCTAATTGTTTCTAGAATTTTTACTCTGAATATTCCACTATCTGATTTTGCAAGTCAACCTATGTACCTCTATTAGCACAGAAATCTGCATGTCAGTGGCACGCCAGGGTGGTAATATTTTCCATACCACTTTTGGCAAAGAAAACCCGATCAGACAGCCAAGGGGGTGAACCAAAATTATAAAATTTTAAGTTGTTCATGTCCTACCATACAGACACACAAAAACTTTTTTCCATTTTCACAATTTGTACAAATGGTAGTCAACTGAAAAGACTTAAGACCGTGTGTGATGGCATTATGATGCACAGCCACTTGTGCAGAGAATGGGCCACACACCTTTTGTGTTTGGCACTTGTCCGTAATGTATGAGATCGATTTGGGGGCCAATTTATGGCCAAAATTAAAGTTTAAGCATTCCATTTGTGGCCGATTCCGCGCCAGATCAATCACCGTGAGCAGCGTGTATGGGGGGCCTTACTTATTGTGAAAAAAATTATATTAAATTATATTTAAAATGGATTAAATACATTTTCAGAATTCTACACACAAAATTGAGCTCAGGTGCACCTTGTTTCCCCTGATCATCCTTGAGATGTTTCTGCAGCTTAATTGCAGTGCCCCTCTGGTATATTCAGTTGAGTGGACATGATTTGGAAAGCCACACACCTGTCTATATAACGTCCCAAAGTTACGAGTTCATGCAACAGCACAAATCAAGCAAGAAGTCAAAGGAATTGTCTGTAGACCTCAAAGACAAATTTTTTTGCTGCAATGAGCACAGTGGCCTCCTTCATCCGTAAGAGGAAAAAGTTTAAAACCACCAGGACTCTTTCTAGAGCTGGCCAGCCATCTAAACTGAGCAATCTGGGAAGAAGATTCTTAGTCAGGAAGGTGACTAAGGAACAGGCGAAACTGGCCAAGGATAGGTGTGCCAAGTTTGTGGCATCATATTCAATAATACTTGAGGCTGGAATTGCTGCCAAAGGTGCATCGACTAAGTATTAAGCAAAGGCTGTGAATACTTATGTACATGTTATTTCTCAACCTCCTCAAGAAAACTTTCTTCACGTTGTCATTATGGGGTGTTGTGTGCGGTGGACATTTTGGAACAAGGTTGTAACATAACAAAATGTGGAAAACGTGATGGACTGTGAATATTTCCTGGATACTATGTGTGTGTGTATATTTATATATGCAACAATTGCATAGTATAGCATTTTTTTTCTGGTGTTCTCGAAAACAAAATAATAGCACTCTTCAACAGACAAAAAAAAAGCTTTTCCCTCTTATTGAGGGGAAGGTTCATAAGAACCATGAGATCAAGAAATTCATTACTTTCAAAGCCAATTCCCCAAGGATGCTAAAATGCTTTCAACAAAACTGAACACCTAAGAGATCAGCCTGACTGCCAATTCCATAATGTTTATGCATGTCAACAAAGGGCTTGTCTACAAGCATTTTATGTGCAAGTCAATCCATAGCTTTACCTGCATTCCTTTTTTTGATATACGCAATAGAAAACAGCCAACCATTGTTATACATCTATATCTCTAAGATGTACATATTATACATATATATCTAAGATACGGCTTAAAAGAACAAAACACCTTTCAGAGACTCTTCCTAAACAATCATCATGAAAAAAATGTCATGGTACAGATAAAATACTCCTCATACAATGGATAGTTGGTTAACACTCAAACAATCGAAACATGCAAAGTTAATAAGAAATCACAGAGCGTGTAATCCAGAGAATGATTGACAGGGATTGACAGTGCAGTGGACTATCAATTACTTTATTTTATAAACACAGTATAAATTAAGAAGTCCACGGTTTCATGAAGGCACTCATACTACCACAAAAATTCTGCAGGTACCATATACCATAAAGTCTCCAGCCACACAATATCAGTCTCACAACTCAAAAACAGATGCCCTACCTGTATATGTAACACGAATCACGAGCTATATCCATACCTAAGACAGCCATACACCCATTTTACCAGTCTTCAAATCCATAAACTTCAAGAATACAAAGTGCCAACTCCACTGGGAATAACTGGTTATAATCCTGAAAAAGAAGGACAAAACATACCAAAACTGACACTGCTGACAATAAACAATCAAGCGCATGGTGGGAAAGAAATTGGCCTAACCTCCCTAGCGCTCTTCTATGGTCCAGATTTCTGTACCGAAAGCACACCATAGACTTTTTTAATGTTGTAAGCCTGTAACTTACCAACATATATCCATACAAATGTCTAGTAGACATCCTGAATATAAAAATGTATGAAATGTATGTAATAAAATATTGCATTTCATAATGAAATTAACGGTGTCCAGGCAAAAAATGATCAGCAATGGTAATAGCACAGTGTTAAACACTAGCAATCCAGGGTTTAGGGATGCACTGATACCCCCTACATTTATTACATGTCTTACATGCCTTGGCTGGGATGCATCCCATACATATGCTGACTTCCCATCAGGTCCTCCGGCCAAAAGCGAAGGGCGGCATAATGCCTTGCATTAACCTCTCGGCCAGCGGACCCAATGAACGCCGCATGAACAGGCAGGAAGTCATGTATATGTATGGGATGCGCCGACATCTCCGTCAAGGCTGGAGGTGTAGGTGTAGGGTTGTGTGAACATTGGAAAAAAAAGTTTTGCTCTAGCATATGTAGTTTTTGCATAAATTAAGTTCAAAGTTAATGAACTGCAAAAATAAATAAAAAATTTCAACTTTTGAAATTTTGACTTGACTTTGACCTTAATTTATGCAAAAACTATTTGTGTCATACTTTTTTTGTATACCCTTCTCTACACCTCCAGCAAGTTTGGTGATGATACCATGCTCAGGGACTGCAATTACCTCAAAATCGTCAAAATAGTTGAATTTTTGAAAAAAAATTTGATCATCTCTAGTCAAGACAGTTTTTTACTTTGAATTGTATTGGATACAGTTCTCACAGTATTCAGTACAATTCTATTTAAAATTTGGTGCTCCCGTCCCTGGTGTGATTTCCTCACGTCCATCATTCCAGGAGAGAAAGGATCACTTTCAAAAGGGAACATCAATGGCACTGGAAGCTTTATTTAGGTGAGTTTTTCACTTACCTCTACTCTAAGAAGAAAACTGTATTCTGTGAGGTTTGCATTTGAAACTCTCGCAGCCCCCTGGTGTGGCGTCATCACATTCATAACACGGGGGGAGGGATGTGCATTTAGGAAGCATCCGTGAAGCAACCATTCGCTTCACTGATGCTTTATTCGGGTAAGTTTTGCAAATTTAACTGCACTGAATATGAATTCAGTTCTCAAAGCAGAAAACTATATGCAGTGCGCTTTGTATTTGAAACTGCCGCCTCCTGGTGTGAAATTATTACATACTTGGCCCCAGGGGGGAGGAATTTGACGACGGACCAGGTAAGGCACCTCTCAGTGGCAGACTAACCCAGTTCGTTCTGTGCACTTTTTGCACATCCAGTGCAAACGGACTGGGTTCATCCCAACTGCTAGGGAGGTTAACCAGCTTTTAGATTCATTACTTCTCCGTATCACCTCCAATTTTAAACCTCCTAACTCTGCCCCCCTAACGAGCCTTCAATCCACACATTTTAATAATACCACAAACATTTGTCCCCCAGTTACAACTTTCATTGGTAAGGATCCTTTTTAACCTCATCTTGTTGGCCCTTAATTTTGGCGTTTCCCTCCCTCTTGGGCCTTTCTTTCCAGGTTTTATTAATACCGTATTTTTTGGACTTTAAGATGCACCGGGCCATAAGATGCACCCATTAAATTCATTGCATTAACCCAATTTAATAAGTTTTCACATCAATTGGGTTAATGCAATGAATTTAATGGATGCAATATAAAATTCAGCCAGAAGGTGTCACTAGCAGCAGTACACTCTCAGCAGAACGTCATACTTTACACTGTTCTGCATGAGGATGGGGGGGGGGGGGCTGGGCAGTCTTCTGCTCTGCGCTCCTCTCCTGATGTTACTGTTTCTGTGTCCTTGGGGACAATGATTGCAGAATGATTGCTGTTCTCACGGACAGGAGAGGTGTAGATGCAAGTTCATCTATACTTCTCTCTTCATTGCCTAGGCCAGTTCAGGGCTGGCATAGGCAATTACACAGTTCAGATGGGAGAGCCGAACATTGGCCGGCATCTCACATCTGACAGCTCCTCCAGCTCCCCGGCTAATCTCCGTGCCGGTAGAGCTGGCCAAGGTGCGACCACCGGCGGCCGAGTGGCCACGGGGGTTGCGCATTCGGACCATAAGACGCAGGCACTTTTGCCCCCAATTTTGGGGGTGAAAAAGTGCGTCTTATGGTCCGAAAAATACGGTATGTTTCAGCTCGTATGAGATTTTATTGACTTGTTTGAGATCTACTTTAAAGTTCACTGAAACTATTATTTTTAGAGTGCAATTTGCATTGAAATAAAGCCTTATATTTAGTCAAGTGTATTTTCCTTGTGTGAATCACATGCCAGCTGGAACTTGTTTGTACTTTTCTCAGTAAGCTTCTTGGCATCGTCATTATATTGTTCTTCCCTTTACTTGTTCATCCTCTATATTTCAGACTTTTAGAATATACAAAATGCTTCAGAGTGTTGTTTGAAAGCCTATCACCATAGAAGAAGCAATGCTGGGAATGGCTCCAAGGAAAAAAATCACATACGAAAGAAAAACAATCTGAGGAAAATAAAAGTATATATATTTTTTAGTTCAGATCTTATTTTAACCTTTCAGTAAAGCAGTGGTTCCCAAACTGTCTTTTCAGGGCCCCCCTTTTTTATTTAGCCCCCCCCCCCTCCCCATTCAAACACAGGTTAAGAATGCCAGCACCCCACCTGAAATACCTTCGCGCCCCCCAGGGTGTATAGTATGAAGTGAAAGAATACCATAGGGATGTGAAGCCCTGGGCTCAGGGGCCAAATCTGGCCCTCAATCTTATTATATTTGGACCACAGTTTTTTTTTAAATTGTATTAATGCATTTATACCAGAGATATGTCATTTATTTGATGTGTTTTAGTATCACACTAGACACGTTGTGTTGCTGTTACTGCAACATCCTATGAAACCTGTGTCGCATTATGTGTTAACACGCAGCACTTTGACTTGATGCATAACACACAGCAGCATGCAGTTTCATTAGCATGTCCCATACACTAGTATGGAAGGTATAACAGAGAGCACTGTGTTAACACTTCTTTTTGTTTACCCGAAACATGGAGATTAGCATTAACACTGAGGCTAGGGCTACACTGAGATAAAATCCCTATGTTGAACGCAGCAATTTCTATAAAGTGCTGCACTGAAGTCAGAGGGGTTTGACACAGCTGTCTCCACTGTCATAGCTCAGTTAGCATCAGTTCAAGCCTCCATCTCAGTTTATGTCAGCACGGAGCAACTCATCAACATAAACGTGACACGTCCACTGACAGTCCATTGATTTGAAGGGGCTGAGTTATCAGCTTTGCTATGTAGCACTGCCAATCACGTGACCAAATAGGACCCTAATGTGGGGATGTCGCGCTCATTGGATGCGCTGACCTCAGCACATCCAAGAGCATATTAAAGGTGGCGAATAACCCAACACCACTAGTGTTGAAGGTCCCTTACGCTTCACTTTTTTCGAATACACTGTTTAGGCAAAACGTATTTTCCATATGAAGAGTTTCATCGTTCTCTGTTGCCCCACTGTGTGTTTAAGCCAACCCTGCATTAGAAGGATACTTTCATTTCACATCACTTTAGGTGTGGTAGATTCATCTAGTATTTCGCTGGCATTTTACTTTTACTATGGGGATAGGAGGATATGGTAAATATCAGTTTGATAATGTGAGATGGTTTAGGTGTACTGTTTTTTTCTTTTTTGTCTGTTTTTTGTGATGCCACTTCCTGTTGCAGTTCACATGTTATGAGTTGAGTAATGTTATTGGAACGATCGTTAAAAGATACAGTATATGAAAATGCTTCCTCCAGCCTCCTCCTGAGTGAATATGTAAATAGCATGTTGCAGGGTGAGCTGTCAGAGTAAAGTAAATCTCTATAATTATCTATAATCGAGTAAATATCAATATAAATTGCGAATTACACTCTGTTCACCATGCTGGAAAATGCTTTGGTCCTTCTCCTGTAAGCAGCCATGGCTCTAAGCTGTTTCAGGTATACATTGATGATGTGTCCATACATGTGGAAGGTTGAAATAATAAAAAAGATTTTAGGGTTAATTTTTCCATTCACTTTAGAAGACACATTGGTATTCTCCCCCTAATGTTTGTGGGGAAAAAGTGTGTTTACAGACTTTAATATATATTATTTACATTCCTTAGATTTAGGGATCTGGATAGTTAAAAATTAAGGATCACACACTATTTTACACATGTTAATGCAAATATATATCACTAAACCCCTGTTTTTATTGATCAGATAGGAAATTATAATGACTTTTGGTTGTGGTACCATCGGGGCAAATGTTTATGAACAGTTATCGTTCCATATTTTTTGGTAGAGAATCTGCATCCTAAAATTCATAGAAAAATGGTTTTATGGCTTATTTCCCAGAAAACAACCACAGTCTGGGGAAATGGCCAGAGGTTGGGTACCCTCCACCCTAAGGACGCTTTGGGATCTCTACAATTTTAAATTAAAAAATGTATCTATAGTCTAAACTTCTACCATATTGATAAGCATTGAAGTATTATAAAAGCATAATTTATTTATTTAGAACAAGATCATACATATAATATATTCAAAAGTAGTTTAAGTGATTGAAGACAGTACATAAGAGGCATCAAGTAATACATGATATGACAATAAACACATGATTCAATAAAAATTTATACAAACAGTGATTGGAATTGGTATACGGTATACAACGCGTTTCGCCCATAAATACCGTGGACTTCTTCAGGTACATATATCTTTTGGGTCCATGATTCAAAATTAGTGTTGGTGGGGGAATGGGAGTCAAGGGTTTCTGGGTGGAGAAAGTCCTGATAAAAGGTTGGATTTCTGCATTAAGAATTTGTAGATATAAATACAAATTAATTTTGAGCATTGTAAATATTTAGTTGATACATGAAATTTATATAGATTCAATTGTATATCGAAAAATCAGAGTGCAAAGTTAAATTGCGAAGGATATTCCTCAAAGTTTTGTCATTACCTCAAGGTTAGCGTATCTCCCTGTTACACAGCAAAACAAATGGCCTGGGCCTCCCTAAGGAGAGGGGCTCAGTTGCATAAAATGGTACATCCAATGTGTCTTATTGTTGGAAAAACAGCTTCCTAAATATAGATAGACTGGGATGATGTATTTCAGTCTGAAAGCATTTATACATTAGTTCAATAGTCAGTTTAAGGTGATTACATATCATACCTTAATGGAGTGATTTCTTTTAGATCGTAGAGAGTATAGTTTAAAGTTTGATTAATGTGGGGTTCTGTTGTTTCCTCCAAAATGTAATTCAGTCCAAAAAGGTATCTGTGTCATAAGGTCAAATAATGGCTATTTAAAAGAAATTATAATGCTTTTTTGTTTGCTAGCTTGAAAGTGTGTTGAGGATCCTCTTTAAACTATTCACAAAAAAATCTTTTAAAATGATTGTTAACAGCTCTTTGGATTGAAGATGATCTTTAACACCTGACTGCATACTTTTGCTTGGAATATTGCCAGAGGAACTGAGGACCTCGTTTCCCTCTTTTCTTCTTTTTTATACTTTTGAAAGTTTTTCTTCAATGTTGCACAAAAGTTGTATATACAGAAGCATTACTTTACAGAAACAGTTTAAAGGTCATGAATAATCTGCAACTATTTTGAAAATTTCTAAAGGAAAAGCATGAAGGAAGTACATCTGATTAAAAGACTCAAAAGCCTATGTGATGTAGGTAAAAAGCTTTGAAATACCAATCTTTTTCTGTAAATACTTCAGCTGTAGGGTGCCTTTTATTCCTTAAGACTAAAGCCTACCATATTTGCTGTTAGAACGGGTTCAAAGTCTTCATACAAGATAAAAACCACTGAAGAAGCACAAGTAGGAATGGCTTGGCTCAGTATTACATAAATATTAGGCATAGTACTTTATCTTCAGTTCACCAAAAGGCAGCAAATAATTGATGATTGTATTTAATAATCTAACAGGTAAATGACATGTTATTTAGGTACAGTATGAAGAACATGGTAGAAAAGAGTCAAAATTTTAAAGAAGCAGTATAACTGTAGTGGAATTGAGAGGAAATAATGGGTTAAAAGAACTTACCCACATGGGAAGAAGTGTCTGAGGAGACCTCTGTTTGTCAGGTATGGAGACTTTCCTGGGCAGCAGCACCACCTTATCCTGGGATGATGTTCCCCACCTGTAACATGACCCTAAGCTTGCACCCTACCAACTTGACTCAGAAGTGGTTAAAGACTATGTTGTTGAATAGAAAAGAAAAAAAACCCTAACGATGGGGCGAAAAAATCACCCCTGGACCCTGAATAACAGGGTTGCTAAAAGCTGGCAATTGCAGGCAAAATTATTATAGATAAAAGGTCTTTATTTACACAAAGATTTTTTGAATGGGACCATCAATTGACAGATAAAAGATATTGCAGACAGGAGATATCTCCAGACTATCTCCGTTAAATATCAGTACAACTTGTTGTTAAAAAGAATTTTTACATATTGTGTATTCACAAAAAAGTGACAATGCAACAATAGAGAATAATCATACAAACAAACAATGAGTCATTGAACAGTCGTTTATGTCCTCCGACGCGTTTCGCCCCAAAGAGCTTCCTCAGGGAGGTGAGCACGACTATTGGATTATTCTCTAGGTGTAGGTGGGGTAGGGGGTTTGTTTAAACGTTTGTTTGTTGCACCGGCCGCTGCGGGATGACTGCTTCCATATCTCTCCTGTGACGACAGAATTGGAGGCTGGGGCATTACACCATCCTATACCCCCCCCGTACTACGCCGTAAGGAATCCTTGGAATCTCCTGCCATCAGCTGACTCCAGACCCATATGTGGCGCCCGGATTGAATGCCTCCAGCCACTCTTTCTGAGGGCTGGTCTGGTTATACCAGGGGATCCGACCTATTCCACAAATTGATGGTCAAAGTTGCTGGACATCTACACAAAAAAAAAAACGATGAGGGGGCAGTCATCCTCTACCCTAGGCCTTGCTTTCCTCGTTCATCGGTTTTTGCTGGATGCTGATTAGGACATATCATACCAGTCTTTCATGTGTAAAGTCAATGCTGTATTGTACTGTTGTATACGCCCACCATGCTACTGTGTAACATGCTATGTAGCTCTGTTTGATGATCTTGATACTTGTCTTTGTTTATTATATTTTTTTAATATAAATTTCATTTTGCTCTTATACCTTGATTGATACCTTTTGCATCAACACTTCCAATTAGGAGACCTTTAAAGTCCCCCAGCCTCTACTGACCGCAGAGGGAATCTCCACTGGTGGTTACTCATACTCACCCCCAGTGCTCTCCTGTTATAATTAATTTTGGGATGCCGGTCACCTTATTGGCGAGAGTGAGGGGCCTTTTCTCTTGTCTTTAATTCAGTAAACAATAACAATTAACTGCTGCAAAGGTCCCTGACAGTGCCCTTAACAATGACCGATCTCCAAGACCTGTACCGGCCACCAGCCTTAAAAGCTCGGTGGGTACTAAACTTCCCCCTGACGCCTTCCGGACCAATATCCCATCGGGTCATTGACCCTTACCCGCGCTCAGGGCTTCAACCAAAAGTGACTGCCCCACCATGGGGACATCACCACCAACCTTCACCTACGACCACCAAGGACACTTCCAAGGACCCGCCCGCTGTGACGAGTGACCTGTCAGAGACAAACATTAGTGCATGAAAGTACCCAGAGGCAAACAACTGTGAAAGGAGTAACACCTAGTCCAGGGAGGGAGATTCCGGCTGGAAGGGGGACTTCCCTTTCTGCTGCCGCCTTTTGTTTGAATGGGCCCCGCCCACACGCGCATCATCGATGCGCGCTGTCGGCAAGGCCCTTCCACCCAGCCTGCCTCAGTCAAGTGCCCTCCTCCTACAGGCACTCGGCTATGGGCACACCATTCTGCTCAAACTCACAGTGGAGTGCCTCAGGAGTGGTGAAGCCACAGTATATAGAGGGAAGAGGTGAAGAGTTCAAGATGTCAGAATTGCAAATGCCATTGACATCCCCAAGGGGCCCCCACCGAATAAAAAGACATTAGCCGGCCATACATGTTTTTATGCTCGATTCCCAAATGATCGAAAACTCGCGTTCACACTGATCAAACTTTCCTGAATCAATGGCTGACCAATGGCAATGCAATTGTTGTACAATCTATCAACGCAGAGGGAATACACAGCTCTAGACCATATATGTATACATTCATGTTGATTAAGCATGCAAAACATAATGGACTTTTAAAGGTACCAAATTTAAATAAACAATAAAAGAAGAAAAAGTCTTCATGCATAAAAATGATAAAAAAGATACTTGTAGCAAGTATAAACATCAATGGGAAATACTTGTTTGTAAAGTTTGGCCAGGACTCCCATTATATTATACTGGTGAAGATATGGCCCAATATTAAAGAACGATGGTCACTCAAGCCCTTTAATGCAATTTATCATGTTCAAACTGTAGAAACATATGTATTTAGTAATGTTTAAGGTCTTCCTAATATTTGTATGGGACTTAATGGCTTGAAAGTGTTAGTCCGCTCTATGAATTATTACTTTTTATCCTTTTTAGCTTTTTTAAAGTTGGTACAATGCCAAGTCCATTTGAGGAGAGGTTGATCCTCCCTTTTTTATAGTTTTATATATTTAATCTTTAAAAGCAAAATTAAGTTCAGGTCGGATTTAATGTATTTTACTGCTATATTGATGATTGATGAACCAATGTGTCTAAAATAATGTTTGATTTCTGGATTACTGTTGCAAATAACTGGATTGATAGAGGTTAATGGGGGTGTAAACAAATAATCAGCCTTGGGTGTCAAACATGATAAGGATACTGCTTTAAAACACTTAAATTCAAATGCAAAACCTTTTATCCTTTTGAGCCATTAAACTGCAAAAATTTAACAGCCATTAAACTACTGTTAATTGCAATATAACATAAAGGACTTGTATTCAAGTTTACAATATATTCGTTTTTATGAGGAATTATTAGGGTGAATCAGACTGCTACATTAACTCATTTATGTGCATCTACACTTTATTGTGCATCATCTTAACAATGGAGTTGCTTTAGTTTTCATGACTAATTCTAAACCTCAGGCAACAAGTTGCTCTACAAAACACATGAATATTCTCTTTGAACACACTTTCATGTCACCATGTGCTCATTATTTTTGATGCATATTAGGTTATATGGGAATAATGCGTACTTTAAAATCACAACCTTAAAAAAATATATATTGATAATTATATAAATAGTGATGGCTGAACATCAGCTGCAGCTGTTCGCGAACAGGCGAATAGAACTTCTGCAAATACCTGCCTCTCATGTTCGCAGCAAACCTCTATTGACTTTAATGGAGGGCAAACTTCTCAAATCTTCAGGTCATATTTGTAGCCAAAATACCAATAAAAAAGTAAAAATGGTGCAATCACCAGGACAGTGTCATGCCAGAGGGGGGTCAATGGCTAAACTTCTCTGAAATACAGATTTTTAAAAATATTTTCATGTCTAATGGCCAGATATCACATCTAGGGCTACCAGCCTAACAGTACCTTCTGCAGCGCATCGCATTTAGTCAGATCACTGTGCAATGCATTATACAGCATACCCCACCCCCAGGACTTTATTTAATGATAAACTACATGTAACAGAACACCTTAGCTATAGTTACAGTTAACTGGATGGAGTATAATAGTAAAGTAGATCAGCCATTCCTCAATCAGCAGCGGCTCTCCCTATCTAGTACTTCGAACTCATGATAAATGTAAAATTTCCACCGGGCTGCTTCTTTTATAAGGGGGGATGTCCTCCAGGAGGGAAAAATGTGTTATTGGTTGTACTGTCCCACCTGACTAAAGGGTGAGGGGTTGCAATTTGTCTCCATGTTAAGGTATTGGGGGTGGGTTGACCACCCATAATGTTTGTCGGTGTTGCGAACTGCGAACAGTCTGCTGGGCAAACCTTTCAGCCATCACTACATATGAACTTAAGTTTGCTATAGTATAAAAAACCTACTTAACTCCTAAAGGAAAAAAACTGCTTAACTCCTAAAGGATTTCAGAAAGCAAGAGAGCCCAATGGCACAATCATTTCCATCAGATCCTGAACAACATTAGTAGCCACAAACTTATAAAAGATGCACTGCAGACTCTTAGTAGTGGTGAGCAGCATAGGCAATATTAAAATTCTCAAACGTTCTCACATTCGAGATTATGAATATATAGCACTATACTTCGAGATCTTTGTGAATTCTCGAAGTGACAAAATTCACAATAAAACTTTGCAAAATTTTTTTAGTATTCATGCTCAACACTATTCCTTAGGAGAATATGAGAAATGGTGACACCAAGCCTAACTGTACTTTGTTTAGTAGCGGATTGCATTTGTATTGCTTGAAGAAAACATGCATCAATAAGTAAGAAGATGAAGAGTTTTTCTCCCTTCCACCCTCTCGCCCCCATGTGTCAAGTGTCTTTAAATAAAGCTTCGGGCCTGTCTCTTTCCTCCACCCTGTACCCTCCTTCCCTTTCCCCCATCACACCTATAGCTTGTTTGAAGACTATGTTGTATGTTTTTCATAATTTTAAGTGCATGAATGTATCTAGTTGCTTAGGTCCATTTGTGCAGGATGTTTAGTGCAGAGTAGGGGAGGAGTCATGCGGGACGTGTGGTGACTGGAGGGCACTTACGGTTCCACATACTCTTAGTGGGTCACATGCGTGAGTGAGTATTTATTGATGTGTGGGTGGTCTGTACTGGCGTGGGGCTTCTGCGCTGTGTTGCAGTACAGTTCGGAATGTGCCTTTTTACGTTATAGAAAAAAAAAGTATTTTTTGAATAGGAAACTTGTGAAATGTTAACAAAATTGTATCATGGTGAATAACAAGCTTACTAGTATTGTAAATTGTTAACACTGCTATATTTGATAAAGTTCGGTAATATATACCCTGCTTCCTCTTTTTTGCTTTCTTAAGTTTATTTCTTCATGTTATAATAAAATAAAAAGCTTATAGTTAGAAAGCACAGAAAATATAATATCAGACATTTTAAGCCATTATAGTTGTGGCAAATAGGTCTGCATTTTAAAATGAATGCCCAAAAACCAAATAAATAAGCCTATGAAAAAGATTTATGATTTTTATTTACATCAAAGGGTATGAAAACTACTTTGTAACTGGCGGCAGATGCGAATGGATGAAGTATACAGTTGTTGGGATATTGGCACTGATTTGTTTATCAATGACATGGCTGTTCATGTTCATTTGGAAAATTAATGATCATTGACCTTAGCGAATAAGATAAGCTTGTACACTTAGCAGTGAATATTGTCAGTCATATGTCACTGTTATTTTTATGTTATTGTCATATGTTATTTTTTTAATGAACATGCCGCCAACTGGTAGTACACACACGCTGACCAGAGTTTTCCCAACAGTCCCTATACTCATGCCCATTCCCCAATATTTAGCGTCTCCTATTTCACAAAGCAGAGAGTTCTACCATGAGAACTAATAAGACTTCTAGCCTAGTTTGTAGCATTACCTACTGGTTTGTCAATTTGAATTAGCTATACCCAGAAGAGTGCTCATTTTCTTTATTTTGTAAATGAAAACAACATTTTATTCAAACTAGAAAAATCTTTGCCTTTATAAATACTCTGCCTGAGGATGTCTGTAGGGAAACTGGAACAAAAATCTAAATTTACACTAGGCAAGTGATGTAAAGTGACAAGTGATCTATATATAAAGTTTAATAAAATATTAATGGATTAGATACAGAAAACTTTTTATAAAAAAACAAAAAAAAGTGTCCCCTCCATAGAACTTTTTCCACATTTTATTATCTGCCATGAATTTATACACAATATAATGTGTGGTGCTTCCCCCTTTAAGGAAATGTCCCAGGAGGCTCTGCAGCCAGAGGAGCTAAAAGCTTGATTTCAGGAAGAGGAAATGCAGTACAGAGCACAGCAGCAGCCAGGCACACTAGCTGGCTCCAGGCTCCACATGCTCAACCGTCTGTGCTGGCGTGCGTACAGCCTGCGGACCTAATAGTACACGCTACTCGCCGACCCGGTTGCCAGGGATTCTGCTTAGCTCAAGGCCACCTGGTTTATCTTCTTCAAGTGGGGGGAGGCAGACGTTACCCAGCGGGGCAGTGGGATCCGTACCTGATCGATCCAGCCCTGGTCGGGCGGTACCGCTACAACCTCCCTGTAAGCTGTTGGAATTTACCTCCCCTCTACCTGCATCAAGGAACCGTGTGCTAAGGGACAGGTTGAAGGTTACTGTTCTGTGTGAAAGGGACTTTGCTTTCCATACAGATGTTATACTGTTGAGTTGACCAGCATCGTTTTTCTGTTCCTGCTGTGGTTATTAAATAAAAGGGTTTTCAAGCATTACGTTCGCCTCTGTGTCGTTGGTTGACCCTGAACCTGTACAAAGATATGTAAACATCTTATTCAATTAAATCTCCCAAAAAGTAGAAAAAAAAATATTTTGATTTTAGGACAGTGTACACTATGTTAATAATATAAAAAAGTGAAATAAAATGTAAAGGGGAGAGTCTGACTTGTGTAAGTAAGCCCATAATCAGAATACAAGACAGGAAGAAAAGCAAAGACTTGAAAAAAAAAGTGATCATTGCAAGATGGACAGTTTGGTCATCAAGAGTCCAAACTATAAACATATGTAACCAGGTTTAGAACACTTCTGTAAATATGTGTGGTGTGGTTGCCCCTATACTATGCATGGATGGTGATATCAGGCTGTTAGTCAAAAGGGCTTTTTTTTTTTACATTTAACAAGTGTGTGGGATACCTACAGTATTTCAATATGGATTTTGTGCACCACCCCTACCACAGACACAAAAAAACAACTTATACAAACAACCATTGGTGAGGTTTTAAGGTGCAATCAATAATTTTTTGTTCTGTAAAACTTAATAAAGATTATTTATATACATTTAAAAATACTAAAAACTTCATAAAATCAGTTTTAAGCATTGTACTTCATGATTGATGGATACATAATCAGACAGTGAATCATACATTCATGATTGTACTGGTTCATAGGACTTATCCCTGCATATTCATGAATCGATCCACAAAGCATTTCGCTTTCTTAAGTGGGTCTACTTTCAATATATCTATAAAAATCTTGTTCTTAATATATATAAGAATATATATTCTTTCGGCCCTGCATTGAAAGTACCTAGATTAAATTTACCATTGAAGACCATTATAAACGCCTCCAGTGGCCATTCGCGACATTTCACCCCAAGTTACCCCCGGAAGCCTGGCGAATAAAGATGGAATCTCTCATGTGATTCCAGGAAACAGCAGGTAAGTAGAATTTTTTATGTCAAACTTTTTTAAATAAAGTATACACCATTACAGGGCCCCAAGGTGTGCATGGACACATGTGCATTCCTGTGTGTACTATGCCTGCAATAAGAGCTCCCTTTCACCTCAATGTGCTGCCAACTGCATGGCAGCTCAATTAAAATGTACACACTACCTTTTTAAAATTCACTGCTGCATACATTATGCTTGTGTGTCCATTTATGCTTAATTTCAATTGAATAGGAAATGCAAGCTGAAGTCCTGTTACAGTTTTTTCCTCCAGTGAGAAATAGGCATATATAACAAAAGAAAATTGCCTTTGCATATACTATATGAACACATAATCCCTTTCAAACCTTTTCATCTCTTTCCATTCATAAAAAAATTTAATTATCTAATGCTGACCAATTTTCACCAAAAGTACTTCATGTCCTTTCGTCAAAACACCTATTTAACGGGTAATTTGTAAAAAAAAAATTTTTAACTTACACTGTGCACAGAGAGATTTGGGAAGGGCGACGGCACTGCCTTAGGACCCTTTTAAACTATACACACTGTGTATACAGTATACACTGTGTACACACTGTGTTGTGTATCGGCAATGTGCACCGCATGAGTTATGGGAAATGCTTGCATTGCACTTCGTTGGCACTTGCATGTGATACATTAGGGGTGTTACAGCGTAACACAACAAGTAAGCATGTTTTCCCACATATAGATTTGAGTAAAATACATTAACAAAATAAGATATCACAATGTATCTGCAAATCGGTAAATAAAACCAGTTAATTTAATACAACAGTAAAAAAAATTCTTGATATTATTAGCATTTAATAGATGATTCAGAACATAATTTATATGTTGGTTTATATGTATTCATGTTTTGGAATTCACTTTTTCAGTAACTATTTTTTAGTAAGTATAGGTACAGTGGATATAAAAAGTGTACACGCCTCTATCGAAATTATAGTTTATTTTGTGATATTCAAAAAATGTATCACAATTTAAAAAAACATACAATACACTGGGGTAAACTAATATTTGCTTTAGCACCCTTTGATACAATTACAGCATTCAGTCTTCTTGGGTAGGGATCTATAAGCATAGCACATAATGGCTTGCCTATATATGACTAATTTTCCTAGCAAAAAAAAATCTCTGGAACAATGCCTTCTTCAGGTCACCTCACAGATGTTCTATATGGATATAAATACGGGTTCTTACATTTTTATTTTCTTCCTGGGAAGCCATTGTATGTTTTTTGATTTGGATGCATGTTTGGGTAAATGTTGTGTTTAAAGGTGAATTTCACATAAAAAAAAAAAGGTGAATTTCAGCTTAATCTTCAGCAGACAGTAGAGGGTTTAGGTGAAAAGGGACTGGTACATGAAATCTTTCCTCCCTTTCACTAAAGCCCCAGTTCCAGCAGCAGAAAAGTCACCCAAATCATAATACTGCTACAACCTTTGTCAGGATCCAGAAAAGAGGGCGACGAGACAGAACACACTGACAACTAGACAGGGATATGGTAATCAAAGGGTTTATTGTGCACTTACAATAAACAGGAACAAACAGGTGCAAAAATAGTCCAAAGTTTAGATTCAGATGTTCAGGGTTCAGAGTCAGAGTGGAGTAATGCTCAGCCTGCATGGGTGGGCAAGGTACACCTATATAGCCTTCAGGCTAACAAAGGAGGAGACCTCCACCCAGCCCAGGCTTGCAGGGAGCCACCTGCTGGTCACTGTGGAAACAACCCAGGGAAGGGCAAGCATAGTGCCACTAGCAGGCGGTGCCCGGTACAGCCGGGGTCTTCACAACCTTACTCTGAGCTACACTCGTGGTAACCACTAGGGAAGCAATCAAAACAAGCAAAATACATCTTTTTTTTAGGCAATCCAAACTGATACTAACTGAAATAAAATATGTATTTCATTTTCAGATTTATGCATTTTGATAAATTGCAGGTATTATTTGAATTATTTAAAAAAAACAATCAAGAATACATTGAATCGTTGCACTGCTTTCACAGTCATGAGTTCTACATGACTGCCACGTCTTTTTTTAGGCAGGTTCATCAACTAGCTGACATTTAATTATGATAAGACAGTGACAAAAGACATTATTCTTTCAGTGACACTTTAATTGATGCACAAACTTTAAGGCACACTTTATAAAAAAAAACATTCTGAAAATGAATCTGATGTTGCTGTTGTTGAGGAACAACAGTTATTTCAGATTTAATTAAATATTGGAATATTCTAAATGTATTTGGGCAAAGCAATAGAAAAGGCTACTCTTATGGTCTTAGACAAGTATGGGGTCTCCAGTACACCACAAATATACTGTTAGTTTATTAAACATATTGATTTTGCTGTGTGCGTTTATTAATTCAAAAAATATCTCTTTCATGGCAAGATCGGACGGTGGTGATACCTCTGGAAATGGGTGAGAGGGGTGAAAATAGGCAACGTGTGTGTTTTTTAAGTGTAATGTGATTTTTTTTATGAATAGTCATCAAATTTCTCCTAGCACATACCATGCACCAATCATCATTTAAATTCTAGGTAGAAATAATCAATATGTAGAGTTTCAATGCATAAGAAACAAATATCGTCTTATGTTTTGACCCAGTTTTTTGACTAGTAGGAAACGTCAGTTGGTGGTAAAACACTATAGGAACACTCTTGAGGTTACAAAAAAATACTTAGTTTAACCAGAACAGGTGATGCTGTTGACTTCAGGAAAACAAAGGAAAATAAAAAAAACCACAAATATATTAATCATCCTTGAGCATCATACATAACATAAGGTGAACTCATTATCTTTCCCCCATCACCTTCCAAGCCTCCTCCCCCCAACATCTCTCTTAC
>CM070034.1:36432245-36457454 GCA_036250615.1 Ptychadena robeensis | reverse complement strand
ATTGTACAGTGCTGCGTAATATGCTGGCGCTATATAAATAAATGTTAATAATAATAATAAGGTAACAGTGTATAATTCATTTAAACTAAAACAGTACAATAGAGAGATGAATTTAAGAACACAAATCAATGGAGAATATAGCCAGCCCACTTCTACCAATCGAACCAATATCTCTAGTCAAAGGGCTCTCTAAAAACATTCCTGTCAAAAAAATACATGAAGTGATGTCACGGCATCTCTTCTGGTATTGTAGGTTTACCTCCTCCTCCTCCCTCCTATTAGCTGGCTAATAATGTATGGTGTGGGATCTTAGGAGGAGGAGAGCTCCCTCCCTGCTAAGTAACCCCATTTCAAAATACCTAGAAATATCTGGGATTTATTGACATCGTATTTGTTTTTTTGGGCTGGGAAAGTCTTGTTTTATAGGACTTTTCCGGTCAAGAGGAAGTTCAACAAGTATGGTTAGAAAAGGGAAAGAATACTGTACCCCCTGGTTTTCACATTCCATCATTACAAAAAAAGGTAAAAGTACCAAACTGTGCCCAAAATATCAAAGAAAGGGGGTTGTCATTAGTAGTGCTTGTTCTCCCTGATTTGAAACCCTATATAGCACAATTTAAAATCATTGTTATGCTTCTTGCAAATCAGACATTTACAGACACATATAAATGATGCATGACACACAAGCGACCTGCAGATAGTCTGCATACTTACTCCATGCCTGCATTGTGACAACAGACCTTCCCTGACATATCACCAGTAGAATATACAGGCTGTGGCTGTTGTTTAATTTATCACTATACAGTTTGAGTGAATTTCCAAGGAGAATACAGAAGGAGCCGTCATCCAGCTGTCAGCCATCATTAAACTGCTACATACAAAGGTGAAGGAGAAGGTTAAAAGGTCTGCTAAAAACAATAGTGTGAATGCATTCTGTTGTTAATGGAAAGGTACAGTCACATAAAATATTGAAAGTGACATTGTGGTTATGTTGCTTTTTTCCTCCATTCTCCTAAGTTTTAGAGAATTACAGACACGTTAAATTTATAACATAATGTTAAAATGTAAAAAAAAAAGTAAAACATAAAAGAATTTAACGTGCTGCCATATTTTGGGCAAACAGAATTAAAAACAATAATAAAAAAAGAATATATATATATTCTTATTTAACCTTCTTTAAAATTAAAGAAAAAACTGGAATTCCATGTATGTGTACAGTAGTTAAAACTTGTTTATTTTAGTTAAGTTTGGAAAAGAAGAAAGTAATAACAGACAGGACATCAGCTAAAATAAAATGAAATAAAAAAGAAAAAACCCTGTTGTGGGTTTGAATATTAATAATTATTAGAGTGACATATCATATTTTGACCTGTAATTGAGGGTATCAAGCACTAGGAATGTCTCAAAAGAAAAACAAAACTATTTCCCAGTAAAAAATGTTTGTACAATTACATCAATACATGAAATTAATAACCATGAGACATAAAAATAAAAAAGCAATAACAATTAAGTTCCAATATGGTACCTGGTTTATAGCTGCCTTCAGTACAATGTATCCCTAATGGCAGCCTTTCTGCATGGAACCCTGATAAAACGATAGCTTCCCTGAGTTTGATCATACACTATATCCAAAACGATTCAATTGTACAACACTGAAGCTTCGGGATTGGTCCATGGTTGTGTCTGTTGAACCCCCAGGGGTGTTACCCTGATTCTAATTTGATTAGGTGGATGTCCCAATTTTTTATAATATTTGCCTAAACCAGCCCCGCTAATTGTAATATTGAGGCGTTATACAGAGTTTATCCTTGATTGCTGGCTCTGAGCGCTCTTCTCTAAATTCGAATTCCCCTTTGATCTAGATATGGGTCCAGGTGTAATTGGCCCCCTGTGGCCAATTGGAGGGTGGAGGGTAATGCAAATTACATTCTGGGCTGTAAAGATGAATAGAATTCTCCATGCCATTGTTCAGAGACCCTAATGGAATTCATATTATCCCAGAAGGCAAAAGGAGGTATTTTGATAACACTATTGTCGTGGAGATACCATCACAGAAATGCATACTAACTAAGAAGACTTTACAGACACAGTTTAATTAAAAAGCCTTCTCTCTCACACAGAAATACACCCATAAATGAATCCCTCACTAACACACAAAATTTAACAATATTAAACTACTATCTATAATAATATACATGAAAAATGAAGATATTCAATAAGCAAGAATTATCAGGCAACAGTCCAACCCTTGGGGCCCGGAAAGCATGACCACACTCATGACAACCATTGCTTATGCCCTATCTCCCTTAACCTTCTCAGCTTGTTCCGTTGCCATTTGAGCAGCCAGTGTAGATACAATCATTCTCAATTAAATTAAAATCAAGACACCCTCTATAATTAGTAACCCTTTTGCCTTAGTTATAGCCACATGTTGGTGGTTTCAAACCATAGTGCCCATCTCTTGCAGTCGCATCTCAGTGTGGTTCATGCGGTTCCCAATTTGGATCACATGTGTGTCCTTCCTTGCTAATAGATTCATTAAGTTTAATGATAGGGTATTTATTGTTCTATATCTGAACTCTCGGGGGCATTATCTATTACATACTCATCCTCAATCAGTGGTATTGGAGTAATGTAATGTATCCCCAATGATGGTGTACTCATGCGGAACAAAGCTAAAATTTGGATAGGGTATGGGACACGACCGACCCCATAGTGGAAAGTCTGATAGCTGGGGACAACACAGTACAGTCCATCCATGTTGTATGTAACTGTTGTCCTTGGTGTCTTCCATCTCGTCAACTGCACAGGGAAGTAAGCCTTGATTTAATTTGGTCCCAGTTCTCCTTCTTCAACCTTGAGAAGATCATCTTCTTTGGTGATGTCTACTGTATGCATATTTGTTCCACCACTATTCTTAGTGTGAGTACCATACCATTGGGTAAGGTCGTTATCCCTTAGATGTCGAGGATCTTGCCTACCGGTATATCCCTGAGGATATTGGTGATTTTACTTTCTGATTGTTGAGATTAATTATTTAATTAATCTTCTATTGGGTTCTATCATATCACTGGGCAATATCACGCATGTTGTAAATGCGTGTAAATGTAGTGAATTTCTCTTCACTGACTAGACCTTCAACACCCTGCAGGACAGGTTGTAAAAGTTTGTGTCCCTCTCTTTGTTCAAAATTACCAATGTGCTTTTTTATTTCTGCTAAATCGTCTCTATTCCAAATTTACATTCCAGATCCAAAAAGTCCAGAGATGGACCCCAATATATCCAAACCCTGTAACTTTCTGGATCTGAAGACACTTTTCTGGGAAGAGAGGCCCTAAGTGGCAAACGGGTCCTAAGTTCTGCCAGCATGAGAAGTGAATCTATCAGCAAGGTAGTGTAATATAGAGACACATTTGAATGCACACATGACCTAAACTGCACCACATTCTATTTGGACAGGTTTACCACCACCGGTACATGGATACATTTTACATGATTAATTACTATTCCGGGGACAGTTTAAGCCGTAAGACCGCTGGTAGGCACTGGGTTTACAGAAGGGCACAGGAGAGGTTTGGGACTAGTTTTGGGATTGGCAAATGTCTCAGTTGGTGCTGGTGCAACGTCCATTCTCTTGGCTGGAGCAGCCTTGTGATAGACTTGCAAGGTGATCTTTCCGGGTACATACTGTATGATGGTCCTTGGAGTTTAGGGCAAGGGAACTGGGAGGTAAAAAGCATATGCCCATTCTCAAGAGTCTGTCAGCTGGCCCTTGTGGATTTGCAAGGAACCATTCGGAGAGGTGAATACTCAATAAAGGTAAATTGTGGAATTGCCGCAGGGTTTCACCATGACACTTTCTCTCTTGTAGTTCCCACGACTGATGCAGGTAACAACACAGAGTCCCCCTCCATACAGTGTACAGTATTCGCACCGACTAAAATGCTGACAAGGGTTCCCTGGCTTTCTCCCTTGACAGGCCAAAACAGGGAGAGGATATTGAGTATCCACAATGACTTGATGATCCTGCAACAAAAACAAACAGTTATTGAGCTTCTTGAGTTCCCTTAAAAAGTTTGAGCCAATTGCAATGAACCCATCTGTCCTGGAGTAGTGCCCTCTGCTATTCTTATCTTATATACTTATCTTATATATCATTTTGTCAATGATCAAAAAGGGTCACTTCCACTTAAAACTGAGATTGTGCTCCAGAGGACACATTTCTAAGAGCATGACTATTTGTGTATTTCTTTTAGAGAACTTTCAAGTTTAAAAGATATTGGTCCACTGATACCCCACAAATAGTAGGGGTATGCAACTCTACCCACAGATGTTCAGGTAACCTCATCTGACTACTGGTCATGACTTAAAAGAGGGTAAACCTGGTGGCTGAGGAGATTTTTACATATTTACTTAAGGTGTTTAAGGTATTTTGCCCAATAGCAGCCATCTCTGCATATTGAGCGGATTTAATTTGACATGGCCGTATAATTGAAGTAGTTGTATCCTTCTGAGGATAAATTATGTCAATACCTTAGCCAGCATGGGGAGACCCTTCTGCAAAAAAACAGGACCCATCTATGTATATTGTCAGACAACGAAACCCAATAAAAAGAAAAAAAGCTAAAAAAAATTGTGTAAAACTATCTCTATCATATCTCTACTTGAGAATTTGTCTAGTTGGGCTGGCCAAGCTGATAATGGAACTTCTCCAATCTTCAAGTCTTTTCCATAGATTTGCCATCAATAACTAAAATTAAACAAGCAAGGAAAATGAAGAAAAGACGAGAATTTTGGCAGAGATTCTCAGGTAGAAGCTTCTAGCATGAATCGCATACACAATAGTTAACATTAACCGTGTCTATTATTATGTAAAAGCTAATATGTGACTGAAAACATGGATGCAGGAAACTAAAATTAATAATATTATTGATAATAATATTCAGCTCAGGGGGCAGATGGTAGAAGTAGGTCCTTGCTGCTTCTGTGATCTGAATAGACAACCAGGATATATGGCCCAATCCCAAGTGGTCTCAATGACCCTGAGATGAGACCTAGACAAGGAGTAAATGGCTTTGGTGTTTGGTCCCTTTAATATATACTATATGTTTATGTTTATATGAACCCCTGCAGCCTTGATAATGATAAGCCTTATTCCAGAATTCCAGATTTAGTAAACCACATCACCTAGAACATAATATGTATTTTCATCAGGAATTAAGTAAAAGAAAGATGCCAGTGGTTTCAGTTGAAATAGGAAACATTGTCAGGGCCACGTAATGAGCCATCTCAAAGTGGAAAATGAACGCTTTAAATATGAATGCAAAAATCTATACATACATGCAGACAAATGTTGCACACACTATTAGCACATTTAGAAATTCCTGTACAGTATGTGCAAATCTAAACTGATGAGGTAGACAAGATTTTCAATGTGTCACCTTTAACTCTTTTTGGAATATTTGTTTTTTTATACTTTTTATGTATACATTTATACAGTAAAATGATCTGTGTAAAAAGATTATAGACATAAACCTAAAAATGTATGGCCAGAGCTTTTAATACATAATGCAACATACTTTCCAAAAAGAAAGATTCTATGGGATTTTATAATTAAAATATTTAATTAAATCCTGAAATTTGATGTGTAGAACAAAGCAATTAGTCAAAACAGTGCATTTTCAGTGGATCAATCACTATATATTTTATAGATTTTGGTATCATATTGCAGTTTATGTAATCATGTTTTGGAATAATGTAATCTACTGAATAGTCTTCTAAAAGTTAAATTTTTTAAAAGTTTTGCATAGTGAAAATGCTTATGACAATTACAGAAAGTATTATCTGCACTTGGTTGTTAAATGCTTGTGTAAATGTATGGGAATGGTGCACCAGATCAATGACCTTTGCCTTTGACATCTCCTCCCTGTATGCCATCGTTCTTCCTCCATTTAATTCCAAACCATCATATACAGAGTTGGCAGTGCAAGCAATGCTGTGGCTTTTTTACACTTGGTATCTTTTGTTTTTGAACATTTCCACTTTGCAATACCTCCTACAGTGGAATAGTGAAAGACATTTTTATTTAATTGATATCGTTTTTATTGCTCCAAAAAAATTTTGTTATTCTGTTTATACAGGCTATAAATATATGTGCTGTGACAGAGTTTGGGTTCTGATTTTCAAATTTCCACAATATTTTACAAAAATAAAGGCATGATTATATATGCCTATATGACTTATGCCTTTATAATTAAAGGAATAAAAACACAGGACCTATGAATAAATAGATTGTGTGCTATACAATGCTGACTCCAAGTTTACCATATGATGATGACAGGAAAGCTGTCAGAGCCTGCAAAAGTTCTAATGCCTTTCACAAAACAATTGATCCAAAGCTCTATGATAAACTACTTGGCTTTTGAAGGCTCCTGTGGCTTCCAATTAACTAACAACAAATCTGTCCCATTAATATTGGTTGTTCTTTTACATCTTTCAATAACCCCTCCAAAGTAAAGTTATTTACCTGCCTCAATAAAGTCAATGACGATAGTAAAAGAAAGCTCTAGGTTTGAATATGAGATTGTTCGTGGAGACAGGCTCCATGTACTAATTATACGCCGCACAGTTCCATTGGCTTTGTTTTCAGTAGGCCTAATTCTGCTGATTAGCTGCTGATATTTAATCAACCATAGTGGCATATCTTTCACAGCACATTACCATCACCAGCTCTCTTAATTACATTTGTTCATACTTTATGGCCTTTCATCAGGAAATTGCCCACAGGCCTGTTAGCAGGTTGACCTGATAAACTGGAGTGAAACATTCTTGGAATTATCGATCAGTGATATTTTCATTCCAACATATTCACTGCAGTGTCCTAGTTGTTAAACATTGTGTCTGGCTCCTCAGTTGCTAATGTTATACAGAAAGAAAATCAATCTTTTTTCAGATTTTTATATGTGTTTGAATCAGTTGCACTCAATTTCCATATTATAATATAATAAAAATATGAAGTGACAGGGTTCATAAAACATTTTATTTAGATAATAAACTATGAACTTTTATTGCAGGCAAATATCTAATGTCTTGTGTCAACATAGTTTAACTACATCAGAACTGACAGAAAATTAGGATTATGCAATGAAATGGCTGAATAATGTTTTCATGTTATTTCAATGTAAATTAGTTAAATTTAAATTTAAGCGCTAAATTATTATTTAGACTAGACGCGGTTTCCTTACTAGCAGAGGTCTGGAGAAAAGATCTTTAACCCCTTGTGAGGGTGTCATGGACCTGCTGCTTCCATGTCACCTTGGTGGTCCACAGTCTAACCATCCAGAGAAGATGAATGACATCATCACATCAGCACTTCCTGCTTCTTGAGGAGCAGAAATCATATGATGCTGCTGACAACTACAGAAGGGTGTGTAATAAAGTTAAATGGCTGAAAATATATGATTGTTACAGGTAGCATACAAACCTGAAACAGAATTACAAAACAAGGTGAAGTTGTTTGCAAACCACAAATTCTACAGCTTCATACATATATTAAAAAATAATTAACTATCATAGACGAATATCTTATGTCTGTACAGGTGTTGGGATAGGTTGTCTGTTGTTTGGCCAGGACAGATATAGCTGCTGCCCAACACCCATATTTTT
The DNA here is from genome assembly GCA_036250615.1 of Ptychadena robeensis. Lineage (NCBI taxonomy): Eukaryota > Metazoa > Chordata > Amphibia > Anura > Ptychadenidae > Ptychadena > Ptychadena robeensis. The sequence goes on along the minus strand of CM070034.1, from coordinate 36,449,789 downwards.
TGTGGGTAGGTGGGGTACAGAGTGGGATGCCAAGAGCTCATTCTACCTTTTCACCCTTCCTGTTTCATGATAGGACCCCCTGAATGAGTTCACAGCAAGGTGACGAGGCATGGCAAGCCACAGTTAGAAGTCAAAACACACGTGCAGTTTATTTTCTATTAACAAAGTTATACAAAGTCCAAATCAGTTCAAATAGAATAACAAAGCACAATGAGGAAAATAGAGGCAAGTTACCACCAATGAGAAATCCCAGCCTACCACACAGGTAGGCTGCTTCCCAGTCTGCCACAAACAGGAACTGGTTCCAGGTTTGAGACTCTCACTAATTAGAATGGGAGGTTATATACAGTTTCTAATAAGCTCATAGACCACAGCTGTGATCACTCTGAACCAGGCCCAGCAATTCCAGCTCCCCCTGCTGGTCAAACTGAAAAATACTCTGCATACTGCCGGTATCTGGGACACATATACCTCCCATACTGGATACATCCAGAGGATCTAACAGGCTCATGGATGGATAAAACCAGCTTTTAGGTCTAAGTGAATTTGAAGTTCAGCCAAACATCTTCCCAATGAGTAAGCGTAAACTCAAGCAAGTGAACTGTAAGAAAGTGTAATCATTTTGGGGTGGGTGTGGGTATACCATACCAAGATAGGATATGCACCTATATAAATATGATATCTTAACTGCATATTTCAAATTAGAATTACTTATGCTTTGTGAGGCAAGATTATACCCATCTCTCTCTCATCAACACCTTTATTGTTGCCATTGGTAACTCCACAGTTTCCATTTCTATACCCAAAACTTCTCATTGTCTCCTGTAGCCTATTATAAAGTATGTCATACCTGATCTTTTTACAGTTATTTCAATAAAAGATTTTGAGGGGGAAGGACCTTGTACCTATTCCCAACTTTTGAATTTTATATAGAATTTTTGGAATTCCAATTTCATTTCAAAACATTTTGCCGATGGAAATATATATTTTGCATTGTGTTTGCATACAGTCAGCTAAAAACTTTCCCATTCTAATTCTATATTATCCCAGTCTGTAGCCTTCTGCAATAAAAACTTTGCTCTCTTAAAGTCAATTGGTTACGGTTGTTGTTATGGTCACTGCTACCTAGATCTTCCCCCATGTAAAAAAATGCACTTCATTCCTAGGATTACTGGGTCCAGAAGAACATTTCTAGTTGGGCATTATTTAAACTGTACCATAAAATTAAGTAACAAGTAAAAGTCAAGTAACAAATAAATATATAAGAACTCTTTACTTTATCTTTTACATTATCCCAATATGATCAGTTGCAGGGTAGACACAGATCCCATTATAACCAACGTCCCAGCCCTATATATCTGTGTAAGACTTTTTTTCTCATTAGGACTCCAGCCACTGTATCAATCATACTTCCATAATAAACTGTGCAGTATGCTACATATGTTTTTAGCCCCACAACATGTTTAGAAGAGGAGTTCCTAATGTTTATGACCAAATCCAGTTGATATAGGAGGATGGTATAAAAGAGCGATATTGTAACAAATAGCAACTATGACATTTCTGTACATATGTTTGTACTTTGAAGCTGACAATCTTGAATAGTGAATGGTTTAAAAGCAGAATCGATGCAGTAATGTGGTCCTTTATATTAAGCTGTCCAAAAGAAGAATGGAAATATAGAGGGTGACCAACAGAGATATATCGATTTGTTTTTAATGTTAATAGTGGCAAGTGACTGACAGGTGTATAAAAAGCATTTTAGGCTTACCTCTGTTAAAAATTGATTGTGAACACTATCTTTAGAATGCATACATATATATTTTGCATATTTTACCATAATTTTGCATATGCATTTATTTTTTGATTGCTTTGTCTTCTACCTGTAATAAATGAAATGACCTTGGATAGGTACCGCTTTAACAAAGGTTTTTTTTTTTTTTGTTTTTTTTGCTGGTATTAAATTATTACAAGGTCTACAAACTTATTATAAAAACAGGTATCCCAGAAGAATTTTTTTTGGAGTATGCAAAAACATAACAAGATATTAGAAAACATATGGCTCCTAATTTTGTCCGTGATGCTCACAAATCACTGATTGCTTCTTAGGCAATACTTGATCTAAATGTACTTTTGTATATTGTTCTGGCTACCTACCATTTTTTTTGCATAACAAGACACACCTAACCTTAAAATGCAACTAGGTTTTGGGGAGGAAAACACTATCTAATTCTAAAAACTTCAGCTTGTTGGCTATTGTTGCAATTTCCCTTCTTATTCAGTTGCAGAGAAATGAAATTCATGAAATGAATACAGTATCCGCCGAGCAGGTAAGTGTATGTGCTCTGTCTTAAAATGTAAGGTTTATATGTAAGACTGAAATTTTGCTCCCCTTTTATTGTGCATGGTAATTCCTTTTACACATTGTCAGTTAATGGGATATGTTTGGAAACTAGGAAATCAAAAACAATGATATTTTAGGCACAGAAAGCAATAAGCATGGTGCCATGTTCCCTCAGCAGCACATGCACTGGGAATAATGTGAGCACACGGTGGTTAGGGGGGGTTCCACATCGGTCGGGACTCCCTCCACTACGCACGTTGCTTGGCAGGAGGTCCTGATGGAGCACATTACCTTACACTTACCTGCTTGGCGGATGCTCTGTTCTCACAGCGCTGAGCCGTTCTGCCGATGCAGGGCTGAATGTAGTGGAATACGATGAACCCCAGCTAAAGTGTATGTGACCCTTCAGGTCTAAGCAATGCGCTTAGTGGAGGGGGTCCCGACCGATGTGGAAACCTCCCCTAACCACACAGTGTGCTCACATTATTCCCAGTGCATGTACTGCTGAGGGAACATGGCACCATGCTTGGATTGCACTGCCAATATTATATTTAATTGCTTTCTTTTTCTAGTTAAAAATATACATTTTTATATCTATATGCTATTGTTTGTTTAAAGTCTGTTTTCTTGCATAAAAGGCAAATATTCAATAAGTAAGAAATTCCTATTTATATGTAAAATTGAACAGAAGAGAAACATAATTATTGGTTTTATCCATCCATAATTTGTTATAATACACCATCGCAGTCTGTTGATACACTCTTTTGCCTGAATTTTCCATTTTTACCTCCAGCAGATTTTAGAATTCGTGAACAGCTTGCACCATACAGCTTTTCATTGTTGCATGTCTCAGGACATGGCTCATAGTTCGGAAAGCCTTGCTTTACAGCTATATTATAAACTGCTCCCAACTGGCTTGCAACATAAAACTGACCTCTTAATGCTTTGTTTGTCAGCCAGACTTACATAACGCTCTTTTATCTGTCGCGGTTTTGTTTTGCAGTGCATCTTGTTTCCATTCCATGTGCAAATTTTTTTTGAGTATTGTAGTTTTAGTTAGAATTATACTGCATGTTGTCATAATTTAATCTGTGATTTCATTAAAATATCTACATGTCTAAATATAAAGTTGCAATTCACTTCAACCTTTAATTGACAATTACATGTTTTTTGCACACATTGAAATTAGGTGTCTGCCAACAAGAAGTCGCTCAATAAGTAAGAAACAGTAATTAAAGAAATTAAAGATGCCACTGTAGTTTAGCATAGACTATTGCTAATTAACCATGTTAAATAACTTTCTTTTCGCAATAGATTTTTGGGCTTTTTTTTTCAATTTTATTCATGATCAGAATATGAACTTTAGAGCATCCCTATAGGATAAGCTAAATATGTTTTTCCCAATGATCCAGAAATAGGTGTTACTTAATTAGATAGTTGTCTGGCTGCGAGTGTGCTTGTCAAAAACAACTTTGTTTGTTCCTTCCCTAAATGAGCCCCACTATGCTTCCACACAGGACTGTGCCTACCAAGACCTTTGTTCCTTTGTCACAGGTTTGTTAATATTTCAAATTGATCGCAAATAAAAAAACATTTTGGCAACACTTCCAATAACACATATAGTGTGTACTGGGCAACGCAAAGCGCATCGCACATGTGTTGCCGGCACTACATAGGTTGTATTGTAGTGCGAAAAAGAGTCACCTTCTTTAAAGCAGATGAACATTATTTACAAATGGTGGTAGATCACATCTGACCTGGTAGATAGCTGAAAAAGATAGTATATGGATGGAATGGCACCTACAAAATTGTACATTTTGAATCTTGTTGCCTTTAGAAGACCAAAATCTATCCTAAAAAGAGTAGTCATCGTGGGTGCATGATTTTTGGATATAATTCAGAAATATGTTGTAGGTAAAATATACAGGACTTTGGTCAATCTTCTGCCACACACAGTGAACTTGGGGGGTCTGTGGGGGTCATTTAAAAAAAAAATATATAGCTTAGCAGCAGTCACTCTGAAACACAGACTTTTTACCCATAAATGACAAAATCAAAAGGGTGTCTTACATTTTATACCACCAGTCCTTCAGCAAAGCAACTACTTCCCAAATCATTTTATTCATCTGCTGTGCCGCAGGCAGCCACACCACACAGGTCTTTTCTTGAACCCTAGACTATTTCCATTCTGCTTTGCAGAGGTATCCTTAAAGGGGACATAGTCCCCTTTAAGACCCATTATTGGTGTTCTGTACAACTCATATTTATTCTCTCTGTTTGAAACATTGTGTGTTTTGCACTCATCTGCGTTTGCGTTTTTGAACAGGAAACACATATTACTGGTTGTTTTTAAAAGAATAAGCCCTTGACGTAAGTGGCTGATTGCACACACTGTGCTGCATTTATACTCAAGGTGAACAATTTGCTCACAGTGTGCGCCATTTACACTCAGTGTGCGGAATTAGCTCACAGTGTTCGGCATTTGCCCTCAGTGTGCAGAATTACTGCACAGCCTACAGCATTTGCCCTAACTGTACATAATTACATCACAGTGTGCGGCATTGCCCTCAGTGTGGGGAATTTGCTTGCAGTGTGCAGCATTTCTACTCCACATGAAGAATTTGCTTGCAGTGTGCGCTATTTACCCTCAGTGTGCCCAATTTGCAGTGTGCTGTGTTTGCTCCTTGCCTTGCAGTGTTCACTGTGAGAGTGCTTTGGCAGTGGTTATGACAATGAGTGCAAAAGCCAACAAACGATGTGGATAATAAAATGAGTAAGGCCGCGGCTCCACTTCGTTCTGCCAAAAAAAGAGACAGCCCAGGTACAAGAAATGGGATGCAAAAGACTGAGCCACTACGAGTTGCCATATTTTATACAGAACGTAGTATATACGCCACCATGAACATCTATGTATTGGACGTTATAGGCGCGTCACACAAATATGTCCATTATGCCTGGTTGACACAAGCACAGACATTCAATATGAAAGTAAGATAAAAAGACATAAAAATAGCAACAGGGTGCATGCAGTTTGAATAATAACATTGCTTGTCTATGAGAAAATGCAGTACTGTAAACTGTGCGGCAGTAAAAAAAAAGCACACGTTTATAAAAATGCATCACATATAGTGTGAAAAGGCCCTAAGGAAGGCTATGGAGTGGTTACGAAACCTTGACATGGTAATTTATGAGATGGTAAAAGACATAAAGGTTCTTGGTCTAAAAAAGTTTACGGCCATTTTACACTATATGCGTTGCGTTTTATTACCACACGCGTTTTTGTACTGCACATGTTTTTACATAGACAACCAAGGTTACCATTCATACTGCATGTGCTGTGTTTTTAAAAACCCAGCGTTTCCGCATGCGTTTTTAAAAACTCACTGATGTTTGCAGTTTTTATTCATTTTTCATTGATTTGTCAAAAAAGACAAACACATATATATATTGTATACATGCAGAAATGCATGCCTTTAAAAAAACGTATATAGTGTGAAAGGGCTCTTAACATACTGGAGGAAGAAAACATCTAAGGTCTTTACATAATTGAGTAGTAGTGATGGCCGAACATCGGCCTGGACTGTCCGCGAACGGGCGGGTCGGACTTTTAAAGAAGTCCGCCGTCCGCCTGTTCGCGGACACATTCAAATTCCCCGTCTCTAGGCGGGGAATTAGAATCAGAAAACCAGATGTGACGTCAGTGACGTCACATCCGGGCCCTGGAACGCATCCTGGAACGCATAGTTCCTGGTTACGGGGGCCGGATGTGACATTACTGACGCCACTTCCTGTTCCGAGCAGGTATTTTCACTACAAGACCGGCTTCATGCCCGGTCTTGTAGTGAAAAGATTCTTCCTCCGGCACGATGTCGCAGGTTCTGATCCTGCCGGAGGAAGAATACAGTTCTTCTTCTCGCCGGCGAACGGGGCGGGTCGAACACCCGTACTGTCCGCCGGCGAGAGGATGGGCGAACATGCTTGTTCGCGGCCGAACTGTCCGCCTTGCGGACAGTTCGGCCATCACTATTGAGTAGAGAATTGATTATGATCAAAACATAACATGATAATCTAAATGCTTCCTGGTTAGATAGCATTACTAACCTTTCTACAGGAAAGTCTCCTGCCTTGAACAAAGCTTGGGTGTGACACACCCAATTGTATGGTTACTTATGTTATTCCTTGTTTTAATTACCTTCCCACTTCCTGCTCATTGTGAAATCAAAGGAATAGCCAGAGACATTCCTATATGAATGATAGACTACAGCTACAGGGATGTATTACATAAATGAACTTTTATTTTACTAGCCCCCCATACACCTTTAGATCTCTCCATACAATTTCCATTGGATCTACCAACAACTATGTAGCGCCGGGTCCTCCCTAAAATAATACATAGTGATTGGAAGGTTTAGAAAGGTCTTCATATTACATGGTTTTCCTAGAAGAAAAGTTTGTATAGAAATTGTATGGTAAGGTTGTAAGGTGTATGGGGGGGGGTGCTATGGTAATAAGGGGAATTCCTAGAAAAAAATGGTGGCTTTCACATTAAGTTTCTATTCATTTTATATGATTATACTTAGAATATAGACTGTAGAGTACCACTAAAGATATAATATGAAGAATTTTTGAGCTAAAAACATGGATCCATTTAACTAGATCTACGTATTCCAAGACATGTTCAAGAAATATTACTCTGTACGATTCAAACATAGGTATTTGGCTTCATATTATACTCTGGAATTGGCTGTTTGAGGTACAAAATGGGAACTTTTCAAATGAATGCTTTCTAGGATGCTCTGTAAAGGATATATAGACTCTCAACTAACTCATATGAGAGAACAAAAACGATCTAATTCTTCTTTCTGTAATGCTTTGATTGCTCTTCTGCTTCACTGCATTCTGGAAGACAAACATAGTCTGCTGAAGATGTTTTCTATTGGGTAAGTACTTTTCAATAGAATTATATGTAATAATATTTAGCTCCAGGAAACAAGAAAACATACCTACCTACTTGGGTACCTGTTATGATCATTTAACCATGTATATGTAACCAAGATTTTAGGGCCTATATTAATCTTCTATTTTATTCTCAGTTGTTCTGGTGTTCTGCATATTAAAACAGTATTCTTGCCAAAGTGTAATGTCACTTTCTAGTATTCTGGAATGCAACATTTGTCACTGCTGTATAATGTCTACCTAGGGAGCCAAGAGAAACATCAGAAGACATTAAATCAAGCACAAGATGAATAGGTTTGTGTTTTTATTATTGCTAATGAAATAAACATATCCAATTAGCTAGAAGCATAAAGGTCATTTGCTTAGTTGTGTGTGGAATTCACTGAACTCATTGTACTGTATGTTTCTGATTGCAGAAATATTTTATAACTCAAATGAGAATGAGTCATAAAATTCTTCTAACACGCATTATTTCAATCAGTCTACAGCGGTTTTAATTTCTAAACTAATTATGCAAATGTTTCTGCTATGAATGGCCTTTTAAACTTTTTGAGATTTATCTATCTACAAGGGTGTCTATAGCACATGAAGGTCATATAGTTTAAAATGTCTGAAAAACTTTTACCTACAGAAAAGATAGCATGTTTTGCAAGCTAAATTATAGCCTAATCCAATTTAATGACGAACCAATACCCCAGCACTCCCCACACACACATACACATACAGTGGAGCCCATAATTATTCATACCCCTGGCAAATTTTGACTTAAAGTTACTTTTATTCAACCAGCAAGTAATTTTGTCATGGGAAATGACATAGGTGTCTCCCAAAAGATAATAAGACAATGTACAAGAGGCATTTTTGTGGGGGGAAAAAATTTCAGCTTTTATTTACATTTGAGCAAAAAGTGTCAAAATGATTCACACCCTTCTCAAACTGTCACAGTCTCTGGGAAAATCAAAAGTTGTATACCATTCCAAACAGTCCAAGCTGTTCTAAAGCATCCTAATTACCTTATTACCCTTATTAATTGGGAACAGCTGTTTTAATCAACTCAACAGGGGAAAAACAGCAGCTCTCTGCAGGTGGACATGGCTAAGACAAAGGAGCCCAGTGAGGACCTGCTGCTGCGCATTGTGGCTGCTCACAAGTAAGGAAAGGGCTACAAGGCCATATCTAAATGCTACAGTGCAAAGTATTATTAAAAATACAAGATGTTCTGCACTGTGTAAAATTTTTAGAGGACGTGGTCAGAAGCCAAAAGTGACACCTGAGCTGGCCAGGAGTAGGTGAGAGAGGTGAAAAAGAATCCAAGGATCACCACCAAGGCCATTCTGGTCAATCTGGGCTCTGCTGGTGGCAATGTCTCAAGGCAGACAATCCAACGGACACTGAACACTGCTGGGTTCCACGGATGCAGACCAAGGAGGACGCCACTTCTCCAGATAAAGCACACAAAAGCTCACTTGGCCTTTGCAAATGCTCATCTGGACAAAGAAGAAGACTTCGGGTCTTCTGTGTTATGGTCAGATGAAGCATAACTTGAATTGTTTGGTCATAATGATGTTTCCTTCATTTGGCGTTAAAAAGGAGAAACCTTAAACCCACAGAACACCATCCCCACTGTCACACATGGTGGTGGGAACCTAATGCTTTGGGGGGGGGGGGGGGGGTTCAGCCAATGGGCCAGGGAACCTAATCACAGTAAACGGCACCATGGAAAAAGAGCAATACATTTTTTTTACCTACTTTGTGTTAAAGGACTCAAGCCAACCTACTTTAAACTTATTTTGCATTACTATTGAGATGAATGGTGAAATATGAATTTTGGGGATGAAAATAAGAAACAGACTGACACTGACCTAAAAGCTGACCTAAAAGCTGTATCTATTTCTCATCTTAGAGACATGTAAGATGTAACACAATAGCATAACTGTTCCTGTATTATTTAATTTAATAAACATTTATTCATCCAGATATGCTCAATACTTAAGGCAGTTGTGACTCTTCATCTTAAGAGTTTACCTTAACCAACAAACTTTGATGGTAGAATAGATCAAATTGGATACTGTCATAAAGGTTAACATAGTTTTATAGTATTGAAAACAGTTAGTATTGAAAATGTTTTTATTTAAAGCTGCATAAACCATGTAAAATGTGTAACTTCAAGATGAGGTTACAAGGTAGGTACATTTAGGGCCCTTTCACACTAGTTTTTATTGCCATGCATTTTTTAAAGGCATGTGTTTCTGCATATATAAAAAAAACACATGCTTTTTGCACATTACATCTGCTTTTGTGTTTTTGAACAAATCAATAAAAAAAGAATCTAAAAAAACGCATGCAGAAAGGCTGGGTTTTAAAAAATGCAATGCATGCAGTGTGAATGGTAACATTGGTTGTGCCCAATTCAACTGATGGTGATTCGTGATCACAAACGCAGGGAACCATGGGTGGTTGAAACCGTAGGCGGCTGAATGCCCTTGATCACGGCCATAGATCTGAATGGGCACAGTTAAAAATCATGTGGCATCTCAACCGCGCCCATTCACTGTCTATGGGTGCAATCAGGCAGGGAGGGGCAAGATGCCCCCCCCCCCAACTTCCTGGCTGCAATATGACAGCTGCGATTCTAATCGCGGGATGTAGCGGGAGATCGCTGGCTGCTAGCAATCTCCTGCAGCTCTGTGCCGAATCACAGAAGTGGGAACATGGCCTTACTGTTCCTCTACAAGCTTGTCCCTGACCCTAAGCTTTTAACCAGGGGCCAGAACAATATATATATTTTGTTTTTATAGCTTAAGCAAACTAAACCTGGTTGCAGACGTTACATGACAATGTTGGAAAAATAGATTTTAAAAAGGAATCTATTTTTATTATATCAGTTTCTTAGTGAAAGTGAATATTTTCATTTAAACTCTATTATAACCACTATTAACATAAACACTATTGTAACCTTTGCTAAATGACCTTTTAGAACAGACCATTATCACTGATATAGAAAATGATTCCTCTTTGTTATATATGTGCACGTTTACAATAGATAAAAAGTCCTACAGCTCTTCACACAATAGAATCAGTTATTAAATATAACAACATCTCTGTAATATCAAGCATTCTTCTTTGCATACTTCCAATTGCTGGCATGTAAGAGATCTACCACTTGGAAAGCCAAGATAAAATGAAATATCCTTCTATAAACAGCAAGGAAGTAGATTTGCTCAGTGGGAGAATTATTATGAGTTTTTTCATTTGTGATTGTGTAAAAGATCTTTCAAGCAACAACTGACTTCACAAACATTACATCTGTGGGGTGTCGCTTGAAAACAAGAAAAAAAAGTTACAAATTGTAAATTTACAAGTACAGAAGCTGATTAGTCATTCAGTGTCAGATGGCAGGAAATTTTTTTATTAAAAGAACTCCTCTTAAAAGAAGTTTTTAAAACAGACAAAAGCTGAAAAAATATTTTGTTTACAAGGACCTGGTTTTATTGCTCATTAATTAGTATAGTGTCCTGGAGGGTACTTACTTGCTCTCCACACCACCAGGTTCTTTGGATGCTCAGTGTACCCTTGTCTTCACACACAATAAAGGATTGTCCACTCAGCTGGTTAGGGGGATATTTACAGTTTTTACTAAAAGGATTATTTACAGGCTTCACACCAAACCCAATGGCAGGGATGGGGCATAGGCTTAGGATGCTACTGTTGCTAAGGCTATGTTCCCATCTCGAGTAACCCGGGTTCTGATGGCCGGCGGTACAATTATTTTCCTCTAATCCCACCCATCGCACATGCAGGTGATCAAAAAACGTCTCCATTCATTCTCTATGTAGGGGGGTTTTATTGAAAATCGCCAGCTCAGGCGATTAAACGCCTAAGTGGGAACATAGCCAAAAGCTGCCTAACCAGCTGCTGAGAGTAGACAGAGAAGGCTATGGCTCTCACCCAAGATGTGGTTCCTAAACAAGCTTCGTCTGGATCCCTTAATGGGGTAGGTGCGGGAGACCCTTCCTCGATCCTCTGCACGTGTCACCTACCGGGGAGATAGCTCTCTTGCTGGAGACAGAACAGCTTCAGGAAGGAAGTCAAGCAGAATGGCCCAGAATATTTTGTGAGGGACATACTTATAAGCTATGGCAAGGGGCTGGCCACTAGCAGTTACTAGGCAGAATAGGAAGAATAAACAACTAGTGGGGGGGCCTTGACCTGACCTCTGGAGATCGCAACAGCTGCCTAGCAATTAATATATAAATTAAAAGGTTTATACACATGTTAAACCCTTTTTGACAGGTGTCATGGCAAGTTATGTACAATACACATATAAACAAGTTTAAAGTGTGTTTCACTACACTACATAACTTATATATTCTGGCATATTCAGACTCTATACATCCATCACATTGTATTGAATAACACTGTTTAGCTTTTTTAACATTTACTGGAAAAAAAAGCCTAAAATCAAGGTAAGGCCTATTTACATAGTTGTGGACCATCATTATACATGAGTTGTTTTAAGGCAGACATCAGTATATTTGCTTGATGCACCGCACTCAATGTCAACGTACCAAAACACCTACGTTTGCACTTGCAGGGTTTTTACTTAAAAAGTACATAAGACAGCTGTGTGCAATGGGGTGAACCTGCCATTAAAAATTACAGTATTGGGATGCCACTCACAATTGGTAGTACCATAGCGCATCGTAGATACATTTGTGGGTTAACTTCTATTTCTGAGAAGCACTGCACATATGTGTTGCATATAGTTGACCACCATATGTCGTCTGTCGTCAGGAATTGCAGCCCAGGATGATTGGACTACATTCTATAATTTGGCATTAAACGCCATTTTTTTGCATCAACCCACACGTTGTATATTGGAATAATGTGCAGGAACTCGGGGAAATATCTCCTTATTATGACAATGTAAAGTGGCTTAAATTCATTGTTTGGGAGTGAGCTACCAAACTGTCTGCTGCCCCTATCCAAAAATAGCAATCATACAATGATCAATCTACAAGAAGCTGCACCAGTTCTCTGTAGCCCAGTCAATTAGTTTGTAACCTCTACAACACATCAGTAGGACTTTGTGATGAAAAATGGACTGAACTGTAACATTACTCACATGTTATTTTTTGAGCTTTCTGGAGCTGTTCATTGGCTAGGCCTTTGCCATTTTGTATTCATAAGAATTGTAGTTTTTTATTCCACACTTTTCAGGTTAAGATTTAATTTTAAAGCATATACAATCATATACAACAATTTAGCTGATCAGCTTATCATTTTCTGTACTTCTCTAAATGTCAACTGTTTATGAAAGTATGCTTTCTGTTCTTCAGAACAATATCAGGAACAACTCATTTGTGCTATTGCAAGTGGGAGATGGTCATGAGCTTTCATCTAGGAAAACTGTTTTACGTGCACAGACACTGTTCAACCTTAAAGGGCTCACCCCTCCACATAGAAGGCAGAGTGGGTTTTGTGAATCTGCAGCTATAGTCTGAGTTGGTTCTGTAATTCATATTTCCACTTTAAGCTGGATGTTTGAACAATACAAGTGTAAGAGGGTAAGTCACACCTATATAGCCCCAGGCTAATGAGACAGGTGTCCTCAACCCAGCCCACACTTGAAGGAAGCCATCCGCTGGTGACCAGAGAAACTAGCCATGGGTAGCTCTAGCACGACCAGAGCGGACTCGGGGTGCAGGATCACAGAGCAGACACAGGGTGTAGGTCAGCCTCTGGAGCAGACATTGGGTGAAGGATGGCCTCTGGAGCAGATAAAGAGAGCAGGGAGGCCCCTGAAGCAGACAAGGGGTACAGGGCAGCCTCTAGAGCAGACACAGGGTGCAGGGCAGCCTCTGGAGCAGACACAGGGTGCAAGGCGGCCTCTTAAGCAGTCACCTCTGGAGTGGGCTCAGGGTGCATGCCCTCTGAAGCGGGCTTGTAGTGCAGGATCTCTGGAGCAGACTTGGGGTGCAGGACTTCTGAAGTGCACTTGGGGTGCAGGGCCTTTGGAGCAGACACAGGAGCAGGAGGCTGGTTAACACCTTTACCAGAGGCTGAACCTTACTGGAGGTGAACAGCCTCTGATCCACCACACCATGCACAGTGGAGATGCAGTCCAGTAGGTAAGATCTGGGATTCAAACTTTGGTCACAAAGACAAATGTCTGTACATCACAGAGGTGCATACTGGAAAGAGGGTAACAGCTAACTATGAGGTCCGGAAAACAAAACAAAAGGTCCCAGGAAACAAAAAGGTCCACCAGAGTAAATCAGTGTTTTCTGCACTGGTCAGTGGGGCCAGAGCATTTTGTCAGGGATCCAGACAAGGGGTGACCAGGACAGGCAGCACACACGGACACCAGAGTAGGATAAGGCAAACAATGGTCAATAGGACAATAGGAAACACAAAAGGTCCAAGTTCAGATACGGATTCAGAATTCAAAATGCAAGTGTGGGAGGGTGAGGAACACCTTTTATAGCCCCAGGCTAATGAGACAGGTGTCCTCAACCCAGCCTACACTTGCAGGAAGCCACCTGCTGGTGACCAGGAAAACTAGCCATGGGAAGCGCTAGCACAGCGCTAGCACAGCACCACCAGCAGGTGGTACCCGGTACAGCTGACTTCCTTACAGTCAGAACAAAAAGGAAACAAACAAACAAACAAACAAACAAGAACTGCTTCAAATGAAGTGTTTTATGTACTCTGTTGATTGACCTTATGGCTTTTCTCCCGACTGTCAGGAAAATTGTCAACTGTATTTTGATATATTTGAAAACAGAAATTCTGGTTTTGTCTTGTAAGCATCTAAGAGACTCTAAGGGCCCTCATACATGTGTCCATCAGCACACAATTTGCAGACGATCGACTGCCATGCACGCTTGCTCCACTCGCTCCGTCGTCTACAAAACAGAGGCGCTTATCTGGAGGGATCGCAGAATAGCACCGCAAGTCGGTCACATGACGATCTGCCTTGCTGGTTCTTTTCTGGACCATCGCTATATTTTGGATGGGTATCTTGCAGGAATCCATGTGTGAGTGCCACACACCGCGATTCCCTTACGTTCAGTGGTCAACAGAAAGCAGCGTGGTGACGTATTTGGCGGAATGCACAGGAATAAACCTGTGTATGGGTAGCTTTAATCTTTTAATTGTGGTGACTACAAGTTTCAGAGTAGCATGATCTATGAAGGTCACCACACAGATAGTACCATTTAAAGTGTGTTAATTTTAATGATGGTGAAACTATATTACAATGATTCTTTCATGACAAAAATTTTTCAAAATAGTACCTTTATTAAATATATGAGCTAAAATGTATAAATAATCTATATTGTTTGGACAACAGGAAGAAGCAAAGAAGAAGTATAGCTAAAATGTCTTGTTTTGAACCAAGAGATAGTTATTTATTGCTTTCACTTTGAATGAATTTGCTATGATGGCTGGCCTGAAAACTAAAAGTGTTTGATAAAAAAAAATTCTATCCCATGTGATCACACTTACTTAGGAACATTTAAAGTACACTCTCTGCAATTGAAAGGACTTTCTGTTTTTCAAAATGAGGCTCCACATTAGACCTCGTTGAGGGATTAATTGTTTTCCATTATTCAACAAAAATTGGGGCAGAAAGTGCTTAAGTATATATATGTGCCAACATCCCTAGGAAAGTTAGGGCTTGCCATGCGGCGACGCGGTTCTGAGCCATGCCACGGCCGCTTCCATTCATTTTAATGAGCTTGTCCCCACTTGCACGGCTGCCCGTGGTCGCGGCCACGATATGAAACGCACTTTAGGCCTTAATAATAGTTCACATTATCTAAATGTTTCACCCGTTTCTGGGCTTCCTCAGGAGGTTAGTATGTCGATGTTGTTAGTCAACACAAAGGCAGAAAATTGCGCATGCTCTTGTACTCATATTTTAATGTCCCTGCTTATATAAAACCTATATAACATATCATATGGGAAATAACTCACATTTGTCTGTAAGGTCTATAGTGGAGAATCCATGGGGGTAAGTTCCCCTATTAAACAGAGGAGGCTGGGTGGGACAAGGATTAAGAACACGCAAGACCACTTTCCACAAATTTCACAGGTTTTTAGGAGGGGAAATGCACCCTCAACCTCTGTAAAGTTACACAAGGGATTCTGAGATCCTACCAGTCCCACCAGGGGGAGATGGGGAGGAAAAAGGAAGGATAAGGAAAAGTAGGAGTTGAAAGCTTGCCCACTTGAAATATAGGAATGCACAGATCAAATGGTGGATAATCGATCACTGGTGTAGGCATGCGCACCATCACGTGATACTTGCCAGTGTGACGGAAGGCATGTAAAACAATATTCAGAACTTAGAATTTTTGAGAAAATAAACAAAAGGGCTTTTTCAACTTTTTTAAAAAAATGTTTGTATTTTACCTGAACTCTTTTTCAAATCTGGTCTTTTAAAAGATGAGATCAAGTGCCATAGTATTACAATTGATCACTGTTCCGATGACACATTTACATTCAAGTTAAGCAATTACTGGTACTATATCTTGATAAAGACTAAACTATAGAATTTCTCACATGACTAAATAAAAAATGTACAAAACCATTTTGTCTTTTTTTTAAGAAAGATTGAATAAAAATGTTTATGAAAAGAAAATAATGGATAATCATGGCATCCTTGGTTTTCCTGGCCAAACAGATAGACCTCTATACAACCAAGTGTTCTATAGAAGCCAGTCTATAATTGTTATTTCTACTTAAAAACTTAGTTTAGAAGATGATTTTTAGAGAAAATGAATTCCAGTGTTAATATACATAATATTTTTAGCATTAGTGTTATCCAGCATTTGGTGGGTAAAACTCCAAACAAATGCGGATATCTCCTTTGTAGGAATACTGTCAGATTGTCCTATATATTGGAAAGTAGGAACTATCTGTCTTAGTTTTCTCAGACCACAGAAAACATTTCCCATGGAAAAGATCTTTTCCCCAGGGAAACCAAAAAGAACATAAATATAATGCATCAATTACTGCTGAATATAAAAACTTTGCTGCTAACAAAAATTATTTATAAAAAATAAATATTTTTTTTCTTTTGGGAGAACAACATCATGATAAAATCCAAAACTATTTAAGTGTATGTACACAACTTTGTACTAAAATTACCGCTAATAATAATAATCTGCATTCAGTACATTTGTCTAACTTGCTAAACCTTCTAATTATTCACGATTAGCTTTGCCGGAGGATTAAATAGTCATGGCTATTTGCAAAACTGTCAGATCAAAAGCTATACACCCACAGACGTGTTTCATGCATGTGACTCAGCAAATGACAATCAACATCACTTTCTAACATGCATTTGTAAACGCAAACTTTCCCCAACGTTAATTAACTGCCATCTGATTGCTTAAATAAGACCACGAATGAGCCTCTCAAATGAGCAACATCTGCTAGATTTGCTCCCTTCCCTTGAAAAAGAACCTGAAATATTGGATACAATTTATTTCCTTTTCCAATGTAGCTTATTTTCTAAAAATAAAAATTTATAAAGCTACCATTGACTAGTAACAAAACCTAGACCACAGTGTGATTGTGCCTCTGTTTGCGTGCACAACGTTTTTTTATTGAAAATAAAGGTTTAGCCCCCCCTGCCATTCCTGATTGCACCATCTCGTCCAGCATCCTGTCAGTACTGCTCTGGACAAGATGGGGCCGTCCGGCGAAGATCGGAGCCCCAGCAGCGCATGCTTACACTTTCACGCTGTCCCGGTGTCTCCAATCATCTGAACTGGCTTCTTCACTGAAGCTGATGTGCCCCCCCCCCCAAGAATGACGTGATATCTACTTTTTAATAGAGTTCTAGAGGGATAGAGTGAAATAATTTAGTAAAAGTAACATGGTGGCACTTCTAGAGGACACTTTTAGTGCAAAAAGAGTACAGCTAAATCCTCTTAAATGAATGTCTGTAAATGAATGTTATAAATGAAGGATATCTGTCTTTTTCAAATGCCATCCTATGTTCACCTTTTGCAAATAAAGGTGTTTCCCTTCCTTCCTCAATTTCCTGTCCTTGTGCCATAGCAGTTGGTGCCTTAAGTGAACACATGAACATCTTGCATACATGTTCCATAATCCCTCATGCTGTCACTGTCAGTCAAATTGGCTGTGGGTGAAACTAAAAATTATCTGTGTTATAGGTAGTGATGAGCGACTAGGCAATATTCGAATTCGCGTAATTTCGCGAATATCCGCCA
>CM070034.1:36401602-36431465 GCA_036250615.1 Ptychadena robeensis | reverse complement strand
TCGAATATTCGAGCTCAACACTAGTTATAGGTTCAAACGCTATTCAAAAAAATAGAAAGCCCTTTTAGTTGTCAATGTGAGTGTTACCTTTGCCAATTCTGCTCAGAGGAGGGTCCTATGTAGGTAAAAAACAAAAAGGCCAAGAAATTACAGATTCGCAAAAACAATTGTTAGATGAGATATTGAATAGTGATGAGTGGCATAGGCAATATTCGAATTTGCGATATTTCACGAGTAATTCTACTAACATTTGATTTGATATACACTAATATTCGCAATCTGAGTGTTTGGCCATTCATTGGAAAAATATATTCGTATCTCGATTACCTGCAAAATGAATGGTCACTTCGTATTACGAATATATAAATGCAATGCATGGCCATAGGCTTTTCAATTGCAATAAAAATGTTATTATGAACATAAGTTATGTACATAAGTAGGACTAAATACTGTTTTGAAATCTATTATACAAAAGAAGTATTATAGAGATTTTATCATTCAAATGATACCTTTTATATTTTTAGTTTTTAAAATGTATTTTTTTTTAACATAATTGTTTGTTTCAAACATTTTTATATTCAGGATGTCTATTAGACCCTTGTACAGATATATTTTGGGAAGTTACAGGCCTACAACATAAAGAAAAAAAAATTCCATTTAAGTCTATGGTGCGCTCCTGGTACAGAAATTTTGGACCTTGCAAGAGTGCTAGGGAGGTTAATAAACAGTTGTTTAATTATGAAAACTACATCTAGGGGTCTCCTCTTTGTGTAGACCAAAATTTGTTTTTAGCAGGTAATGAAGTTGGTCCAACAGGATTTAGAAAGAATGTCTTTATTTTTTTTGGCCTAAAATAGATGTCTTCCATTAGTCACGTTATTAAATACTGAACAAAGTACTTTTTTAGTCTAGGTTTTTAGTCTAGGTTTCGGCTCGGAGTTCAGTAGCTGAAGCAGCAACACACAGACTTGCATGATCAGTGCACAAACAGTGGTAATTGAGAGGGAGCAAATCAGAAGCGTAATCAGGAACAAAATGCAAGATGAAGAGTAGGCCAGTAGTCAGCAGCCATGGGTAGGTACAGGGGTGATGATGGCGAAGGTACAAGAAGCAAAAGAAATAAGAGCTATAGGTAGATCTAGATGTTGGCAGGAGCACAACACTCTGGCAAGGAGAAAGTACAGGAAAATTGTTTATATAGGACATTTAGTACATATGTTGTGCTTTGGAGCTGTTGCTGATTCTGGTAAAAAAAATTCTTGGGGTATCATTGGGGAAGGAGGAAATAGGCAAGATCTGCAGAAGATGCTATAAACCTGTTATGCTAACAAAATGTCCAGCAGGAGCATTTATATCATTCTAATACACCATTATTATATTTTACAAGGCTTTAGAGAAATATACTTTATTTATTTATGTGAACTGAATCTATAAATTAATTTAATCTACAAATGATAAACAATAAATTGTTTTGTTTTGTTTTGTTTTGTTTTTTAATTATCATTGCTTTCTAGCTAAAGGAAGATAGGAAAGTGGTGCAGAAGAAGGGAAGTTAGAATGCAGTTGTTTTCTTTGATAAACTAACACCATTATAGCCTCATGGGTCCCAGGTTAATAGTAATTGTTTTAGCGTATTTAACAATATAAAGCCTCTCATACACCTCAAGATCGATCCATACAATTTCCATTAGACCTACTAACAACTGTGTAGTATAGGGGCCTCCCTGATAGAATACATAGTGATTGGAAGGGTTAGAAAGGCCCTCAAATTACATGGTTTTGGTAGACAGAAATTGTATGGAAAGATTGTAAGGTGTATGGGGGCCTTTAGTAAGAGAAACAAGAGACAGAAACAAGAGACATATCTTAGGGAACACAGTCCATATCTTCTTATACGCAACTAAGATCTGGTAATGAGTCAGTAAATTAACAGTTCTACAGTCTTTTAAACACAATGACCTCTGCAATATAATTAGGTACATTTATATAAATACTATGATTAAACAGAACGGTAACTGACAAAGTTATATTACAAAGTGAAGTCTCCATCAGTGTTATGCATTCCTAGAAAGCTGCCATTTTATGTAAAATATGTGAACATTTTAAACAATTATCTGTTTGGCAGCTAACGAGACCTAAAAACTGACAAGGTAATTAGATATCTTTTAATGATGTTAAAAGGATGTCAATCATGCCCCATCAGGAATATCACGAGGGAAATTTATTTGTGGAAGAGACAGAAAATAGAAAAAAGAGATATATAAATGTATGGTACTTTTGCATCACGTTATGGGTTACATTTGGCTCAACAATATCTATACCTTAAATAAATGGTTAGCTAAAGACTGGCATATATATTTCCAGGACAGTCAAGATGCACTCACTATGTATAACCCACAGAGTTCTACTGGATACTGGATTCCAATTGGCCACTGTGCTGTTTTAGGCTATGTCTCCATGCCGTTTTGTGATCTGTAGGGACCCCTACGTTAAGTGCAGTGCTTGGCTGGGGTCCTAAGGGATCACATACACTTTACCTGCCCGGCGGATGCTCTGTTCTCACAGTGCTGAGCCAATCCGCCGATGCAGGGGGTAGCGTAGTGCAGTAAGTTAACTGCATAGGCGGATGTCTGAACAGAGCATCCGCCAGGCAGGTAATGTGTATGTGCTGTGTCTGGATCCCCGCCAAGCACTGCGCTTAATGAAGGGGTCCTGACAGATCACAAAATGGAGACATATATACTTATACTGTATGCATACGGTGGGTCAAATAGAAAAAAGAATTGAATGCTTGTGAAAATTAGCTGTAAACCAGCTGCTAACATGTACAGGAGGCAGCTTTCTCATTTGTTGGTAGTTGTAAAAGGTGATACCGCTATACAGCTTTAGCTTACCTGAAAGTTGTACTGAATGGTTTCCATTCAAAAAGGGTTGGCTAAACAAAAAACATAATAAATGAAATACATTTTCCATAAATTAAAAAAAAAATAAACATAATTAATGGACCCTGGAAAAGTGAATCCATCTCTTGCTCATGCTCATATCTAAACATGAATATTGTACCTTATGTTGACTTATATCTACTCTTTAATAGAGTTCTAGAGGGATAGGGTGAAATAATTTTGTAAAAGTAACATGGCGGCACTTCTAGATGACACTTTTAGTGCAAAAAGAGTACAGCTAAATCCTCTTAAATGAATGTCTGTAAATGAATGTTATAAATGAAGGATATCTGTCTTTTTCAAATGTCATCCTATGTTCACCTTTTGCAAATAAAGGTGTTTCCCTTCCTTCCTCAATTTCCTGTCCTTGTGCCATAGCAGTTGGTGCCTTAAGTGAACACATGAACATCTTGCGTACATGTTCCATAATCCCTCATACTGTCACTGTCAGTCATATTGGCTGTGGGTGAAACTAAAAATTATCTGTGTTATAGGTTCAAACGCTATTTTAAAAAAAAAAAGAAAGCCCTTTTAGTTGTCAATGTGAGTGTTACCTTTGCCAATTCTGCTCAGAGGAGGGCCCTGTGTAGGTAAAAAACAGAAAGGCCAAGAAATTGCAGATTCACAAAAACAATTGTTAGATGAGATATTGAATAGTGATGAGTGGCATAGGCAATATTCGAATTTGCAATATTTCACGAGTAATTCTACTAACATTTGATTTGATATACGCTAATATTCGCAATCTGAGTGTTTGGCCATTCATTGGAAAAATATATTCGTATCTCGATTACCTGCAAAATGAATGGTCACTTCGTATTACGAATATATAAATGCAATGCATGGCCATAGGCTTCCCAATGCATATCGTGAATATTCACAATTGCCAATATCGGCCACCATATTCACGAATTTTGCAAATTCTTGAATAGTTGATATTCATTGAATATATTATATAATACAATATATTTGAATATTTCAGCTCAACACTCATATTAGTGACACAATCAGGTAATTTCTCATCTGTTGTACAAACTGTCATAATACAATTACTGACAAATGTCTTATCATTATAATTATAACCTACAAGTATTACATTAAAAGTGACTTTTTTACTGCTCAGACAATAACTCCACACACAAG
This sequence comes from Ptychadena robeensis, assembly GCA_036250615.1. NCBI lineage: Eukaryota > Metazoa > Chordata > Amphibia > Anura > Ptychadenidae > Ptychadena > Ptychadena robeensis. Next base: position 36,427,380 of record CM070034.1, on the reverse strand, counting down.
TCAACCCTCCGACATTTAATACTTTGTAATAAGGAGTGAAAGCAGATCCCTCTCAATCACCTTGAGGGCCATTTCACACTACACACTAGCGGTGATACCATGTCCATTAACTGAGTCTGTTACTGGAGAAAAACGTGTTTGTAACAGCATTGCACATGCGCTGATTTTAAAAAAGATCGGGAGTCAGATCGGGAGACCTTGAAATTGCTACATGATGATGTGTTTCCCTCTTTATGCACTGAAGCTGCCACATTCCCTGAGTTTTTCCAGCAAGATGGTGCACCACCACATTATGAGTATCAGGTCCGAGCATTCCTAGATGAACAGTTTCCTGGAAAGTGGATTGGTCATCGTGGGCCAGTTGAATGGCCCCCAAGGTCTCCCGATCTGACCCCTTTAGACTTTTATCTTTGGGGTCATCTGAAGGCAATTGTCTAAGCTGTGAAGAAACGAGATGTGCAGCACCTGAAACTACGGATACTGGAAGCCTGTGCTAGCATTTCTCCTGCGGTGTTGCTTTCAGTGTGTGAAGAGTGGGAGAAGAGGGTTGCATTGACAATCCAACACAATGGGCAGCACATTGAACACATTTATAAGTGGACAGAAACTTGTTAATAACTCATGAAAGATTAAAGTTACGTTACAACCAAGCACACCATTGTTTTTCTTGTGAAATTCCCAATAAGTTTGATGTGTCACAAGATTCTCTTCCTATTAAAAAAACAAAAGTTGGATTCAAAATGGCCGACTTCAAGATGGCCCCCATGGTCACCACCCATCTTGAAAAGTTTCCCCTCTCACATATACTAATGTGCCATAAAAAGGAAGTTAATATCACCAACCATTCCCCTTTTATTAAGGTGTATCAATATAAATGGAATTCTTAATAAATACTTAGTTTTTTACATAGTTGAATGTGCTGACAACAAAATCACACAAAAATGGAAATCAAATTTATCAACCCATGGAGGTCTGGATTTGGAGTTTGACGCAAAATTTAAGTGGAAAAACACTAAAGGCTGATCCAACGTTGATGTATTGTCCATAAAACAAGTCAAAATGAGGCTGTAGTAGTGCAGTAGTGTGTGTGGCCTCCATGTGCCTGTATGACCTTCCTACAATGTCTAATTGGTGGTGGATGGTCCCACACTTGGACTAAAGCATCCCCCAACTCCTTGACAGTCGGTGATGCAACGTGGTGTTGGTGGATGGAGCAAGACATGATGTCCCAGATGTGCTCAATTGAATTCAGGTCTGGGAGGAACCCAGTGCAAACGACACCATCATATGGTCTCACATAGGGTCTGAGGAACTTATCTCTGTACCTAATGGCACTCAGTGAGGCTACCTCTGGCAAGCACATTGTTTCACTGCTCACCTGGTAAAAAGTTGTAACTCTTAATGTGATGCTTGCCAAGATAAAAAAACAAAACACATGTCAAAATGAACTGAACAATTTGACAGTTTAAAATAGTTATAGTAATAGTAATTTAATAGTAAATGGTATGTATTGTTAGTTACCTTTATAAGGTTTATCTTAACTGCTGTACAAAAGTGGCTACTTTTTTCTCAAATAATAGTAAAGTGTAGACTGTCTAGAACAGGAGTTATGTTACTAGCTGCTTTACAAGTTTAAAATACATATGATAAAATCCTAAGCAAAGACAATTTTAAACACACCATCATGTTATATTTGTAAAATCTAATGTGGCATTAAATGTTTGCTCTTGGGTTTAGATACAATTAGTTTGCTTTATTTTTCTGTATAACATTCATGCATTATTGTATTTCTGGGAGCAGGCTTCCCCATGGTGTCAACAATAAACCATGGATAATGTGTATTTCAGTTTGTAGAGCATGACACAAATTAACTATGCACTGGGTAACAGAGGCAGAAAACTGTCACCTTATAACATGAAAAATACCTCAATTAGGGCCTTCACTGTAGGATCAGGTGATATTATAATAACAGCTGCACATGTAAGACTATAACATTACTTTTACAATGATATCATGTAAAAGCTCACCCTGTATTAGGTTTATTGCTATTTTAAAATGTGTAAGTCACGTTTTGCACTAAAGTGGTCTTTTTAATATCGTTTTAGAAAGCTCTTAATATGGAATCAGCAAAGCCAAGCACATAAGAAGATTTATCTTTCTTGCTCATCTCTCTGCACAGCAATTTTACAATTCGTTTAATAATATTCCTCTGTTCTTTTGTAAAATATATATATATATAAATAAATAAATACAAAGCAGGATTGGTTTAGTAAATCCCTTCTGAACCTCATAGACCTAAGTGACTTTCTTTCCCCATTTAGGTGCTAAAAAGGGTGATTGTAGTGTCGTAGAGTGCATTTTTCTTCGTTTTGCATGATCAGGTTCTTTGGATGCTCGGAACACACTGTCAAGGGCTCACACACACCAGAAAGTAGACAAGCAAGCTGGTGGGGGATATGTACAAGTCTTTACAAGCAGGGATTATGTAAAGGTTCACACCAGACCCAAGCCTGGGAATGGGGCACACACTTGAGGAACTACTGTTTCCAATAAAGATACTACCAGCTGCAATGAGGATGATGGCTTCAGGTCCCAGTGAGGGGGGGTCAGGGTACAGTCCCAGTGGTCAGGGCAATAGGTAAAGCGGGCCAGGTGAGGTGGAGAAGGAATTCTGCGTCTGCCTAACTCAGCACCTACTGGTAGCTTAATCCATCCGCTTGGGCACGCTTGAGGAAAGGCGATCCTGGTCCAGAAGACGACCTTTTCAGGTAGGATGTAGGAGATTGCAACTCCAAATCAGGTCAGACAAGCTTGTTGAGGAGCTAACCCAACTCTGGCTAAGGAGAGCCTAGGGAGGTTTATTTAACCCCTCTGCTTGGAGGAGTAGCTTGCCTCCAGGGAGATTTTAAAAGCTACATTGTAAGGCCAGACAAAAGAGCGGGAAACTAGGAGCCATCAGTCATCCCTGCACCTGCTACAGAGGAAATTTAAAGGTATATACACAAAATTTACACAGAATATAGTGACACAGGGCAGTATATACAATACAATAAATATATACCAATGTGGTGTAAACCCTGGTCACTACAGTGTTCATTTTATGCGTCAATGACAAGCAATGGACAGCATGGGCACATAATCATAGTGCAGCAATAACGTGACCCCTTTAAACCTATGAAGTATACTAACACATGTAATAAACAACATTGGATTTCAAATTATGCTTCATACAGTGGCTTGCAAAAGTATTTGAACTTTTCCACATTTTGTCACATTACAGCCACAAACATGAATCAATTTTATTGGAATTCCACGTGAAAGACCAATAAAAAGTGGTGTTCACGTGAGAAGTGGAACAAAAATCATACATGATTCCAAACATTTTTTTACAAATAAATAATTGCAAAGTTATTCATTGTTCGTTTAAGACAGGCTAGCATTAACACATCTAAAAATTTTCATGCGTTATTGACATGTTATTGATGTCTAAGCATATTTTTTCTTTGACTTGGCAACAGGAAAAAAAAACTTTTATTTTCAGTTTGCTTTAAAGCATTGAAAAATCCATTCCAAACCTGGCCCTTGTGTTTTTGATGTGCCCAATGTATTTGTTAATGCACTTATACTCACGATGCATCAATTTCGCACCAAATGTGGGGTAAAGCTGTGTGGAAGATGTTGCTGATATTTCCTTTTTGGCTAGAATGTGACTGTAAAAACGATTTGCGCGCATCATCTGCATATCTTTTGAATGGGCAAAAACTGCCGCATTCTCTGATGGTCGCATAATGCTTATGTGTCCATAATGCCAAATGAAAAGGATCTATGTCACTAAATAGAAACAAGTACATTAAATATTAATTGTGTCAAACAAGAAGTTTTAAATTGCAAAACTTGATTTGCAAATGTAACTTATCTTTGTTTTACAATATCTCAACTACTAGGATGTTAAAATCCATAATTGAGTTCATTTGGCAGAGTCACTTTTCACACATTTGATATTAATAAAACAAGAAGTATCTCTAATTGGTGTGCTCTTCACTTTGTCTTAGTTGTCACTACATATAACATAGGCAGTTGTCAGAAAGCCACATATTCTTTTTTATGTAATAGACAGAAGCAGATGCGATTTCCAATTATAATCCCCATCTATGCTTTCACGTTTTTTAATTAAATTGTAGTTAAATATTGTAAGTGTATTAATATTCATTGTGCAGAAATATTTGGCTGTGTATGTATCAAACCATTCAAGCTGCTAGGTACTTGTGAGTATTGCATTGTGATACACAGTAGGAGATAGTTTAATTTAAAGCTAAAGATTAATCTGCTCATATTTTTCTTTATGTGGCTCCTATGAGATGTTCACCAAGTGAAATAAGATCATTGTAAACAAGAGAGATCATTGTAAACAAGAGAAGAGACGGTACAACTGTGCAAGACTCAATGTAAGGCTAGCATTTAAATGTCAATTCATGCAAAACTGTTTTAAGGTGGACTAAGCCTTTAAGAGTGGCTAGATTAACAACACTTTAAAAGTTACATATTAAGGCTATATTAAGGCCATCTTACACAACTCCATGGTTTTATCTAAATGCAGCAACCATAAGTAATTCATCCCATTTATATTCTTTAACGGTGCAGCACATGTGTGTGCCATATGGGAAGGGAAAGACACAAACTACAGATATCGTAATGTGGAACTAAAACCTAATAAATTGCTAGAATGTACAGTCTAAGGCTGCATCTACACTACGGAAAACTGCACTGCACCATGGGAAGAAACGGCCAGTGCAGCCACCACCTGTAAATTCCTGTGGGGAACGACGTGCCAGTCTACCCCCACCCCAGCATTGGGGATCCGGGGGCGTCCCGCAAGTTTGAATATCTTTATCTCATTCTAAGATTAATTTTTGAAATTTATATTCACCTGAAGATTGGAAAGAAGTGAATAGAAAGAAGGTAGTGGCTAAGAAAATACCACAGGTGATATCCTTCTTTATACAGAAATATCCCATGAGCAGTCACCATTCACCACACTTAACACATATAGCTACAACTCAACAACGTTTTGCCAAAACGCGCACAAATAGTAGTGGATGTGTTTTTGGTACGTGCAACCATTAATTTGGGTTCTGTGTTCTGAAAATCCTGCTGCAGTGGTCACATAGTGGGTATACACCGACACACAACCACTTAAATTTTTGAGTGAAGTTTTGGCCTTGCATTTTCTAAGAGATCCATCAAGAAGACATTGGGTGATTTAACAGATATGTGTGCAATCTAAAGTAAATTTCTGTTCATTAAAGATAACACACTTTGCAGGCAGCTCTTTAAAATGACTTCTATAGAGCCCTATATCCATTGTGTTTTAAAAACGTGCAAGATTTTTACCGCACACGTTTTTACATAGACAACCAATGTTACTATTCACACTGCATGCGTTTTTCGCATTTCGCATATGTTTTTTAAAACGCCCTGCTGTATGCAATCGCAAATGCAAAACGCAGATGTAATGTGAAAAACACATGCGTTTTTGTATATATTCAGAAATGCATGCCTTTAAAAATGCCTATAGTGTAAAAGGGTCTAGAGATATTTTTCTCTACACCTGAGACTGTAATTCAGTAGTGTTTGTTCTCTGCAAAGTTTCTGTCCCTTAGGAGTGCCTGGCATCTGTCAAAGTCTGCACAAACAGCCTAAACAAGTCATTAGTCCTCAAAGCTATTATAGGAGTCCGGGTAAGCAGTGACAATGGGGCCACTAAATGTCTCCAACTACTCTACTGCCTGACAGCATTCTGTCAGCATTGACAAAAACCATGGCCTAGAGGACAGAAATGAAACATCAACAACTCATCTTTACAATTAGAAAGTCATAAAGTAATTCATTTTTGATCATTTATTTTTTAAGTTTTATCAAGTAGGAACTGAAGAGAAATTATTTACTGATGATAAGGGAAACTGAGAGAACGTAGTAGTAACTTAGTTAGTAATACTAGTTTAGTAACTAGGAAAGTCAAAACATTACTTCTCCCATGGGGTCTATAACAAGAACAGAAATATCAATCTGGCTGACTGATCTTTAATACCACCATAATATGCCCAAGTTTGCAGCTTAAATATTTCTTAGGGTCACTCCGCTCAAAACAAAGAGCATATCTGTTGTTCACATGCAGTGCCTGCTACATAGGGGAACATCACCACAGCACCGTATATTTATGAAGGTTTATGAATGCCATTTAGCACCAGTATGATCTACCCAGAGAAACGGTGAAAAGGAACCCACAGCTTCATGTGATAGACCTGAAAACTTGTTAATAATATTCTTGTTAAAAATGTTAATAAAGAGAAAAGAAATTACTATTTGCATTAGTTGTTGGTGTTACTAAAGGTTGCATTTAATATACATCAGTTACTGAATCTCTTATCTGGCAATACTCTTGTGTTAAAACGTCCTTTGTTAATATTTTTGTGCTTTTCTCTTAATAAAAAGAAAAAATATTTGAAAAATACATAATACAAAATGTCAATTCAAAAACGATTAAATACCCTTACCCTGCTGTTTTCCACCTGAAAACCCCGCCTCTCGGACCACCTACATTTGGTTTTTTACCTGCGCAGAGGACTCATTTTGCGCTATCAGTGCCGTCATGACGGTAGGCATGTGGATAATGCGGGGTAGAGCACCTGGGTCCATCAGCCCCTCAGTGTCCCCATGCATACTCCGCATAGCAGGACATACAGCCCTGTTGGTTACAAACTTGATCGTTTGGTAATTTCTAATTACCCCAACACCTTAAATACTATTACATGAATAGGGAAGTCCGTGAGTTTCAATACATCAACTCAAGTCTGATATAATCACATTAGAAGGGCATGTTTTCCTCCAGGAAATCCAATGATTACAATGCAACAACAGCAAATCATATGTCTCTAAGTCTGTATTCAGTCAAGGAAGTAGATGCTTCTCCCTGATGAACAAAGATGGTGCTTGTCAAGAAGAGTTATATAACCAAAGAAAAGGTTATAAGGAGTATATATATAAAGTATTGAAAATATTATCAAGTAAAAACTTTTACATTCAATGTAATGGGTAAATACCACCTCCACCAACTATCAGTCCCATGGTGGATCTAACTTCTGCAAATTCACAATGGTTTGATGTCAATGGAGGGCCCAATTCTCAAACCTTCAGTTCATATTTGTAGCTATTATACTAATTCAGAAAAGTGTTAAAAGGGCGCAGCCACCTGGACAATGTCATACCAGAGGGGGAGCAATGGTTAAACTTGAAAAAAAATAAAACATTTTTTGTAAGGGTTTAAATAAAGTCTGTTCCTCCTTAGAGCATACCATACCCCCTTTTAGCAGGCACCCCCTGCCATAATTCAACGAAGGGGAGACCCTTTATTGAGATAAGGAGGGCCTCTTGCCCACAACATGGGCCAGGAGTTGTGGGGGCATGGGTGGGGGCTTATTGAGAACCTGGGGTTGCCCTTTAACAAGAGGACCCCCTGATCCCACTCCCCACCCTATTGAATGAGTACAGAGGTCCCAAGGATCTCTTACCCATTTACAGGGGATTTGGAGAAGTTGGGTCCTAGAAATAAGAGACCATGATAAAGTATTTAATTTCTCCCATTCCACAGTTACCTGAAAAGTATCAATTGTCCCACGAAGGGGGTATTTTCCAACTATGCAATTATATCTCACAACGCCTGCCAACTAAATTAAACTTCAAATACGCCGGCTGATAGATGTCCTCCTACCAGTTGCCACAGTCAATACGCATGCGTGATGTCCTCATTAAAGGTCTGTTTACATACATTGGAGATCACACAGCTGGTGTCTTTAAAGATTCATTGTTTTATTTCCAGAAACTATTTAAACCATTCCCTGTGATTGGGTAAAAGGCCATTGGGACTTCTGTACTCATTCGATAGGGTGGGGAGCAGGATCCGGGGGTCCTCTTATTAAATGGGAACCTGCAATACTCATTAACCCTCCCACCTACACCCCCACAACGCCTGGCCATGTTGTTTTTTTCTTTTTTTGTAATTACATTTTTATAAAAATGAAAATTAAATCAAATTTTTGTTTCTATTGGATGGGGAAGGCTGTCCTGTCTCACCTGACTGTGGGGGTAGGTGGTCAAAGTCTGCCTCCATTATAATGTATGGGAGGTGAATTAAACACACAGCGATTCAATGAGACCTGTCAAATGTCACAAATTGCAAAAAGATTTCCTTATTGTAAAATTTTAGGAATCCAAAGTCCTCTATAGTTCTCCTTATTAAGCCAACACATGATAGTGCTGTAAATTGTAATTGGTGGAGGAGGGCATTTACCCGTTATATTAAGTCTAAATGTTTCTAATTAATAACATTGTTAGAATTATGTATGCATGTACCCTGATTACATATTTTTGTCTTTGGTGAAATAATTTGTTTGTGATTTATGGGTATTGATATTGTTTATATTTTTGTAGCATTGTAAAGGAGAGTACTGTGACTTCTGTATGAGATCAGAAATAACATGTGTTATAACATGTGATAATCGTCCATATATTTAAAATGAAGATGCTAGTAGCAGGTTTTTTTTTATTTTAACTTTTGAAATTATTATAATCTATGAAACTGGATTACTTGCTGTTGCAGTTATACTTTTTTATACTACTCCTGTGGGAGTTTTATTCTTCTACTCTATGCTGCCTAAGCACCTCTAATTTACTGCTCCCAGAGCCTGAAAGCATCTTCGAGCATCTTAGAACTAGAGTTTCCTTAACTTATTAACCTGGAATTGTGTTTTTAATAAAGGAGGATAATTTAAAGTTCATATGAGTTCGGCAGGAAGTCTTTCATCTCTGGAGCGTTTATGAAAATGTCACTGTAGACAGCAAATATATAGAGATGATTAGGTCTTTATGAATGTGGATCAGCCAGATTCAATATTTATTTAATAATTATGGGACCCCATGTGGTGTAGAACTGAGGGATTTCAGAATGAGGTGCTGAGAAGGGAAGCACTGATGAGATGAGTTGAGATTTTTTAACTGCTTGATGGTGAGCAGGAATACAACACTATCTTCTATTATACATCACATTCATGATGGATTTTGTGGAAACACTATGAAAAGGCAAAGCCAAGTGTGGTGACGACAAAATTCTCTGTTTTCCAGTCAAGCATGTCAAATATATATCAGTTTTTTAAGGGTCAACAGGTCGACATTTCCTCGAATGATAATTTGGCAAATGCATAGGATTCCTTCAGCAAGAAAACATTTGAAGCATACAATTATTACAAATGGGCTATAGACAGAAAGACAGAAAAAGAATGTGTTGTCCAGCTTTGTGGATTTCAAGAGAATAAACACACATAGCAATTAACAGCTCACATTTTGAGATAAGTTAATGTATTGTAAAACAGGGTAATGTATTACCATATATTGTGATGTAGTGTGACCTTTTTAAAAATTGTGTAAGCTTGATTTTTATTGGAAACCCATTTATTTGATTGGCTGTCTTACCATGATGCTCTAGAGTTGTCCCTAAGAGTTTATTTAAAAGCCTTTGGACCAGAAAAATGCAGATGCAGCTGAAATACAAAACCAGGAAAATGTCATGCTTCATTAAAGCAGAACTACCACCTACATTTTGACTTATATTCAGCACCACAAGTGTCAATAATATGGCAGAATGCAGCATTAAAAAAAACTCATCCTCAGATTGTGGCCTGGTGCTGTAGGTGGCTGGTGGTGGTGGATTCTTTTAACAACACAATTGAAAATGTTTACCCCCTTTCAGGTCATATCAGATGCTTTTAAGAACAAAGCTTGAAAAAACCTGGAAAAGGAGGGAGACAAATGAGTGTGAACCAATCCAGGGAATAACAGACCCTATAGCATAACTGGCCAGCCAGTAAATGAGTGGCTAACGCCATACATCAGAAAGGTAGGAGGCCTCATCCCCACAATCTAGTCTAAAATGTACATAGGTGAGATCCCAGCCATTAATTAGCATTTTTATCAAAATAATTGAGAACTAGGACTGACTGTTACATTTTAAATGCTTGTTGAGAATCTTTGGCAAACAGGTTAAAATAATGACAGAACGATGTGAAATTATGGCTGCTGTTAAAGACTGTGGATATACCAAGGATTATTAAAAATAAGGACTTGTCCCCCAAGGGGAAGCTGGCCGCGGGGCGTCACGGTCCTGCCGCTAGCGGCTGTCAAAGATCACAAGTGGTTGCAGGCATGGCTGCCACTAGCAGCTAACTATGTTACAGTTAAAAGGCACTCTAATAGTGGTAAATGCCCTAAACAGCACTACTGATAATGAGGTTGGAAGAAACTGTATAAAAGGAGCAGTTTGCCAAATGGTTCGGGTTCTGAGCTTTTCATAGATATTCAACTGCTCTGCTTTTGTATTGGAGCTGTATAATAACCGCCCTAGCGGTCAGGACGTCAGCATCTCATACTGCTAGTCCAGCACACATATGGGCTCCAGGAGCGCATACTCACAGTTCTGCGCTGTCCTGGTGTCCCCGATGTCACAGGCAGGCTGGCAGCTCCTCCGGCTCTACCCCCCCCCCCCCCCGAGTGACGTGATGACTCACATGGGGGGAGGGGGGAGATTGGAAAAGTACAGTGCATTAAAGCAGTTTTCTATGAAGTAAACTCCCACATAAAGTCTCTGGTGCCCCAGATGTGCCCATTTGCAGTAACCCTCTCTTCCCTGGTGTGATTTTACCACATCCATCACAACAGGTTAGAGAGGGTTAACTGCAAATGGGCACATCTGGGGCACTAGAGACTTTATTTGGGTGAGATTTAGTACATAGCAGAAAAGCTTTGTGCCCTGATTTTTGTGTTTTCTCATAAATTTTATTAAAAAAATCATATTTATTTTATTTTACATAATTGTTTGTTTCAAACATTATTATATTCAGGATGTCTATTAGACCCTTGTACAGACATATTTTGGGAAGTTACGGGCCTACAACATAAATACCATTGAAGTCTATGGTGCACTTTTGGTACAGAAATCTGGACCTCAGCAGTGCGCTAGGGAGGTTAAAACCCAATCACTGTTGGAGAAAGGGCAAAAAGGCAAATCCTATCTGTACTGAGAGGCATAAGCAATGTAGTGGCCCAAGAAACGGTCACTAAACTGTATATATGCATTCTGTCATATGTGCTTTATATGCTTAGAATGTATGCTTAATTACTTAGTGTGTCCCACTAAGGGTTACACTTGCTGTGTACGTGCTGCTCTGACCATGAGTCATGGCTGGGTGTTAGCTCTCTAGTTTCCCTCCAAAATGTAGTAGAGTCCTGCCCAGTAACAAGGCCTTATGCCAGCCCATGTCTGAGGACATAAATAGGCACACCTCAGAATGTTCTGGGCTCTCTTGCTCTCCTGCTCTCTCACTCTCTAGATCTACTGCTATCGATTGGATCTATAACTCCCTGGAGTTACCCCCCGCTTCTAGCCTTGGGCCCAGAGGAAAAGTCCATCAACTAACACCCAGCCGATTGGTTGCAGCACCATGGGCACAGCACTGCAACAAAGAGGTCCCCATGTGTGAACCCCATCCTTGCCTCCAGGTGATGGTGCCAAGCATGGAAATATCCCTTAATAAACTGTACATAGCCCCTACTGGTTGGCCTGGACCTTCGTTTATTGGGGTGAGAGTGGAACCTGGAAAGTGGACAGAGGACATCCAACCTAAAAGAACCTGGTGCCGTGAGTATTTATACACTACATACTCACAAGGCGCTACAGCAATATATTAAATATATAAAAGATATTTAAGCTTCCCCAGCTCCTCCTTTAGGAACTCAGGCAAGCAGGAGTCCCAGGAGGCCGGACCAAGCATGGAACTAGCGGTGCTGATTGCCGGCCAGACTGTCCGTCCTCCTAAGAATTCAGTTCCGCAATGGGTGGCCAAGGGGGTCAAAACCCTCGCTCCATAAGACACTCACGTGATCTGCTCCATGGACGGGCCATGGGGGCTTCAGGCCTGCCCAGTTAGGCCGATGTGGCCCCTCAATTGAGGCTCTCCACCCACACTTAATTAGGGTGAGATGGAGGAGTACCCTCCCCATTTACATGCTCTTGCCCGTCCATGCCTGCCCTCTTTCGTCGTTCTGGCTGCACATACTTTTTTCTCCCTATTTTGGTGGAAAAAGTGCATCTTATGAAGCAATTCCTGTTTATTCTATTTGAATATTTGTGGTGTTTGCTAATTATTGCACATCTGTTCAGTATTCCAGACCACTAGAGTTGATCTCTTTGACCATGGTGACAGGTCTTGTATCTGCCCCTGCAGATTTCTGCATATATTCTGTAGCTAGTGAACCTGCTTGGCCCTTCCCACAGCTTTCTTCTCTGCATAGGCAATACAGTTATATATGGGGGTATTTTGTTTTATAAAGACATTTGGTGATTACATATACTGTGTATAAATATGATATACTTACAATAAATTTTGCGTGCCATTGGCCAAACTTCGATGGTGAATGGCAATATTCTGCTGCAATCCACATTACCTATTTTATGTAAATTAGGAACTGGTAATTCATTTTTTATACTTTATCAGACAAAAATTGTTCTGTCTAGCATTTGTATGTTGCAGTTGTGTTAAAAAGTTCTCTGCTATTGTCATCTTAGACAAGATATATATGGAGATATATTCCTGTTTCCCATTCATAGTAGCAAATTTTCAGTGACTGCTATGTATTTATGGATCCATTTACTACATAAATGATGTTCCCATGAGTATTCTTGCCCCCACAGTAAAGCAAAGAATGCAGCATATAATGAGTTTTATTGCTGATTCTATCATAACCAGTCCTAGGACATTCTATTTCATCAACACACCCTTTACATACCATACCATTCTATAGCGAATACATATTCTTCAAAATTGTGACCTTTATAACCAAACATATTAGCCACTCATTCTGCCCAGAGAAAGACTGGAAACCTTTATATTGGGCAGGGCTGGTCATAGCCTTCGGGGGATGACAGTAACAATACAAAGATTCTGAGCAGAGGTTTTTGTTTTTCACATCTTATGCAAAGTCTTATGCTAGCTGTATATTTATTTGCATATTTATTCAAAATCTAGGTATTAGCCAATGAGTGCATGCAGAGGGAAAATGACTTATGGACTGAATATATATATATATATATATATATATATTCTTTTTTACTTTAAGTCCTAAACATGCCATGAGCAATAGCTCTGCATCCCAGGATGCCTGGATTCATTGCACTTCCTCCAGTCAAGCCAAAAGGCCGGTTCCAGATGAAATGTCTTGCTTGAGCTGGGCTGATACTATACACCAGCATTATCTGAACATTTTACAATTTGCATCTAACAACTTACCTACGAGCACCTATTTACATATGGGAGGAGAAATAAGTCTGCGTCGCATCATTTTTTTTTACCCCAATGCAGAATGTAAATTTAAATACGCAACTCTTACTATATAAATAACTTCACTCCTCTCAGCTATTACAACAGTCTGTTGCTGTGAATATATAAAGCACTATACATGTAATTTTGAATTTCCCACTGGTGGGACTTTAATTGGAAGGCTTGAGACAAGATTGCAAATTAGAGATCACCAATGTGGGTTTCTATTATGGACTTTATCTGGTCCACTCGCATATAGATACACATATATATCCAGAAAATCATTCATTAAAAAAAAAAATTAAATGTATTAGATTATAAGCCCAATCGGCAGGGTCCTTTTCTCCTCCTGTGTCATAACCAGTACCTGTGTGTTATCTTGTGTTGTCTCAACTCTAATTTATTGTACAGCGCTGCGTAATATGTTGGCGTTATATAAATAAATTATAATAATAATCCTTTGAATATTTCTCATATGAGGAAGTCTAAATGTGCGCATGGCGACATGTTTCGCCAACCTTGGCTTCTTCAGGCAGCGCACATTTGGTTGGATCAATGCATGCTAATTCAAAAGTGGATTGCCCCTCACTGGGAACCGGCGGTCCACTGCACCCTATAGTCACACCAGTCTACTGGAAATCAGAGATATCTTAGAAGGGGGATTCACTAGTTGCTTCCTCTATGTCTTATACAGGATTGGAAGAAGAAAATAAGTTGTCCAAATAGATCCTCAGTTAAGGCAGTCAGCCTAATAAGGGGTAGCATGATGAGTCTCTCTGAGCTAGCTGATGATCGACCATTAAATGTGTGCTAAAAGGGGTCTCTCTGGTGGATTGCGGATTAGGATAATGGAATCCGTTATCCAAGTATCATGTGGCCAGAACCCACATGTGTGGTCGTTTTATCCCCCCTCCCCTGTAATAAGGTCATGCACCTTGGGGATGGGAATGCCTAAGCAATATACATAGTTAGGTCCAAACCTCTTTTCTAAAGTCTTTATGGAATATTTAATGCAATGCAAACTCCTCCCATATGTAAATAGCTGGGTGAATGCTATTGTAAGGACACATGATAAAGTTTCAGCCCTGCACACTCCTCTGAAACAAAACCTGCCTTCTGGCACTGGCCTTTTGGGCTTGATTGGGGAATAGGAACAGAGCTCTGCCTCCTGCCACTGGCCTTTATGCTTGCTTTGAGCAATATAGAGTGAATAATACATGACTCAGCCCTGTCCATTTTGCTGCAACAAGCTGAATATTTCCTTTATATATGAATGACTGTGCCTCTTTATTTATTATTTCTAATCTTCTCTCCAAAACTGTGTACTCGGTTCCATGCCACTGCCATATAAATAATAATTTCTAACTGTATTTTTTAACTCATTGACCAGCTATTAGCAAAGCTACACTTATTACTGATCATCAATGACATCCAATTTCTCATTAACATACAAATATCATGTAAACTGAGATGGCTTCAAAATGAGCTAATCAAACGCAGTAGCTTGCCGTGTGCATGGTATTTGTGTGTTCATGTTTTTATTGTATTGTATTTATCTCATTGATCATCTCTACCCATTAGTAACCTATGGTTAAAGTGAAAAAGTATCTCTCACCTGCTAGTTTTCAAACATAACAAAATTTTTTTTACTGTTTGAGGATCAGAACTGATAATTTACTAGAGAAGAATCATTTTAATGAGGTGCCCTGAAACATAAATCTTTCCCTTTGCCAAGCAAAAATGTGGTTGTCACAGTCTTTATGAAAGAAACTGGGTAAAGCCACGCTTAAAGCAATAAAAAGAAATTCAAGCAGTGTTTTTTTTTCATTTTACATAATAATGTACAACATAGTATGGCTCATTGGTTGTTCAGTACGAGGCATTTCCTTCCAGATCACTGCATATTGTTCCAGTGTTTTGAACAGACCAAAATGTGTTTATAGGTTTAGAAGTCAGGGCAGAACATTCTAATCTGTATGCCACATTTCTATGATGAAAGGCTGCAAATAAACTACAAGGGCTAAACCAGAGGCTCATGGAGATAACGACACATTTGTAAATGTTCTGGCCATGCCAGGGATGTCTCACATAGCCTCTCTGTTATCTGTGAGCATATTTAATTAGACACTTTCCAGATTGACCTACTAATTTATTCCATCTTGCTGGAATCTATTGATAATTGAAAGGGATGCAAACTCTGCTGGAAAGTAGATTTGTAGGTAATTACCTTATCAGAAATATGTGGTGACCAGCTTTTCTATATGTCTGTTATTTGGGAGCAGAAAATAGAGAAAAAAATGATTTTTAAAATGTGAATCAAGTAAAAAGACCCCCAGCAATCCGCCTGGTCACTACTTTAAAGCTTGTAATCGCCTTACTTTTTTATTATGATTATTATTATTATTATTATTATTATTATTAACTTCCAATTAGCAGGAGCAGAATAATAGCACCATGAGCTACAAAATTAAAAGTTGCTGCCCGACATCGAAGGAGCTGGAGGAGCAGCACTGCTGTGTTATCCAGCTCCAATAATGCAATGGACATCGACCGTGATTTATGGTCATGTCTGATATGCCTGTTTTCAAGCGGGATTAATCATTAGATGTGCGCATTAGATATGGGACAGATAGATGGCTGTGAGCACGCACGGCGCTCAAAGTGGCCATCAATCTAGCCCATAGCTATGTGTGTGGATTAATTGGATTAATCTATCTGGTCTGGTGTATAGTTAGTCTGGGTCTTTCCATCCAATGAGGGTCTATAGCTGGAGCCAATATCTCCATCCCGTGACCTCTCCAATCCATAAAGGGAAGCTTACCTGGTACCAACAGTTGTTTTTATGCTTTAAGAATAATAATAAAGTAAACATATTGTGGGCTTAGAGTAAGGATAACATCTAATGATGATAACATTCATATAATGGTTCTCCATTAATGGGTAAAACACATCGGAGCCATACGCAACATATAACAATGTATAATTATCCCAACTGCGGGCCAAAAAGATTTATATGTTTCTCAATTTCTCAACCCAATGGGCAACACTTACAACAGTACTTTTTAAATGTGACTGCTATTGGGCCTAGTTTGTAAATAAAGACCTTAAAGAAATAATTTCTGGGTCTTAAAAGGCCAATCTTAAGCCATGTGTCCACTGAATGGATGTTCCACGACTTGTGGGCAGTTTGTCCGTGGCTCAGGGCACGTAATAAATAACATAACAAAGATGCAGATCTTGCAGACACATCCATTGATCATTGCGCTGCAATGACGACTCAGTATTCCGCAATTCAAAAACAGCAAATGGGGACGCGCCACCTATATGACATGGAGTGGACACTGTCCCATTCATCTAAATGGGAAGTGTTCTCTCTGCATCCTTTTCCTTGTGGTGGACAAAAAGAAGGACAAAGGCCCTAAGAGACTAGGGCAACTTTCTGTTTGCTAAGGGTGTAGTTGTCAGGGATGAGGATAGAGGAGTGATCAGGTAAGGCGTACACAGAGGTTTAGCAGACAGTATGCAATGAAATGAGAATTATTGTGAAACAATACAGGATACTAGGTTTAGGTTAAGAAGGACGATTTCCAGCACAATGGTTTCAAGGACAATGCTCAGGCCTGTGTGGGAGGGTGAGGCACATCTATATAGGCCTTATGCTGACAAGACAGGTGTACCCAACCCAGCCCACTCATGCAGAAAGCAACCTGCTGGTGACCAGGGAAACTACCCGGAGTGGGCAGAAGCACAGTGCCACCAGCAGCGGGTACCAGGCAAAGAACTTGTCCCTCACAGTGATACAGTGTAGCTGGCTAGTAGTGTTGAGCACGAATATGCAAATTGCTCATTTTTATTACGAATATCGGCACTTCAAGAATTCTTGAAGATCTCATATACAGTGATGAAAGGAGATCTTGAATTTGCAAATTTTAGAATAATTTGATAAATGTTGTGAATTTAAATATTATGCTGCTCATCACTACTAGTTGCACCAAGGTGAAAATGCGCATGTTCAGTGTATAAATGTACCAAATAATATTGTTCTTTATGTGCAAACAAAATGGTGATCCTGCCACTCACTTGGTCTCCTTTATTCCCACATTCTACAGGCAATCTATCTTATATTTCCTGACCATGTCTAAGCAACAAACCATGACATGTCCGCTTGTTTTTTTTTTTTTCCGTAAATCTGTTGCCTATTTGAATTATTAATAATATTTTTATACAATTTTGGTTTGAATTACTTCTGAGCTGACATGAGGGTGATGTAGAGCCCCTCAATCCACACAGATTATATACTTACCTTCTACTCCCTGGAATCATATGAGATATTCCATATTTAGCTACCAGGCTTCCAGGGGTTACCGTAATTCAGTGCAATATTGCATGTGAACATTGGTGCAATACAATGGAAGAACACACACAGAAGGAGAGGGGAAAAGGGGGTGGGGGTGCATATCACGCATACCCTCAATTCTCCTTTCTAGGTTGGTGCTATACAATGGTTTTCAATGAAGAAAGTGTCTGTGTGTATTTTTCATCACACAGTCTCATCAGGTACTTTCCTAGCTATAACTGCGCTGAGAAATGTCGTGCTTCTGCCCCAGGAGCAGCAATAAAGGTATATTCTACCCTATTATCTGCACTTCTATTGTCGATCACAGCAACAGTACAAAAGCGGGTAATTGTGTTATCGTTGTCTAGAACAAAGAAGATCAAAATTATATAAATAAATGTTAATGTTCTGCATACAAATTTGTAGCTCATTTGATGACCCAGACATGTGTCCAATATGAAGATCTATCCATAATAACCTGAAAAGTGAGTCTTATCCAACTATTGGCTATAGATGTAAAGCCTCTGAGAACACGCATTAACATAAAACAATTCTATACCTATTTTGAACCCTTGAACGTGGTTTTGCGTCACTCAGGGACTGTTATCTGTGTGAGTTATCCGTTGTGTGTATTAAAAAAGATAGCATACCCTTAAGATTTAAAAGTCATGCAGAGAATTCCGGCCCATTTATCATGGAAATATGGGTTACTAACATTTTTCTTTTGTTAATTCAAAATGCAGCTAGCTTGCCAGTCTTGCCGCTAGGGAACTTTAAATGACCCACTATGAACATTGGTATAATTCATTAAAGGGCTTCCAGCTACAAGCTACAACTGAGATAAAGATATACAACACATTTGTGAAATCCTATTATTTTCAAAGGGATTATCTTTCTCCATAAGTCATGCTTTATTATGCTAAACATTGCCTAGTGAACTCTTTGTTAAATAACACCACACTGCTTGCTAGAATCAAATGTGAGCTAGGAGGAATTGTTATCAGTAGTCTGTCATATTCTAACCAAGAAAGCTGTCAGGACATTTGTCTTCTTTTATAATTAATGGGTCACATATATACTGTTCCTTTAGAACATAACTGATATATGACTAATGCTGACAAGTTCATTGCCGACTGCCAAGTTCAACCCTCTCTGTCATTTCAGATAAGACTCATTACTGACATCCTGATCTGTTATTCTCACTTGACCCTTTTTTCCTTTTATAATTAAAACATCCTCTTACAGTCACATCTGTTCATGTGGCCATTTATGCTACCTGACAACCTCAAGGCAATTTCCAGCATAAATGATACCCACAAACAACTGAAATATGCATATCACTGTTGTCCCACATCATCTTATCTTGTTTTTTCAGTATTTAATATGATGTCTGATACACTGAAGCTGATAAACTTTTTAGCCCAGAAGCCTATTTACATTCACATGCTCTTAGTAGCACACTGTAGTGCACATACAATGCGTTTATGCTATACTATTACTTTGCATGGGATCCCAATAGTGATGGCCGAACACCGGCCTGGACTGTCCGCGAACGGGCGGGTCGGACTTTTAAAGAAGTCCGCCTGTTCGCGGACACATTCAAATTCCCCGCCTCGAGGCGTCAGTGACATCACATCCGGTCCCTGGAACGCATCCTGGAACGCATAGTTCCTGGTTAAGGGAGCCGGATGTGACGTCACTGACGTCACTTCCTGCTCCGAGCCGTTTTTTTCACTAGAAGACCGGCTTCATGCCCGGTCTTCTAGTGAACAGATTCTTCCTCCGGCACGATCTCGCAGGTTCTGATCCTGCCGGAGGAAGAATATAGATCTTCTTCTCGCCGTACTGCCCGCCGGCGAGAAGGAGGGCGAACATCCATGCCTTGCGGGCAGTTCGGCCATCACTGGATCCCAACACACCTCAATGTTGATGTAATGTGCTGCTATTAAAGACTCCATGAATAGTGTGGTTTTGACATACCCAAATACACTGCCTGGCCAAACAAAAAGTCGCCACCAAAAAAAAGGTCACAAATACTTAAATATTTCATTGGACCGCCTTTAGCTTTGATTACGGCACGCATTCACTGTGGAATTGTTTCGATAAGCTTCTGCAATGTCACAAGATGTATTTCCATTCAGTGTGGCATTATTTTTTCACCAAGATCTTGCATTGATGATGGCAGTCTGACCGCTGCACAAAGCCTTCTCCAGCCTTCTAATTGAACAGGTTAAACTAGGGGTGTCCACATTTTCTTGACATGCAAGCTATAAGTTTTTTTGCCATCCAGCCATGAGTTGGTCAGAGGCTTGAGAGAATGTGTATTACTAGTGGCACTTAAGTAAAAGCCTTGCACCCTCTGCTCTAACTAAGACCACACTCCCTGCACTGGTCATTTTTTTTATTTTCTCTCAAGACTATAAGTTTAATGGATCTGCCCATATCCCATAGAAGTCTGTACCAACAGAGTAGAGACTTTGGGATGGCAACTGTTCTAGAAATTCTAAGCAAGCACTGTCACTTTCATCCTAAATGTATAAAAGAGTGCACCAACCCAAGAATGTATACCTATATAAAGTAGACAATAGATGTATATTAGTGATATTGGTCAGATAATATTGTTAAAAGGTAAAAAGTAAAACATTTGCGGATTGCACAAAATCACATGACTTGGAAGGTCAGTTTCTAACAAAGGTTTGCCATTCAACATCAGTACCTGGCTTTGGAAAGATTATTTTGGCTGAATGGCTGAGTGGAGACTGTTAAACCATCAACTTGTGGACTAATAGTTCTGGAACAATGTATACATCAACTTCAACAGGTGTGATGGACATAAATATAATATCTGTCCAACCTTACCAAATGCTGCATCTACTCAGCTGATTAGTCAGTGTTTCAAATGGAAAATTCTGAGGGAAGTGATTCTATACTAATGAAGAATTAAGGTAGAATAGGGTCATACACAAGGCATCAGCTCCCCACCTTTGACATTGATAAGGTTTGTAAAAGGCAAAGAGATGTTAAACTTAATAGGCCCTCCCCATTAGGGAGAAACTACAAGTCCACTTCTAGGCAAGCAAAGAGATAAATAACTGGGTACATAGATTTTACCAAGTGTTCCATCCCCTGCAGGAGCATGATGGTTGTAGCTAGGTCCCTGGAACACCCAAGGAGCTCTGATCCAGTAGAAGAAATTGTTGAGAGGTAAATAACAGATAGATAAAGGGCATAGAAGAGCTAATGCATTGGAGATTGTTAAATATCCATAATAGGGCTGCTGTAGGAACTGTGACAGACCCTTTGTCTTTCACAGTGTAAATGGACCATCAGGTGTATCCAGGAAGGAGTCCAGGAAAATGTTGGACAGCAACGATAGGTTATTGGGCAGGAGGGAAGGAACTGGGTGGGCCTTCCCATTCCATCCAGGAATTTACACCTACTGGACATCAGGGAGGTAGCTGGGTGTGTCCAAACAAAAGAGACTGAAGCCACTCAGGCTATGTTCCACATGGGCTATTAATTGCCTCGTGCGCAATTGGCCAGGCGATCTTCACCTGCAATTGTAAAAAATCACCCTCATTTTAAAAAAATTGCCTCCATTCATGTCTATGGGTGCGATCAGAGAAAAAAAATTGCACCATCACAGCCATCAGATGAGTGGGGATAAGCCCATTCAACTGAATGGACGCGATCAACGCCAATTTTCAGACATGATTAAAATCGGGAGCACAAGGCAAGTAATTGTCCATGTGGGAACATAAGTTGGAGACATGATGCTGCTGGAGCAGTATGTACAGAGGGTATACGGAAAGAATGTGGCCCAGGCTGGGGACTACTATTAATCTGTTGTATTAGCTTTTCCTCAGCTAAAGGAAAGAGCTTGTGATGGACATTACAAACCAGGAAGCTTGGTTTTGCCAAAGATGTTGTTTAGTTCATTAACCCCTGTGAGGGTGATTTTCTGTTGGGAATACATAAATAAATATTTGCCTCACTGGGAGCTCCATTTGAAGCTGAATCCCCACAGAACCTGTGGCTCAGCCACTGTAAGAGTTAATTGTCTGTTCATTCATGTATTATTAAAGACATTACCTAGGGCATAATACAGTAAATATGATTACAGCATAATAATGAAAGTAAATGTTGACAATGAGATCATAATAAGGATGTTGAGCTAGGATGAGTTTATTATGGTCATATAGAATTTTTGATAAAAAAAAATCAAAATCAAGCTAGCTGATGCTGACGCCAGGGCTTTTATATGTTTAACAAGGCAACAGTTAGCTCTCCTAGTCTGACTGTTTCTACCAGAGGTGAGTGAGCACTGTCTACCCTGGATTCTCCTTAGAGAAACCCAAATCCTCTTGCTGTGGCTGTAGACAATTGTATATATCTAAAAAAATTATAGATAATACATATTAATCTATAACATATTTTTACACCCCCCTTTTACATTGCCAAGGAAATTTGTCATCTAAAAAAAAGGAAAAAAATATTATATATTTATACTTTCCAAACCCTTCTGAATGAATGCCATGGAAAGCTGTGGAGTCAGTTGTTGAAATAAATAACAGATTATAGCTTCTAAGGTACACAGGTACAGAGTACAATTGGTTCTGCTGCTTCTCGTAGACTATAGAAACTAGCCTGCAACCCACTTTTTATCTTGTCTACCAGGTCCAGGAATAGTGTTCCCATAGGCTTTCTGATTGGTCTAAACCGAGTGGTTAGACATTTAAGGTCTCCACACACATAAAGAAGGGGGACTGACAGATGAGATGGAGAGCAACGTGATGATGTCATCACACTGCTCTCCATCGCTCAGAGTATCGCTGGGCACCGTTTGTGTGCCAGCCTTTATTTGTAATGGGGACGCCAACCGAGATCCCTGTCGCCCCATGTGGGCACCCGTGATCTGTTGCCGATTTTGCCACGACCACGAGTGGTCATATTGGTCGGCAGCAAAATCACCCGTGGCTCATTACGTGTGTGTGGGGACCCTTAGATTACTATTCTGGGGTTGTTATTACCTCAGTGACCCTTACTTATGTAACAATTTGTTTAACAGGTAGGAAATGTATACATTTTAATCCATCTAAATATGTAAGATAATTAAATAACTTCTCTCCTCTTACTCTACCCAATTACAAAAAGTGTTTAGGTCCCCACACACACAATAAAGGGCAAAATCTGCCACCGCTCCACCGCCCCAAAGCTCGGTCGGCCAGAGAACAGACATGTCCCTAAATCTCTGGCCAATACCATTAGTTTCAATGGGGACCGGGTGCCCGCCGATGCTGTGAGTGATGGACGACCAGCGTGATGATGTCATCACGCAGACCTCCACAGCTCATATGTCAGTCCCTCGCTAGGTGTGTGGGGACCTTTTGGCTCTTTTACTATAGAAAATTCCATGATAGGAGTCTGCTTAATAAAAAATAAAACTGAAGACCTTTCCTCCCTTTATAATCCATGTGTTCTAATTGTAATTCTCTCTAAATCAAACTGACATTCAAATTACCCTAACACACAAGCAAATTGGAGCTTTTAAAAATGCCAGACCTCCTCATAGAATACATTTCAATTAAACAAATTGTTATTCCTTGGATTTTATTATTAAAATGATTTAGATATTGAAAAGCATTGTAAATGATCGTTCATTCGTTTAGTGAAGTCCAGGTTTTGATGAATTCTGATTAGCTGTATGGATGGGTGAACATCACTTTCCTGTACCATGGGCATCAAAAAGCCATTTGCATCTACAGCACCAAAAGCAATGAAAAATGGAAATTTTAACACCCTTCTCGAGCTGAATTACCATCCATTATCTACATGGAAATAATTGACTTTGCAATCTAGTAAAACTAAAGGCATTGTAATTGCTGGGGGTACCAAATTACTGAATAACTGCACCTTCATCTAAATATAAATATACTTTGTTTGTAACCATTGTAAAGATTTCTTGCTTCCAGGGACAATTAGGTTTCATTGCACTATAGGAAGCAATGTCCATCATTGATGTCATCTATATCAGGGATGCTAAAAGAGAATCATCTAGTGTCTGTACATACTTTTAGGACTTATCTAGCCAATCCTTTTTGTTTAACCCTGCTGCGGGTCCAATTCATTTGAAAAACTGTGTCCAAATGCGGTTCAGAAAATACAAATAGATGGCATGGACATAGCTACACTAGGTAAACCATCCCGAGTGAGGGTATGTTCCCACTTAGGTGATCAGCCATGGGGCGAACGCAATTTTAATCGCGTGCTGTGATCTTGGTTGATCTCTTCCATTTAGTTGAATGGGCTTGTCCCCACTTCATGTTTAGATTGCAGGCAGACATGATTTTTGTGGCCCGATCATTCCCATAGACATGAATGGAGGTGATTTTTGGTCATGTGTGGACGCGATAAAAAATCACATCCATTCATTCTGTATGGGAGGGATCAAGGCCTGATTTATTTAATGGGGGGTGTTAAAATCGCCTGGTCAATCACACAGTTCAATGTGATCGCGTCTGCCCTGTGGCTGATCGCCTAAGTGCGAACATAGCCTGAGACTTTAGGTTACTGAATCGACTCATTACAATCAACTCCAAGCCACCCTCAGGATTACTGCTAAGAAGGTTAGGTAAATCTTGATAATGAAAATCTAGAATGCTGTTAACAACCCCTTAGAAACTGAAAGCGTAAATGCTTTTTTATGTGGCAAAGGGCTAGTAAGAAAAGTCTTTCAACATCAAATTTATTAAGCCACCCATAGACATGACGATGCTTGGGCAATTTTGCAGCGTAATCGCGCACGTGTAAAGCTAGCCATAGATGACTCGATCTGTGGCTAAATTTCGTCAATTGCCGTGAGCATGCATGGTGGTCAATCCGCCGCGGATCAAAACGTCTATGGCTGGCTTTAGAGATAAAAAATAATTTGAATACATTGGAAAATTTGTACTGTATTGTTAACCATTTCCAGTTAACCAAAGTAAGAAAAGCAAAGTTTAAGCTTAGAAATGATGACGCCAATTCATTTTCATTTTATAAACGTTTCATATGATGAAATTGCTGTTGATACCATTTTAGTAAATCTAAAATAGGCCCCACTTTCTTTATAGTCAACCCAAACAATATTTACTCATAAAATCTTCTGCCCATTATCATTTTAGTTTTTATTTTAAAATGTTTCATTGTAATACCAGAAATATGCCAGTTGATCCTTATTTTCAATTTCCGTCTGGTAACGCAGAACTGCATTGCCACTTTACTGTGCATGATACTTTCTTCCTTTGTTAAGGTTTTTGTTTCGCTTCCAATAATTAGCGCCATTCATCAGGACTATAATCTCCAATGTAAGCTCATTTTAACAGATTCACAGATGTATCTGCCTCTATGAAAATATTGATCCAGTAACATACAGGGGGGCTCAGACTTCTCAATGGAAATTTCCTTTCCTAGGTTGCTGATAGTAGAGTGTTGTACCATGTTCTTCAGGTTAATACAATTCTGGTTTTAGAAGCTCACATTTAAATCTGAGCTTCTAAAACCAGAATTGTATTAGCCTGAAGAAGGGATCTGCAATATCCGGAAGCTTGCTTGAACTCCAAACTCTCTAGGTTGCTGATGTAATCCTATGGGGATTATTTGCCTTCTCTCTCACATAAAAAAACACATGGGTAGCAAATCACAAGGACTACTCAGATCAGCCCCTTGAGAACAACTTCTTAACATTTAAATATCTAATGTTTAGTCTTAATATCAAAAGTTTTAGTTCAGCACTGTTCTTGGAGTTATGCAATATGCATGGTTACTGACATTACTGGCTACCAACCTCTATCTTTCTTTATATAGAATATAAAGAATGTGATGAAACTTTATCGATAGTCCTCTGCTTTCTAGGAGAGCAGGAAGTAACTTTGCAATTCAAATGTGCAAATGGACACAATTCAGGCATCTTTTTAAACCAATTATACAGGGAGTGCAGAATTATTAGGCAAATGAGTATTTTGACCACATCATCCTCT
>CM070034.1:36372922-36401502 GCA_036250615.1 Ptychadena robeensis | reverse complement strand
TCAATAATAAAATTATTCCTCAAAAACACCACTTGCCTAATAATTCTGCACTCCCTGTATCTCTGTTATCAATCAGCATCATTAATGGCATAATTAGTCTGCACCACCCGGTGGCCAAAAATTATCTTCTTCCCTGTGCAATTGCTTGATAACACAGTATAAATATGTTTGATTGAAAGCCAGGGATGCATTCAATCGAAATAGACTCAGCTGTGAAGGAGAGGATTTAGCAAATGTAAATTGTGTCATGTGGAACAAAATGTAAAACCCCCCAGACACCTTAAGATCATTTCATACAATTTCCATTAGATCTACCAACAACTATGTAGTGCCGGGTCCTCCCTGATAGAATACATAGTGATTGGGAGGTATATATCACTGCTATGTAGTGCCAGGTCCTCCCTGATAGAATACATAGTGATTGGGAGGTATATATATCACTGCTATGTAGTGCCGAGTCCTCCCTGATAGGATACATAGTGATTGGAAGGCATATATCACTGCTATGTAGGGCCGGGTCCTCTCTGATAGAATACATAGTGATTGGGAGGTTTCGAAAGATCCTCATATTACATGTTTTGGTAGAGCAAAAGTGGATTGCACAGAAATTGTATGGTAAGATTGTAAGGCTTAAGGAAAGCTTGCTTTGAAACCATTTTTAAGGTTTTAGCACTAAAAACAATAATTATTACAAACAAAAAAATTTATTTATTTTTTTCTCTGTAATGCATAGTTCTTTTTTAGGGCTTATCTACTTTGTAAACTCTAAAAACTGAAACAAAACTGATATCTTTTTAAAGCACTTCATATAAAACAAGACAGTATTGCTTTAACAAATAGTTTTTGCATAAATTAAATTCAAAGTCAAGTCAAAATTTTGAAAGTCGAAATTTTTACTTTGACTGTAAACTTAATTTATGCAAAAACTACATATGCTAGAGCAAAACTTTTTTATCTGATGTTCCCACAACCCTTTTCTACAGCAATTTTGGAGATGATATCATTTTCAGAGGCTATGCAATCAGCTCACAAAGTTAGCTAGTTGAAAAATTCGACCATTTCTACTGAAGACTTCTGTAAGCTTAAGTTTTGGTGAAAGATAAAACACACCTGGATTTGATCATCGGTTTTCAAAACTCTGTAATACAACTGTGTTTGTCTTGCTTCCACTAGATATTGAGCGATCTGGGTGACTAAAAACTTCACAAATATTCCTTGAAAATAGTGATGAAGTCACAGTTGCATTTTTACTGGTCTGAATGGGCAGATGGAGTCAAACGGATCCAACAATCTGCTTTAAGGTTAAATATAGTAACTGTATCAAACCTCCAACATCAATCAGTCTCTTGCCTTCATTAATCTCTAATCTCTTGACGATGGATCCAAGACTGAGGACATCAAAGGATTTATTAGGGTTGACTTACGATAGGAAGTACATTTTTCACTTAAATCAATGTAGCTGCGTTCATTTATTTTCTTCCAATCTAGTGTCAGTCAATTGCTGTTTTTTTAATATGCCACTGCACATGAAGGTTAGATTTTTTTTGTTGAGTTATCCCCACTATATTGCTGTGCACAATGTTTCTTTGAGTTTTTTTCTATTTCTCAATCAAGCATTCATTTAAAGTCTAAAGTCATCTAAATCCATAAGCAGAAATTAAAGATATTTAAAGCTGGGAATAGACGGTACGTTGTACCGTCTATTCCTTATGCCATTCTTTGCACTAGGAGCGGTGTGATGACACCATCACGCCCGCCTGCTAGTGCCGAGAATCGGACGGCACTCTTTATGTGCAGCTCATTACTTTGGCTGGGGGCAATTCCTGCACGACCCGTTCCATAAAGGGATGCGGGAGCGCGCACGGCATCCGTTCGGGGTACGTGTATGCCCAGCTTAAGATAAAATTATAGATATAAAGATATAATTAAGATGTGTTTAATTTATTAGTTTAACTTTTTTTCTGGATAAGCACATTTTCTTCATGTACATTTCTTTCCACTTTCCTACGAAATGAACCCGTATTGTTAACATAATCATTAGCTCTGTTGAGATCAGTTCTATTTTTTAGTAAACAAAATAAACCTCATTACTAGGTAATAAAAATGCGTGAGGAGGTGTTAGGAGTCCCACATGGATGAAGCCTAGAGTCGCAATACTGCTCTTCCATATGCATAGCATAGCACAGGAGGGAAGTGTGTGACATAAAAAATACACCTAAAATGTAGTCTTTATCCAAGCAAACCTCTAAAGATAAAAAACACATACCTACCTTTTAGTCTTCCTTGCTGCCTCCACCCCTTCAGCATCACCGCAGCTAGCTGACGGACAAAAGAAGACTTGGGAAAGTAGAGGATTTTACGTTTTCATTTAGGTGAAGTTTTTTTGGTTTTTTTGTGGATTATTATCAGCACCAGAAGTAGATACAGAGGCGATAGGTCCGCTTTAAATAGCAGGTGAAAAAAAAAAAAAAACAATGCAGACACCAAATTTGAGAGATGGGGCAATGAGGTAATATATCGTATATACTCGAGTATAAGCTGAGCCAAATATAAGCCAAGGTACCTTCATTTTATCTACAAAAACTGGGAAAACATATTGACTCCAGTAAAAGCGAAGGGTATGAAATTCAAAGTGATATAGGGGAGTTTTCTAAATGAGAAAAAATATATAGAAAGCACCATTGCCCCTGGGAATTAATAAAACAGGTGAATCTTAGTGCCACACGCTCAATAAAGTTAAGAGAACACAGGTTTTTTTGTTATTACAGGACAGGTTTTCAAGGAAATTCTTATAATTCAAACATCAACATAAGTTTAAATTAAATATTTTTTTGAGTAGTGGAATTTTTAATTGAAAATCCACCAAAATGAATAAGTAGTGGAGTTTTCAATAGAAAATCCAATAAAATTATTAAGGTGACCACTAGATGGTGGTGTGGTGCAGTTTGTTTATTCAATGAGCCGATTTCAGAAACCCATGGAAAACACATCAGATCCTTCACAGAGGCTGCCGGTGCCTGCAGGGAGACCATCGAACACCAGGGACAGGTCAGTGGCACCCTGACTCTACTATAAGACGAGGAGGCTTTTTCAGCGCGTTTTTTGGGCTGAAAATTTTTACTTATATTCAAGTATATATGGGATGCTTGTTTTTTTTTATTACAATATTCTTCAAAAGGCTTGAATAATGTAGTATCAACAGCAATGATCAAGTGTACGCCAATGAAATGTAACCTTTACCAAGCAACAACCTAGAATCCAGTAGGTTTGTTGTGAGCATAGATGTCTGATTTGTGCTTTATGTTTCTTCAAATTATCCTTATTGTGCTCTGTGAGATATAACATATTTGCTTCTCAGAATGAGAATGTAAGGGTCATGGATCAGGCCTCCCCGGCTCGATGCAGCACTTGAAGCGCTTGCTATGTTACGTCCCCCAGACCCTGTTTCTGAGCACTGTCTAGTTGGTATGTGTTATGGAATATTTGAGCTGACAGCACTTCATTATTTAAAGGTCAGTTAGTTTCAGGTTAGGGTGTGTGCTGCTTGGCTAAATAAGTTATCAGCTTTTACATTTTCCCTGGAAGTGAGATCGCCATCTGAACACCAATGAAATCCTTTAAGAAGAATAGCTTAATATCATAGACTCCTTGTAAATTGATTACAGCATGACACTTCAACTGTAGCCTACTGCAGCATTTTGCATATAATACATACATTACATGATATAAATATAGCAGGGAATCTGCAGATCAGATTTAAATGTTAATTGCAATGAGCTTAAACATGCAAATTATGCAAATCAAATGTGACTTATCAGTTTTGTAGAAGTCCATTTATAATGTCCCAAAATGGTCCTACGCTCATTGGCCACTGCAGGTATTTCACACTTTTGTTTGTAAGAATACCTGTTTATTGTATCCAGTAGTTCCTTTTTCCAAATCACATATTATTGACCTCCCCCGTGGACCCATTATTTGTGGAAGCCACTTCTCAAAGAGGATTACAATGTTTTTCCCGCTTACTCTCTGTCCCACTGCACATTCTTGGTGTTATCACTGATGCAGGGGATGTGAGGACCTGGGATGCCTATGTCTGCACTATAATCCGGATGAATGTCGCAGGCATCCCTCACCTCACCAGCATCACTGGCATCAGGAAGGTGGCTTCAGCAAGCAGACACGACCGAGAAGGAAGCCGCAGGCAGGGCTGAAGGAGTTAAACAACCCCAGGTGTAGTTCGGGGTACCACTATTTGCATTACAAATCTACCCTGAGCTAAACTCGGAAATACCACCAGGGGGGTAAAAGGATGTATGAGCTAAAAGAAGCACCACTCTATGAAAGAGAAGAATCAGTAGTGCACCCAGAAGGGCCAAATATGTGTAGATGTCATTGAGGTGTTAAGATAGAAATATGGCCAGTAGAACTGCGAAGAAGAAGGTAAGATCTCTCTATAATTCCCAAACTTTTTTACAATTCCCCCTTTTTTTATATTGGAACATTATCAACACCTCCCCCTTCAAAAGTACACAAGTTGAGATTCAAACTTTATTTGAAACAAAACTCCCATTTACTCCCTATAATACACCATTACTGCAGAAACATGCATCATACAGTGGCTTGCAAAAGTATCGAACTTTTCCACATTTTGTCACATTACAGCCACAAACATGAATCAATGTTATTAGAATTCCCTGTGAAAGACCAATACAAAGTGGTGTACACGTGAGAAGTGGAACGAAAATCTTACATGATTCCAAACATTTATTACAAATAAATAACTGCAAAGTGGGGTGTGCGTAATTATTCAGTCCCCTTTGGTCCTTGGCTGAGTGCAGTCAGTTGCCCATAGACATTTCCTGATGAGTGCTAATGACTAAAGAGAGTGCACCTGTGTGTAATCTTATGTCAGTACAAATACAGCTGCTTTGTGACAGCCTCAGAGGTTGTCTAAGAGAATATTGGGAGCAACAACAAAGAAGAATGGGCAAGGATTACAGTCTCTAGATGTGCTAAGCTGGTAGAGACATACCCTAAAAGACTGGCAGCTGTAATTGCAGCAAAAGGTGGTTGTACAAAGTATTGACTCAGGTGGCTGAATAATTATGCATACCCCAGTTGCAGTTATTTATTTGTAAAAAAAATGTTTGGAATCCTGTATGATTTTTCTTCCACTTCTCACGTGTACACCACTTTGTATTGGTCACGTGGAATTCCAATAACATTGATTCATGTTTGTAGCTGTAATGTGACAAAATGTGGAAAAGTTCAATACTTTACTAACTATATACTTATACGAATACTTTTGCCACTGTAAATGGCATATTTACCACTATTTTTTTGCCACAGTATATACACACACACACAATCATGCCGAAACATGTATCATGTACAGACAGACAAATCATACAGACAGTTGAATGATTCACATGCACACACACACATCCATATACACACAGACACACACACATAACAGGCAGTTACAGACTGCAACTAGTTTACCCATGGCCAGCTTCCTGCTTGTCCTTCCCCCGGGCTTCTGATTGGCTAGTAGGGCAGATCAGCACGGAGAGCCAGTATGCAGATAAGTGCTGCAGTTCTCCCCTCCCTGACTTTTCCCGGCTGACATCTTGCTTCTCACACAGAGAACTCTAAATGCTACCTCTGCTGCCCTCCTGGAATACCTATGTGCCCAATAGTTTTGGGAACCACTCCATTAGTGTTTGTAAATTAGTGTTAATTTTTTTTGTTTTGTCTTTTTATTTATGTTTTTCTTTATAATTATACTATACTTATACTTATACTTCTGCTCCCAACACCTATCAGAAGATCACTTCTCCAGAAAATATTCCAGGGAAACCAAAACCACAGAAATTGAGTGTCTTCTCCTGAGATTTTACCTCCTCTGTGGTCCCGGTCATCTTACCAGTGATGTCAAGTCCAGCAATAAAAAGACAAAGATAAGAAATGAGGCATCACCCACCTCTGTAACTGCAGACATTGTAGGGCAACTGATCCTGAACATCCGTAGGAGATGCCACCAAGTTGTTCACATTTTGCTGTTACTCTTGTTTTTGTAAAACAGTTTTGTGCTTACATTAAGGATCAAAAGACTAGGCTTGTACACATCAAAAAAATGTCTATTGATCGTATGTCTGTATGGTTGAGGCTGCTGTTTGATTCGCCAGGACGGATCTATGAATGACTGTCCTCCCCCCAACACCGGTAGACTTCTATGGGATAGGGTATTGTGGGGTTTAGCCCGCTAGTCCACCCCCCTCAAGAGAGAACAGAACAAGCAATGGGTGTGTACAGTTTTCCTCTGTTCTCTCTTAGTTGGGAACACTCTAAAATAACTCTTACCAACTACCAAAAGTGAAAGTGTGTATGAAGGTTAAAGGTAGCCTTCCATGGGTAAATTTTTTGATCATTTCCCGCACAATCGAACACAGACACCCTTTCTTTCGGTACCAATCGATCACGCTCTAATAAAGCTTGATCGAACAGGGAGCCAATATGTTAAATCCCTTCGAATAACATTACTTTAGATGGGGATCTATGCCCTATCCAGAGCATCGAACAGGAGTTGCAAAGTGGTGTGCATCAATTAGCCGCTCGATTGCCAATCGCTCGAGTGATGTCATCATGCTACACTTGAGTATTCATTCATCACATGGGTATCGACCCATGTACTAAGTCACTATTGGACAAGGCAAAACAACATATTTTCTATATATCTTTGAACTTATCATTTCACTTATTAATAGTGATACATTGACACATATTTTCAGCATACCATGTAATACATATATTGAATTTCCTTTTCAAACGTTTACTTTGGGAATGTGATTTACATTGGGAGAATGCAGAGAAAGTAGATAATGACTGATATGTACAAAACTGTACCTGGAATAAGCTGACAGCACAAAAGTTGCAGGCATCTGTATTGCTGATCGGCACTGAACAGAGTTTCTAGTAAGGCTCAGAAAGAATTACGCTATATTTAAACGCGTACCATTGATTTCCATTAATGAGACACCACTGATATTTCTCGAGAATACACTCCGGAGGAAATCTAGTTTAGAGATGGAAATCACATATGAAAGAAATACAGATGGAAAAAGTGATTGGATTGATTTGTTTGCCTAATAAATCTCAGATTTACTGTACTGAATGCAGAAATCAAACATCGGACAAGTGTCACAAAACACAGCAGTTTAAAATAAGCTAAATAAAGGTCAATCTTTATAGTTTTTTTTCTTTTATCTCTTGAAAATATTGATTTAACATAATAAATAAAAGTAGAATATGCTTACAATAATCTTTTCTTAAAAAAATACCCACTCTTACTATAAGGCTCCATTATTTCTCAAACAGGAAATTATAAAGGCATTTACGTAATATTTTACACAATCCATCACGGTAACAACCAAGTCTTTTAATTGCACCATATATGTTTCTTGCATTATTTTGCTTGCAGCACTTACAGGACAGAGTCATGAAAGAGTGAAAGAATTGATAGTCCTTTTTTAGTAAATACATCCCAGAAGAGTACAGCAGTCATTTCATAATTCAGTAGAATTGCATTGTAAACTTTAGTTTATATAAGGTCATAAGCAACTACAAATTTTTGGCTGAATACTAAACATAAGTGTATAGCGTACTTCTATATAAAAATATTATTTCTTATGCAACAATTTGATACCTATATTTGTGGGATATTGTTAACTGCTTTATATAACCTGTAACCATGGAGAGCAATCTCCACATATTTACTTTAATAAAGCTTATTTTGAAAAATAAAAAAGGAAATATATATATATATATATATATATATATTATTGATCCCTAACTTCATTCAAAATCCCAGTCCTGCCATGGACTACATTTGTATGTACGCTGTGGCCTCTCTGCAAGTATTTTATAACCTGGTCAGAGCCACATCTTTCCAACCAGTAAGCCAGATAAATTGAAGATATGGCAAAGAAACAAGTCTCCAATCAACAGAGATGAAAAGTTACAGTATTTTTCAGACTAAGGCTATGGCTCCACATCGGTCGGGACCCCCTACGCTAAGCGCAGTGCTTGGTGGGGGTTCCGATGGAGCACATAGACATTACCTGCCCATCGGATGATGTGTTCTCACGGCACTGAGCCGTTCCGCCAATGCAGGCATTAACGTAGTCCAGTAAAAGTGTATGTGATCTGTTGGGATCCCCTCCAAGCACTGCGCTTTATGTAGGGGTCCAGACAGATCACAGAACCCCCTGAAAAGATGCACTTTCAGCCCCTTAAAATTAATGGAAAAATAGTTTCAAAATGTAAAAACTAGCAGTGCCCATTCCCTGAAAACACTCAACACACATTCTCCCGCGGCTGAAAGCAGCTCGAGAACCGACAGTGTAAATTTTGCCTACATGTAACGTTATTAAAGTGCTAGATAATAATACTGATATTGCATAACACCAAAACAGTATCTTGAATTAAGAGATAGGACAATGTGTGAAACTCCAAATGGTACATATGAAATGTAAAAAGCAAACACTGTTTGCATTTACAATTAATGCATTAATTTTTTTTTATGCTTTTTAAAAAGCGTAATATATAAAGTGCACTGAGCTACATTTTACATGGAATCTTATAGTGACTTTTATCTCATAGGGCCCCTATTGTAAGATATAGCTACTGAAATTTCTGACCACAGTCATTATGCCAGTTTAGTTATTTAGTAAGTCATCCTTATGCTAAAGCAGCAGAAATGTAAATGACAATTAAATGACCTGTTCTTTATATTACTTCTTAGAGAAAAAAAACTATATTTGTGGACAGTATTGACCAAAAGGTTCATTTCCATATAGCAGGGGCACCAAACTATGGAAGACCCCTGTTATAAGTATTTTTGGTTCCAGATGTTTTAACAATGTTATCCAGTTATGTGGGACTAGAAATGGTCCATGGTCAGATAAAACATAAGCTGTTCTCTGCCCACTATCCTAGGAAATTTCCTTAATTTTTTACTCCAGCATTCTTCATCACATCAGTGACAATGGTTTCCCTAGAAGCCATCAGTCCATGCCATCCTGTCCATTCTGTCTTGTGTAAGCCCTAGCAGCCAGCTAAGAGCCAAATGTGTTGTAAAAATAACTGCCTTTGTCTGCACGCTGGGTACAGTTTCAGGCTGGTTCTTGGGGAAACTCTAGCAACTGTGGAAAATAATTATAAGTAATGATGACAACATAAAGGTAAATATTTTTTTCAAATTCAATGGACTTTTAATGGAACTTGCTTTCAACTTTCTGTGCCAATACATGTCCACCTACTGCCCTGATTGTTGTTGTTGTTTTATAAAAAGGAAAAGTTAAAGAAAAGCAACTGTATACAAAAACTGTGAATAAAATGTGGATATTGGAGACTACTGTAGGTTACATTTGGGCTTTAAAAAAAAATAACTGCACTCTCAATTAAACTGAGAAAGTGGTACCTGTAATTGAATAAGAAGCAGATGACAACCAATGGCAACCAATGGTGAACAAGGACTTACAAGGTCACTCACAACAGCACTTCTGGATTGTTGGATTGCTTGCTTTTGGGTTAAACAATGGTCAATGCACATCTCTCTGCTTTATCTTCTTTTACCAGTATGTAGAATAGACTTGTCTTCTGTGTTTATTAATACATGACCAGCGTTTTGGAAAGCTTTTCAATGTAATTTATTGGTACTGCACAACCTAAAGCTGCTGAGAATCTATGGAGCCTGTTTTCTGATTTGCAGTCGTTTGCACTGTTTATTTTAATTGCCTTAAATATTAATCCAGTGGTATTGCTCTGGAAAAAAAATAAATATGGAATTTTAAGGTAAAAATGAATTATTGAGCATATTCACTTGCATCTATTGAAACATAGATGCAGGTAAAATGAAACTACTCACCCCTACTCTTAAGAGCAGATGTAGGAACATTGAAAAGGCCATCTAACTTCTGCTTGCATACAGCTGCAGGTGAACCTATGGACCTAATGCATTTGTACACACTGCTGGTTTTCCAGACAATGCAAAATATCTGAACGCCCTTATGCTCTAGTGTTATCATTTGCACTTCACTTGTAAATGTGTATTTGAAGCATAAACATTAGTATTAAAATAGAAGTGGAAGTCTTTTTAATATTGGTTAACATGCCTGCACACCAGCCTGTTTTATTTGAAGCAGAGGGAACCATGCATTATTTTACAAAATGGCTCTCAGCCTTAAATTAACCCGAACATTTCTAGCAATAACTGTGGCAGAATGTCAGAGCTTGTTACTCAAGAGCAGAGTACTGAAATGAGTTGAATTAAAGGCTAAAGGTGGCCATAGACAAGTCCGTAATTTTTAGATCGATTTACCTATCCCAACTAAATGCTGGCACACAAAGGGCGCGTAGACGATTCCTGGCACGATCTGCCGGCAGATTGAAGAAGATACGAAACATCAATGACTATACATTGATCTGTTGTTTCCGTATTATTTTTAAGTAGTGTTAAGCTACATTCAAAAACATCTATTCACCTCTTTTCCAGGCAATATGCCCTATCAAGTTTGTAATAATGCCATATAGTCATATTTTGTTATGTATTTACTTATTAAGGTGATCCACTTTGTAACAGTTTTCTGCACACTTTAATGACTCTGTCCAATGCACCCTATGAGTATATTACTTCAATTTCAGTTCAAAGTCTGCAAAATAAACAAAGTCACATTCTTGTAATACAGTATACACTGTATGCACCATCTATAAACACATTACTAATGGCCTCCTATCAATAAGCGTATTTCCCTGTGAACAGCACAAAAATAAACACTTATACAAAATACATTGGAATGCATCTTTAGAAATCTATTTGAAAGTCACAGATCTTTACTTATAACTCTCTGAATTGGTGTCCAATGAGAAGCCATAGTTCATAGTTCACCCTTATCATTCACTATTCAGCTTTTTGGCTGCCCATTCTGTGTGATAGGATTTATCTTTTCTAGTGAGACTTCTGCATCGTAATCCAAAATCCCAGAGAATGCTGGAGACATTTTGTCCAAACTTTTAGATAAGCAACTCTCTTCCTCTTTTTTCAGGACTTCCTCTTCAGGACAGATAATCGCATGTGGGATCAAGTAAACCAAATTACACTCATTAGGAATTGAACCTTTGGGCTCTTGCTGGCATGAGTAGATGACTGCTCCATTGTTGTTTATGCTGACAGTTTCTATAGCATTGTTGGATGTAGGGCATAGCCTGTAGCAGCCTAGTAGGTTTGAAAAAGCCTTGCGGAAATCTGCATTGAAAGCGTATATGATGGGATTTAATGAAGAATTGGCCCACCCGAACCATACAAAAATGTCAAACGTGGTGGAACTAATGCAGAAAGGTTCTGCTCCACGCAAGTAGACACTGGGGTCACAAAATGGCACCATACAGTTTAAAATGAAGAAGGGCAGCCAGCAACATACAAAAACTCCCATGATCACTGACAAGGTCTTTAAAACCTTGGTTTCTCTTTTAAACGAGGTCTTCAAAGAGCTCTCAGGTTGTTGACAATCAATGCTACTTCCATTGCCAGTGCTGCTTTGGCAGTTCTTGGCATGCACAGCTGCCCTTTCCAGAGCTGAGATGCGCCGTATTTGCTTTGCTGCTATCCTGTATATTCTTGTGTAGGTTACAATCATAATGGCCACAGGTATATAGAAGCTAATAAGAGATGAAGAAATTGCATATGTCCTATTTAAGCTGGAATCACAATTATCCATTGCACTGCCTTGAAATGTTATGTTTAGGTCAAAGAAACTAGTAGTCTTTGCTTTATGCCAATTAAGCTGCACAGGAATAAAAGATATCAAGACTGATAAAGTCCAAGCCACGCTTATCATGATGAAGGCTACTTTTGGGGTCATTTTTCTTTCATATCTAAAAGGGCTGGAGATGGCCCAATACCTATCAACGCTGATGACACAAAGGTTTAAGATGGATGCCGTTGAGCACATAATATCAAAAGCTACCCATATATTACAGAATGAACCAAAAGGCCAGAAACCCGCAATCTCAGCAATAGCTTTCCAAGGCATGACCAGTAACGCCACTAGAAGGTCAGACACTGCTAAAGAGATCACAAAAAAGTTTGTGACTTTTGACCTCAGATGACGAAACCTGATGACAGCTGCACAGACCAATGTGTTTCCCAAAAGGGTTGAAAGTATCAAAACAGAAAGGAAACATCCTGTTAAGATGCGAAAAGATGAATCCTTTTCTGCAACTATTATTTCTCCATCCATACTGGTTGTATTTAAAGTCATACTGCTTTGTAGAAATGCTGCCTGTCAGCAGTAGCACATATTTCTAGCATATGCAGTTTTTCTGTATTGGTCTCTCACGTACCCATTTTGTCTCCTGGCTTTCCTTTCCCCAAGTAGAAATACAGTCCTAGTGTAAACCATTTGTCAGTTATTAAAAGCCATTCGAACGAGCTGACATCAATACACTGTCATTGCTAAGTTAAAGGTTGGCGTAGCAGTAGGACACCAGAATAGATAACTGACATTCTGTTATACTATCGACAGTACGCAACGTCCATTTCACAGACTGGGGTAAATAGGTTATTGATCTTGCAGTCTAGCCGTTCTTCTGACCGGTTCCCTTTATTGATTGCTTCTTTTCCTTTTATTGCCTTGTGTTTTAAATCAACACTCCAAATTACACTCCCAGTACATCCTTTTATGAAGAAAAGTGCTTTAATATGGTCAAAATTTCGGCCCCTCTTCTTAGTTTGGCTACAAAAAAAGGCTTCTTTGTCTTCACCAGGCTGTTGGAAAAGAGAAAACAACAGAGATTTATTGCTTTAGCAAAATAATGGTAATTTTTTTTCTTTTCATAAGAGTCCTTCCTACACCATTCTGCAGTTGTAATCTTTCATTGCTAGGATATTCTTAAGTGCTATAATGTAGCTTTTATTGCCATTAAAACAACGTGACAAGAAATCCTATTTCAGTATTCCCGTTTTAGGCTCTATTTGCAAATGCATGAACGTAACAAGACGTGTTAGGACTTTTTTTTATACATAAGTGTTTGTGCTAAATCCTGCCATGTGAACACTTTCATTTTATTTCAGGGGGAAAAATCCATCCTGTTCTTTCTTCAGTACTGGTAGAGTTTATTGTGATGCCAACAGGCCAAACAAACATATAAACATTGTTGGTTGATATGCAATATCTTTCTAATTAAATTATATATGTTTGTATTTGAGGTTGGCCCAATGAGATTCTTACCTTTCATTTGATTTAGTATAATAGATATGAAGATATGTAGATATGAATAGCCTAATGAAAATAGATTCTTACCCTTTGTTTGATTTAGTATGGTAATGAGTAGTGATGGCCTTTGGGATCAGCTTTGGCTGTTCGCAAACAGGCGAATCGAACTTCTGCAAATACCTGCCGTTCGCATGTTAGCGGCAAACCTCTATTGACTTTAATGGAGGGCGAACTTCTCAAACCTTCAGGCCATATTTGTAGCCAAAATACCATTACAAAAAAAAGTTCAAAATGGTACAATCACCGGGACAGTGTCATGCCAGAGGGGGATCAGTGGCTAACCTTCTCCCCCAAAATATGGATTTTTTTTAAATGCTGGTTTTTTTCATCTTTAATAGCGTGAAATCACATCTAGATACAGATTTTCCCAAAAGTTACCAGACAGCACCTTCTGCAACACATCACATTTAGTCAGATTTAGTTTGTGATGGTGAACTACAACTACCAGCACACCTCAGCTCCGGATTATAACACAGCGCACAGGTCCCATAATACAGCATACCCCACCCCCAGAGAAGGACTTTTGTGGCTCAGTTATGATGAACTACATGTAACAGAATACCTTAGCCATAGCTACAGATCACTGGATGGAGTACAATAGCAAAGTATCAGCAGCAGTTCTCCCTATCTAGTACTACAGACACAGGGTACATGTAAAATGCTTCTTTAATAGGGGGGGGGGTCCTCCAGGAGGGAAAAATGTGTTATTGGCTGTATTGGCTGTACTGTCCCACCTGACTTTAGGGTAAGGGGTCAAACTTTGTCTCCATGTTAAGCTATAGGGGGTGGGTAGAACACCCATAATGTTCGCTGGCCTTGCAAACTGTGAACATGCT
The DNA here is from genome assembly GCA_036250615.1 of Ptychadena robeensis. Taxonomy (NCBI): domain Eukaryota; kingdom Metazoa; phylum Chordata; class Amphibia; order Anura; family Ptychadenidae; genus Ptychadena; species Ptychadena robeensis. Next base: position 36,387,332 of record CM070034.1, on the reverse strand, counting down.
ATGTTCACCGCGAACTGTCCGCCGGGTGAACTTTTCGGCCATCACTAGTAATGAGATACAAATTTTTGTTTATTTCCATTATTTTATTAAAATGTTTAAACATTTTTAGAGATGCAATCTAAAGCCTTATTTGCACGTGCCATAATCCTAGCATTTTTTGCTTGTTTATCCAATTTGAAAACAGCCGTCCATTAGGAAATCATTGAGGTCTATAAGAGAGGTTAAAAAGCACAAAATGTGCTTATGCCGCATTTGGATGGTTGTTCGGCCACTTACCATCCTTATTGACATCAATAGGAAATCTCTGCAATAAGCTGGGCATAAACGGGCAGATTCCTTGTGTTCCCGCAATCGGTCGGCGGTCGGTCGACAGAAATCAGGTGCGCCCACCTGGTCAGATTGACCAGGAATCTGCCACATGTCGGATCACACGGTGATCCAACATGCCGGTAAATTCCCGACCGATCCCATTAATTTGGATGGGGATGGCTGTCCTCATCTGAAGTAATGGCCCTGCACACAAAGGGTGCCCGGCCAATTTTCAGCACTAGCGGCCGTGCGTCATGATGTCATTACAGCCAGTGGGTCGGCTCAGCAGTCGATGGGAAAACGACCCATCTATGCCCACATTTAGAGAGTATAGTGTGCATTTCAGGTGTGTTTGGAGCAGTAAACTCTGTGTAAAAATTTACAGCCAAAACTACTCTCTACCCTCCATTTTCCAATTTTTTTTTTCAAATTGCATAGAAAAACACAAAGTGATTCAGAAATCTAAATGGTTCAAAGTATATCTTGATGATATAGAAACTATAGAAGCGCTCATTTTATTTTGCCTGTTTAGTGTTTCAAACATCTGTTAGATGTTAAATATTAGAATATAAATGTATTCCAGTTAACAAATGGGTTAGATGAATACCAGATAATTGTTTTCTTTGCCTGGGGCCATCATTTCAGGGTTTTTTTAGATAGCAGTTATGTATTTTTTTATTTGTTTATGTTAATTTACAGATATATTAGCCAAGCATTCCCTTTAGTATTAATGTTTGTATTTGTCATTAAAGCTATTTTGTAATCTATCATTATTAAAAATTGCTTACTTCAGCAGCCTTTCATAGCATATGATTCATTAACTGCCAAATAAAACTGAAATTTCAGTGATCTCCATCAGAGTAAGTAACTGAAGCCAGGATTTCTTGGGCTCTTGATCCTCCTTAATTTGTATTTGGATTATGCCCTTTCTCACAGACATATGCAGAGAGCCTGAAGCCAGCTTACATTAAGCCAACTTCAGGAAACATTGCATCTCTAGCATGCATTTAGATGAGAATATTCATGCGAAATATTCTGTTTGGTAAAACCAATTTTCCTAAAGTTAAATTGGAACTCCTGACAAATATCTGTACAAAGAACAATCATATGTGACCGTCACCCCTGCTATTTGCATAAACTTTTAGTTAGCCGATTGCGATTGGCAAGGATCAAATTTGATTAGCCAATTGCGATTGGCAAGGATCAAATGTAGTATCTGCTCTTATCAGCATCCACAAAGAGCAGATACTACCGTTTCGGTGGGGTTAAGATACTACTTTGGAGTCTGGACTTACATTAACACCCAATGAACTTTTTTGTGTGGTTCACATTTCAAGCATTTACACACCACATGCTTCTTCAATAAAAGGCTTGAGATTGATATATAATATTTCTGCCATGTTGTATGGCCTGATGGGTGACACCACTGCTAAAAAAGTGACACCCATAAGGCTATACAACATGGCAGTAATATTATTCTGGGATTCTGTGATCACATTTAAATTATTGAGACTTTACTGAGAGATTCACTGACTTTGATTTACTGATTTAGTAGACTAAATAAAACCGTAGGTATATTGACTCCGCTCTCCTCCATTTACAATCCCCTACTTTAACTACTTCACAGCTTACAACTTTCATATTTCTTAAGCCCCCCATACAATCCATACAATTTCCATTACATCTGCCAACAACCGTGTAGTAAAGTGGCCTCCCTGATAGAACGCATAATGATTAAAAGGTCCTCATATTACATGGTTTTGGTAGAACAAAAGTTGATTGTTCAGAAATTGAATAGAAAGATTGTAAGGTGTATGGGGGGCCTTTAGACAGCTAAGCAAACACTGGCAAGAATGGAAAAAAAACAACCCCCTTTTTTGGAGAGGAAGATACACATTTTGTTGACTCCTTTTCAGTTAAAGAAAAATGTACTAACATACTGCTGAACCCACATAAGGAATTTCTGCACGTTTGGTCATCCTCCATTCAACATATTCACCCTTCTTTGCCAGACGCTAGTATCTCCAATCTGTAAAATAGATAGGCTACTTGTTGTTACCAATTCTTTCATGTTATCCAGATCATTTCCATTGCCATTCTGGCACCACTATTGTTTTATCTATTTTGCCTGTTCTTTTGGGGCACTGTCCCTTATGTTTTTACTTAAACTATTTCCACTGATTGTTCATAAAATCTATTATTTGACTAAAACATTTTAAATCAGTGTAATACAGTTGAGCCCATAATTATTCTTGGCAAATTTTGACTTAAAGTTATTTTATTCAACCAGCAAATTATTTTTGGATAAGAAATAACATAGGTGTCTCTCAAAAGTTAATAAGACGATGTACAAGAGGCATTTTTGTAGGAAAAAAAAACATTTTTCAGCTTTTATTTACATTTGAGCAAAAAGTATAACGAAATTATTCATACCCTTCACAAACTGTCACAGTCTCTGGGAAAAGTCAAAGTTCTTTACCATTCCAAATAGTCCAAGCTGTTCTAAATTATCCTAATTACCCGGATTCATTGAGAACAGCTGTTTTAATCAACTTAACAGGTAAAGAACAGCAGCTCTCTGCAGGTTTGTGGACAGTCATGGCTAAGACAAAGGAGCTCAGTGACGACCTGCGGCTGCGCATTGTGGCTGGTCACAAGTCAGGAAAAGGCCACAAGGCCATATCTAAATGTTTTCAAGTTCCACTGGCTGCAGTGCAAAGTATTATCAGATGTTCCGCACTGTGGAAAATCTCAGAGGACGTGGTCGGAAGCCAAAAGTGACACCTGTGCTGGCCAGGAGGATAGTAAGAGAGGTTAAAAGAATTCAAGGATCACCACCAAGGCCATCCTGGTCAATTTGGGCTCTGCTGGGGGCAATGTCTCAAGGCAGACAATCTAACGGACACTGCACACTGCCGGGTTCCACGAATGCAGACCAAGGAGGACACCACTTCTCCAGATAAGGCACGCAAAAGCTCACTTGACCTTTGCAAATGCTCATCTGGACAAAGAAGAAGACTTCTGGTCTTCTGTGTAAAGGTCAGATGAAACAAAAAAATTCTATTGATTATTGAGAAGGGTATGAAAAAATTTGGCCATGACACTTTTTTTTTCACAAAAACGCCTTTTGTACATTATTGTCTTTAATGTCTTTTGGGAGACACCTACGTAATTTCATAGACATGGGGAGCACATGCAAACTCCTTGGAGAGAGTGCCCAGACCAAGATTCAAACCTAGTACACTAACACTGCATGGTCAGAATGCTAATCCACTGAGCAATACCACCATGCTGCTCAGTCTGTTTTACTGTAACAATCTAAGGTGCTAAAACACAGTTTTGGGCAGTGTAGGATTTATGCACACGCAGCCGCAGAAGAGGGCGAGCAACCACAAACAAGTCAAAGAACAAGCTAAACCATTGATAGCCAATGTTTTCAGTTTGTAGAAGTGTGAGAAAGTGTAGTAATTAAATCATCAGTCTAGGGTCGATACACAGTTACCAGTTAGGAGAGCACACTGTAACTATTAGTAGCAAAAGCAAGATATTGGCAAAGCACAATCTGGCAAACATGAAATGCAGAGACATGGCTTATATAGGAAGTTCATTAGAGGGACAGGGTTTTTGAGCTAGAATAAAGACACCAAAGCATCATTGGGTTTGGACCCTTCTCATATACCTCGACCACATGTCTACCGTGTACAGCCCCCTTGAACCACATTGGATATTTAATGGATGCATGAAAATTGAAATGTACTGTGTCACTATTTGGTGTGGACATTGGCTTACTAATATTAGGCAAGCCTTATTTGCAAAAAGTAGCCTTGCTAAAGGTGGAAAGCACTATGGGTTATGATGTTTTGTTTTTAACAAATATTTAATAATAATCATCCTTAAAAATAAATGTGCCTAGTGTAAGGCACACCACAAAAACAACAATCTCATTTTGGAATATAGGTAGAAGCATGGCACACACACATACATATTGTAGTTGATTTACTAAAAAAAATAGTATATCATTATTTTGTCTGTACATTCTTTGTAACTGTTGTAGAACCGCAATGTTTTTGTAATTATAGTTTACATCAACTGTAATTATAGTTTACATCAGAATGAATACAGCTGCTTGCAGACCCTATGAACACGTATACTTCCACAGTAGTGTGCAGGTGGTTGCATCCTTGTTATACTGTGTTGCAGTAAAGCATCCTAATTAACTACACAACAGCTCAGTTGAAAATGCCAACTTTAACATACATTACATACAGGGCCATTTCTCCCACTATGCCGAATATGCATGCACATTGTGCCCCGGTGCCCTCCCTCACAAGCATACCCGGCGCCCTCCATCCCCAACATGGGGGCCCCCCTCCCCGTGCAGATCTGAACAGCGCAAGCTGGCGCCGGTGGGGCTAAGGAGAAGAAGAGGAAAGAGAAGCAGCATGTATGGGCATGTTCCTTGCCTTCAAGCAATAACCCACCCTTCCGTTGGCAGTTCCACCAACAGCACCCTAAATAAGAGCTTACATAGGGCCCAAAAGGCTAGAAATACCACCGATTACATAACAAACATAATAGCCAAAACTATGAAAGCACCTTATGTAATGTATGCGGTAATATTAGCAGTACTCTGAACACGACCAACGCGATTTTTAAATGACTGTGCCTCTGTACAGGGAGTCAGACCCATTAAAACATGATTTGATGTGGAGGAACTTCCATGTCTTTAACGATGCTGTGACCTCAATCCTAATGGGATGAATTGGAGCACCAATCTTGAAACAGGTCCTTCATCCAAATTAAGTATGAATTTCACTAAATGGTACTTACATACTTATAGACTCTTCATATTGATAATCCATATTAACCTCCCTAGGGCACTGCTGAGGTCCAGATTTCTGTACCAAAAGCGCACCATAGATTCTAATGGAATTTTTTTTTGTGTTGTAGGCCTGTAACTTCCAAAAATCTGTCCGTACAAGGGTCTAATAGACATCCGGACTATAATAATGTTTGAAACACACAATTATTATAAAAAAAAGTACATTAAAAAAATTATGAAATGTATCATTTGAATGTTTAAATCTCTTGAATACTTATTTGGTATGAAAGATTTCAAAACAGTATTTATTGATTTCAAAACAGTATTTATGTTTGTTTATAATAACATTTATATTTTGTTTTGAATTGTATTGGATACAGTTGTCACTGTATCCAATACAATGGCATTCTCTGAAAGGGTTAACTTCAAAGATCACATCTGGAATGACAATGGGGGTGATATTCCAGGTGTGGTCTTTGAATATATCAAAATTTGAATATATCAAAACATGAATGCCGCGGGGCATTCATGTGCAAATTTGGACATTCATGTGCAGATTAGGCTTGTAGAGAGGTGTCACAGCCTTGCTTCACATTGGAACAGCACAGCAGAGTGTGCAGCCGGGGAGCTTAGCTGGACGGCTACATCTCGTCAGCTGCAATACTGCATAAGCAAGTGCAGCACAAGATAGTGCCGTCAGAAGCGCTAGGGAGGTTAATGTAAATGTTCATAAAGGGCATTTACAACAAGCCCATATTGGTTTAATGTCAGGCATTCAGACATTTGACTATAAAGTGTAATTTCTTTAGTATAACATTTACAAACATTTAACATTTGGATTCCAGCTGCAAAATTCCAACAAGGCAGCACAGAAAATATTTGTAGAAATATGACGTATGTAGAACATTTTTACATTTGTCCTCCATTGCCCACAGCCAGTATAAATGACTGTAAAATATCACCCTTCACTTCTTGATAGAAGCCTTACTTGAATGAAGCTAACTCTAACAATCATGATTGAATTGTTATCATTTCCGGACTATATTTCTCACTTCATGGGCCTGTACTGTCTGGAGATTGATATATGCTAGTATAATTGGAAACTAGAAATTGTTAAGGCTGCCTAGAGCATTTATAAGCTTAAGAGGATGCGTTATATAATTCTACAAGATTCTTGAAAGACTTCAAATAAAGCCAGAGAGCAGTCAAATGTAGAAATAAAATGATAATCATACTTACAAATAATTCAAATATCAAACAGTTTGTAAAGGATGAAAAAATATCTTTAATTTTAACCCTGGATATATCTTTCTATGTAATACTCATCGCATTCTGGTCCTGTGATCTACAGCGACAAGAGAACAATTTATACTAAGCTCAACAGCAACATAAACAGGTTACCGACCTTTGCAGTAATTCTCAGAAACAATATTAATTTGGCCACCATAATTTCCAAAATGTATGTCATGAGATTAAAGAGGAATTACAGAATGGCATAGCAAGCAATAAAAACCTGTTTCACAACTCTTTATTACTTATATAGGTATCCTATGTGCCCAAGTCCACAGGTAATATCATCTGTAAAAAAAAAAATTGTATCCCTATTTCTCAGTGTAGTTAGTGCTTAAACTCAACTCAAACACAGAGTAGGCCAGAATTAAAAACTTGGACAAAGTCACGATCCACCCTTGATATTTATTGAAAAAATGTCAACAATTGAGGAACTTTTACATCTGCATTAGGGATGAACCTTTTCATATGGAAACTAACTGAAGTTTTACTTAAGCTTAAACATTGGATATAAAACAAAATAATAAGATCAGCCAAAAAATACAGACATGTCCCTTATCGATTTCACACTGTTGTATGGTATTTATTTATTTATTTGTTACTACAATTTACTTTATTGTTTTTTGGAAATGTTACTGGCATCATTGTCATCTACTGAGTTGAACAATAAAGCCAAAAATAAAACATTTCTCTGAACACATTAGAGGATCCTTAGCAAAATGGCTGAACCAATTAAAAAACACCAACTAAAGCGTTTGATTGGCTCTGCTTCAACCTTCATGCTAATTCCAAATTTTGTCCCATTACTGTATTTTTCACCGTATAAGACGCACTTTTTCACCCCAAAATTGGGGGCAAAAAGTGCCTGCGTCTTATGGGCCGAATGCGCGACCGTGGCTTCCCGTCAGCTTTCCCGGCACGGAGATTAGCCGGGGAGCTGTCAGATGTCTCCCATCTGAACTGTGTAATTACCTATGCCAGCAGAGCTCAAAGTTCTGCTGTCATAGGCAATGAAGAGAGAGATATAGATGATCATCACTCTGCAGACCCGATGGACACAGTAACTGACGTAACATAGGGAGAGACTGAGCAAGGAGAGAAGGAGACAGCGCCCCCCCCCCCCCTTCCTCCTGCAGATCAGTGTAGAGATGACGTGTTCAGCTGAGAGTGTACTGCTGCTAGCGACACCTCCTGGCTGAATTGAATATTGCATTCACTGAATATTTTGCATTAACCCAATTGATGTGAAAAAGTATAAAATCTTTTTTTCTGGTTTTCCTGCCCTAAAAACTGGGTGCGTCTAATGGGCCAGTGCGTCTTATACAGCGAAAAATACGGTACGTGATTTATAACAAGTTTGTTTAAATTGGGTTTGGGTTTTTAAAATGAGAAAAACATGTTTAACAAACCAGGTCATTTCAGAATGTTAGCACATTGAAAGCTTTATTGATATATTATTATATTTTTTAACTATATTTCAGTGTGATAGGAAGAAAATAAACTATTTGTTCTGCAGTAATGTAGAAACCCATTCTTCAGTGCACTTTATTAATTAGGCACATAAAGAAAAGAACAGTTGAGGCTGTGTAATCGTGGTCACTACAAAATCTAGGTCAATTTGTGTTTTTTTAATGTGTAAGGTAAGAAAAGAAATATGCTTCAGAAATGTTTCAAAAATACTAAGCTACTAAGAGTAAGTTCAAGTGGCTGGCTAGGTTTGGTCATTCGCAGCTCCTGGTCAACCATCAACCAAACCATGGAGTAGACATAACGGGTAGCGTCTGCCCTGTGGTTGTCTATAGGGATGAATATGGTTGGTTGCGCACACCATATTGTCAACTGCTGCACATATTGACAACTGCTAGGTAGCACTCTCACTGACTAACTCACTATGTGCTAAAATTCTGGATATGATCCCAGTGGAACCTCCTTGTCAGTATCATTCAGAGTTTTCATAATGTTAATTACTTTTTTATTTTCCCATTTAACAGTGCTTGTAGGGCCTGATGACTGGCACTAAGCTGTAAGCTCAGACATTAAATGGAGTAAGCCTGTCAATGGCTTGTCAAGTGAACCTGTCAATTTGCCTTGAATGAACAGGAGACATTCTTTTAAAATGACCAAGATAATGGATTCATATTGATCAACATCTGTGCTAACTAAAGGGATCCATAAGATAGATTTCAATTTGAAGGTGAACAGTAACCAGTAGGTCCCCTTGACTCCTCCAGCAATTATGTTCACCATCTTTGCAAACAACTTTGAGAGTTAGCAAAACAAAAAAATTTGGCTTTTTATTAATGGACCATAAACGCATTCATTGACTAGCTATAGATATGTTTATAATGCACTAAAAACACGTCGACAATCCATGGTATCAGACAACGTGGAAATAGAGCCTTAAAACTGAACACTAGATAAAAACAACTTTCCATAAACATATATTTCTTGAAATAATGTGCACCAAGCGCATGTCATTCTCCAAAAGGGGTGTGGGCAACAAAGGTTGTTATAAATTACAGGAAAATTACATGGGATTACTGCACAGATCTGGATGAAATATACAAAGAGCACAAGATTCCAGGAAGAACAAATGTGTCTCTTGAATATAGACAATCTTTGCCTATACCAAAGTTCAGGTTTAATAAAACATTGTAGTGTGGAGAGAGATGGCATGTCTCACTCCACCATGCTAGTTATCACTGTACAGTACATTATGGTATTCTTACCTCTAATCTGCCCTTTTGCAGGGGTACATGTTTTCTTTTCACTATTTCATTGGTGAAATTGTCTTCTTTCCAAATCTAATAAACAGGTTCACTTTAAAGCTGAACTCCTTTTATTAACCCTGGTAGATGATTCCCCACCCCACTGCAATGGTAATTTGTTTCTTTATGTCTAGGGGTGGCAGAGAAACAGTTATACTCACCTGAACCAATGCTTCCTTCTCGTATTATGTCATCTTCCTGTCATATTAAATATTTCACATTGGAGGAGAAAAAAGGAGAGTATTTTTCCAGATGAAAGAACAGGTGAGTATTTTTTGTCACTCCTAGACCTACCATGTTTATTTCCCAGTGCTCACCACCCCCCAGCTTTCCCAAGCAACAGGGCACATCGGAGGTAATGTGATGCACTAACAACACCCTGCTGGGCTGCCAATGTCACTTGTGAAGCAAACGCCACATAACACGCCCATAGAACAAGATAGGCCCTTAAATTTAAAGTGTGCAATAACGCCAACATGGCGAATACTGCAGCCTAAACACACCAAAACAGCGCCCGAATAGTGTCGCCATATACACATCGCACTGACTTGTCTTAAAACCCATCCTCTTTTCAGTGTAGCCTAAGCCTGTTAATAAAAGTATTAAGCAGGAATTCAGTTATGACGCAGAACTGTGCTGACATATAGTGGCTGCTTTACGACATCATTTTCAAATCTTTACTGAAAAGATTGTTCAATTATCCAGACATGAAAAACGCATATATACATCATTTAAGAATAAAAAGTTATAAAGTTACTGGATAAATGCAGTCAATATTTGTGAAGTTTTTAACCTTCTTAGTGTTCATGACGAGCCCATATCGTCTAGAGTTTGTGTGAAGAACAAACTCTGGATGAGCTGTGCTCCCATGAAAGCTGCATATCCCCAGAAAGCTACGGCGATGCTGCTTCCACCACTGATCGTGGGTGAGGGTGAGCAGTGCCATAGACCTCCATGTTAATGGAGGAGCCTCTGCTTTCCAGCCCTCCCAGCTGGTGTCATGAATGACACTGGCTGTGTGGAGAGGGGAGGGGGGAGGGAGGAAATGGCAGGCAGTGTACCTCGTACACTGCTGCCATTGCCTGTACCACACTGTTAAAAATGGTGCGGTACAGGCAGTGCGCTAGGGAGGTTAAACAATCTTAGTTGAAAGCCTCATATACTGAAACACTGTTGTGTAAGCCATGATCTTGTGATGGAGTTAAGAATAAGGGTTACCTATGTGATGACTGCACTAGCACTATTTTATGCAGCAAGTCACATGCTCCTCTATATATGAAAGTACTTACGCTTACTGGGGGGTGGGGGGGGGGACGTATTTTCTGGACCATTAGATACTCTGTTGTATAGGACAACCAATACAGTGTAACATCCAATGTCTGAAAATTACTTCAGGTTTTTCCTACTCTGCTGGGCAGAGCTCCATGTAGTGCATAAGTTAGAGAATGCCCCACAATCAGGGGCAGTCGCTCACCGCCGTGTTTAAGATTGCGGGCCGCACTGTGGACCGATCATGGCTATTCGCCATTAAAAAGGTCACCCATCCCATAGAGATAATATTTAGACATCAAGGTCACCTTAAACTAGGGGTGTCAAACTCCGGTCAGGCTGAATCTTAGCCACAGTGTAATAATACTTGGCCTGCAAGATATTTGTAAAATGTTACTTACTAAATAATTTTTTCGTTCAATCAATGAAGAACAACAATTTTTTGGATGAATAAACAAAAATCTAGAATGGCAAATTTGTTCGATGGATACATTTTGTTCGATCTCGAACAAAAAATCGTTCAAAAGATTGGTAAATTTTTATGGGTCGTAGTAATTCCGAATGTATTTTCATTTGATATCGGCGATGGACGAACATAAAAATCTAATGTTACCTTCGATAAATGGACAATAAATGTTTGACAAAAAAATCTATAAAAAATTGAATCGGCAGTTGATCGAACAAAAAAAATCTACACATGTAAATCCACCTTTATGCTGTGCTTGTTCCAGATTCAACATCTAAAGAAAACTTGAGTTTGTTTATATATGAGAAGATTCATTCTATATCTGATGTGAAGTAAAAACTTTCATAATAGTAAATATTTTTCCAATAAATATCAACTTTGGCCCGTGACTTTGTCCAAGTTTTATTCATTTGGCCCATAGTGTATTGGAGTTTCACATCCTCTCCCTTAACTGTTCAAACTACTGGATATACATCTTCAAATCACAGTTCAGTGTTACTATACTGCTTATTTTTGTACCAATCAAGTCCACATTATTTTAGCTAAATATTTGCCATGGTCTGTGTTTCAGCGCTACATCTGTTCTCTCTGGGGAGTGATTATATTCATATAAATCCTTGCCTGAAATCATGTTAATAGCATAAATGATGGTATTTCATTAGCGCTGGACCCTCACTCCTATCCTTTCAGTATGGAAACAACCTATCAAAATCAAATCACAAATTCAGTACACCGGTCATAAATAGTATGCCCAGAGACATTTGGTCAAATCCAAACCTTAAGGAAGAGTATTAACATGAAAAGCTACAGAAATCACTAAAAATAACCAGTTAAAGGTCACTTGTCCTGATAACTGTGCGTCACTACAAAGTATAAAGATAGAATTTAGAAAAAATAAGATTTTACATTACATTAGAGAGACTAGTCTAATGTTCAAGATCTGCACTTTACCTGTTCTACCATTTGGCTTGTGGTCCAGACTCTACTCAAACATTCATAGCAGAAGACATTAGAATGTCTTTAGTGAAAATGTTGTAAATAAATAAATGAGTTTTATGCATGCTGTATAAGGACACCCATAGGTCGATCATCACTCCAAGTGGTATTAAGTGGCTGCTAGCACACCAGAGGGTTACACTCTCACCAAACATACAGCAGAAAGCTGTAGAATTGTTTTTCTTGTTCAGTATACTTTGTTCAGTCTTACTAATACACAGGACAAACAGAAGGAACAATACTTTTTTCTTACTCATTTAACTTTATTAAGGATATGGCATGGTCTATAAGGTCAGGATGCCTGCACCAAACTTGCAATACAATTACCCCACAACCCAATCGAAGCCATAAGTCAATAGCCCAATACTTGCCATAACTAAACCAGATGCAGTACTCTACTTAAAACTTACAGTTATGGTTTCTTACAGTTATGCTTTTCTCATACTTTAAATTTCTCTAACATCAATTTTCTGCAAGGTCCAATTTAAGTGTCTTCCTTCACAACAATACTATAACTATTATGTATACAAACACCATATAGTTATCAGAATACATTTTGTAGGTAATTCATACAGTATCAGAAAAGTCAGTGGTCACATGCATCATTTTACATTTTGACCTAATATTCTTCCTCGCGTCCTTTGCAGCCATCCTAAGGCTAAAACTACACTACGTTTTGGCATAGTCATGTTCTTGGTCCATGGCCCATTAACTTTCAATAGGCACACAACCATGTTGCATGCATGTCCCATAGTGGCATGTTTTTTCTTAGAACACAGTGAGCCCAATTTGCTATTCATGAAGTTGGCTGTTGCAGGCTCTTCCAATTTCATTCCCTTCACCAATTACATAGTAAAGCACTGCCTCTGCATCAGGCTGCCGAGTGGAAGGATACTTGTTAAGGACACTTGTGTCTGTTTTTTATGCTTGAAATCATTGCACAATCATTGTTAAGGCCCCCATACACGTGTCGGATTCGCACCGGATTCCGGCACGATCGATTCCGGGCGCGTGCACGCGAAACGATCGTGCCGGAATCGCATGCAGCCCACCTTGTCCGATCGATCAGGTCCGATCGTTCAGGGGCTCAGAATCGGATCCGACGGAGAACCAACATGTTGGTCTTTCTCATCCGATTCTGCCCGGATCAGGGGGAGTTGCCATTTGTGAGGTGAAATCGGAGGTGGAATCGCACACGGAATCGTGCCGGAATCCGCTCGGACAAGGTGGTATGCAGCGATGGATACTCTTAATTGGCCGATTGATCACACCTGCGATTCCAGGCAGAATCGCCGGAATCGATCGGATGATGAATCGATTGGACATGGAATCCGACACGTGTATGGCTAGCTTTAGACAAACAGTGCTTTATAGACATTGTCAAGACCTGCACATTGTACTTAAATGCCACTCCAAAGTGGAAAACATATAAATTACCTTCCAATGCCCAATGCAATGTATTTTCTGCGCTCCCAGTCCTGGATTGTGTATGCCTCTTAACAATATGACTGTTTTCCTAATGTTTAGCCAGTAATTTCTCCTCTTTACGCTTCCAAGTAATTCTCTTTGGGTTTCTTCACACTTGTGCTTGTGTTAAGGCTTTCAAATAAATGGATATAGTTTGTTTATTGAGCCAGCCTACATCATTGAATTGGCAGTTAGTGAATAAGAAGTGCAATTAACTAATGGGAAACTGCAACATTTTCAGTAATTCAGCACACCACAATACACAGTAGGTGTGTAGTTCTGTTGCCAGCTACTGTATGTGTGTGTCACATGTTACATTGCAATACAGTTTAGGTAGTCACTATGTTTACATTTTTTTACTATCTTTTTAATCTGTTAAGTATACTCATACAATCAGTTTATATACCTTTCCAAAAAAGAGATAATGTGTAAATACATCAGAAATCCAGTTTTTTACTCTCTCTAAAAACGCATTCAGGGTGGTTTGGCAGGTTGTTTGCGGGTGGCTGAATACCTACTAAACTGCTGCCTTAGGCTATGGCTCCACTTGCGCTAAAATACTTTCGTTGAATGCAGGGATTCTAGCGCAGGGCACAAGCTCACCCTTGACGGCAATGGGCTATGACAGGGCTGCCTAAAAGTTTGCAACAACATGAACGCAAAGGAGGCTTGGTGTATGCGTGTCCATTGACAGTCAAAACAGGGGTGTTAGTCATACGTCAGCCCATTGATTTAAAGAGGCCACGTTATAGGCCACACTATGTAGCACAGCCAATAATATCGCCTTAATGGAGCGAACAAGGGCGCTTACACTCAGGTGCAATGACATCAGCACACCCAAGCGCACAGTGTAGCCCTACTTTAAATGCTGACCAGCCCTAACAGCAAGTTCATTATCAATCTATAAAACTAACCCTATGGGCTGCCACTTGCTTCATTTATCAAACAAAGTGCCCCATTTTCCTAATGAGCTGACAAACAATAGTTAGAACGGAATTATTATTGGAGTAATGATGTAATTGG
>CM070034.1:36340328-36366798 GCA_036250615.1 Ptychadena robeensis | reverse complement strand
TCAAAAAACTCTCCCGGTGCACAGCCTCCCTCTCAGGCAAAGAGTCCCGCCGGCTTAGAAACTCAGGTACTGGGCTACGGGGGATCAGCTCATCCACTTGTATACAGGAAACAGAAGGAATTCGAAAGTAGCTGAGATCCGCACTCCGGTTTTCTTGTAAAAATCATCGGCTTTATTGAACATGTCCGGACCCTGTCTGTACCTTATATGTATTTACGTGATGTTCAATAAAGCTGATGATTTTTAAAAGAAAACCAGAGTGCGGATCTCAGCTACTTTCGAATTCCTTCTCAATCAATTTCTTGTTCGATCCTGGACGATCGCTCAAGGTGGGTAACAATAAATTCCCAAGCGTTCGATCGCACACAGAAGGCAATTTCAGGATTCAAACGTAAAATCGCAACATGTATTCCCTCAATATCAATTGAAGAAATACCCAACATGTTTCAGGAGCTCAGCAGTTCCCATTCCTCAAGGGCTTTCCACAGCAGTAATAGTGCCTCATACATAAGTATGGCTGGACAGTCGTGATGCTTAAGATTGCATCTTGGATTTCAGGTTCTTCTGTAGAAATCTGAGGATTTGATACTGAATATAAAGGAAACTTAATAAGGTCTTTTTTTCAGCCATGTGTTACAAACAATGGTAACATATAGAGCTGTTGTTTTGTGACAACAAGTGACTCAGTGACACACAGTGACAGGTAAGGTCAGTTACTCTTAAAGTGTACAAACTTTGTAGCAACAAATACATTTACACAAACTTGTCAACCATGACACCATGTGTCATTACGGTCCACACTGACAGCAATTATATTATAGCAATGGACTGCATGAAGGGTAGAGAAGGCTGCAGTGTTCACCGCGAACAGTATGACACACTCGACATGTTCGACACACTCCCTTCACTGGCAAGAAGAAGTATTCTTCCAACCGGCACAAGAATTCTTTCCCAACCACCCTGTATCACGGATACTGGAAGTGACGTCCGCGTCATAACTTCCAGTACTTGCAATACGTTACTGTGAGTTCCAAACACCAGAAGTGATGTTGCGGACGTCACTTAAAGTGTTTTACCGTATTACAGAGCATTTCTTCGCGAACAGGTGGATGTGTCACTTTTCCTGGAGTCCGATCTGCCTGTTCGGGAACAGAAATGGCCAATGTTCGGCCATCACTAATGAAGGGTAAAGCAGCGTGGTGGGGAGAGGCTGCTTACGGCTCTGGCCCGGCAGTCTCTCCATGTATCGAGCCCCTTGTACTTGGGAGACTAGGCTTCAGCCATGGTCACCTTGGGAAAGGGGCACCCAGACCTTAGTACCCGGGAGACTTGGCTCCGGTCGAGGCCTCCTAGGGAAAAGGTCATCTGAGGGACGTGTGGCTTCGGCTGCTGTCCCACTTGCCACCCCTTCGAGGGAATGGTCCTTCAGCTCCTTTTGGAGTGGGGACATCATGGGCTTGCTTGAAGTGTTTTACTGTTTTGTGCACACACTTTTTGTTTGCCACTAGTTGCACACAAGTTTTCGTATGGGTGCTTGCACTCACCGAGGCTCAATACCCTGGCAGAAAGCATTGATTTTACAACACACCTCCACTAAGCTTTCTGGTTGGCTTAAACCCTACCTGCAGTAAGGCCTCATTGTCTGCCAAATTCAGAAGCACCAAGCTCCCCAGTCATCTGTTATTGGCCCCATAAAATATCCCATGTTCTTTCTTATCCCATCTCAGAAGTAGAATATTACAAGAATATCAACATTATAAACTGGGTATAATATGACTTCAACAGAAATCCAAAGAGCAGCACTGCTGAGCTTATTTCAGCCACCCTCACCAGTTTAAGGAAATATGAAATCACTTACTGTTCATAAGTACAAAAACAAAAGGTTTTAGCTTAATTTTAAAAAAGTTAGAATATTATAAGGATAAACAATTGGGATAATTGAAGGCCTGGTAAATAACTTTGTTCAGTACAATTTGTAGCTGTCATCATTTTATATATATACAAATGTTCTGTAAGTTTTCATGGTTAAAAACAAGCACGTCTCTGTCCCTATGCATTGTGTGTCTCTATCTACATACCTGTGAGTCATATATAAAGGCAGCCATAGACACCTCGATATGTCTGCAATCAATTCTCAATTCAATCATTCCTGACGATTGATCGTTTTGCAATCGATGGCACACCACCTTGGGAAACCGATTTGGGGTTGATTTTGACAGGAGCCAGTCGCCAAAAAGGTTGATTCCTCCAAATCAATCGATCATAATGGCTGTAGCATAGGGAGCTATGGGTCAATCTCACAGGAAGTGATACATTTTCTCCACCTACTTACTTTGATTGACAAACGATTGACCAAAAAGAACCAGCATTTTGGATCAAGGTTTGATCTGATTTTGGTAGATCATTCAGGGTGGACAGCACTCGATTTGTGACCGATCGATCGACGTGATCGGGGCAATTGATCAGGCAAATATATAAACTGAAAAATGTACTAGTGTATGGTTACCTAACAGTCTTCTATGAAAAATGGAGTAAATGCACTTACACTTTTGCATTGGGTTTAAATACTATTAATTATTATTCATTAAAAATTGCATATTGGCTATTTATGATATTTGATAAGGATATCAATAACACCCCAAGGTAATATTATCTATGTGGCAGAACACCACAGTGGACATGCGGTGGCATTTTGGTAGTTTTGATGCTGCAATACTAGTCTCCTTCAGAACCTTGAGTTCTAAAGGGGACCTCAGAGCTACAAAACAATCCACCGCAGATGCAGAATAAACTAGAGATAAGTTCCAAGGCTTGAAGCAGCAATGACAACTACACAACCTAACTATTATATTGGCACTTCATTTTAAAAGTCAGCTTCCCCCTCATCTATTAAGATAACATGTTGTTGGCTTATACAAGTGTATCAACACTGCTAGACATAGGGTCCCCATACACCTTTAGATTTCTCTGTCAGATTTCCTTAAGATCATCTTTTGTTTTACCAAAACCATGTAATATGAGGGACTTTCTAAACCATCAAGTCTACCTGTGTTCAATCGCAGAGGACCATATACTACATCGTTTCTGGTAGATCTAAAGAATAACTGGCAGAGAGATAGGTGTTTGGCCAGCTATATGCAAGCACATGAAAATATTAAAGCAGGGTACAGACCTGCAGATATGCGCCGTGCGCGCTCATGGCCATCTATCTGGCCCATATAATATAGGACAAATTAATCCCGCTCAAAAGCAGCCATATCAGACATGACTGTTAAATATGGCCAATGTCCGTTGCTTTGCCTAGAGACCGTGGGTCTCCAGGCAAAGCTTCGGCTGAGCTGGGAAGAGAGCAGAGACAGCTCCCCAGCCCCGCCGATATCTAACAGCAGTGCAATGACGTCATCACGCTGCTGCAGGGTACATCAGACAGTTCAAATATCGAGCCGTCTGTACCCTGCTTTAGGTTTGGATTTCTGTCTTTTCACGCTTTCATAAAGGAGCAATTGGCCCCAGATCAATGTTAAGCTGGCCATACACCATTAGATCTCGGTGTCAGATATCTTTTAGATCCAACAACTATGTAGTACCAAGTCCTCTGCGATAGAACACAGGTAGACTTGATGGTTTAGAAAGTCCCTAATATTACATGGTTTTGGTAAAACAAAAGGAGATCTAAAGGTAATCTGACAGAGAAATCTAAAGGTGTATGGGGACCCTAAGCCTCATAAAACACTTTTTATCAAAACATTTTTTTTCATTTTGCCTAATCCATAAGCACTGTAAACACAGGTTTAAAGGAATCACCTGAAACTTTTTGCCTTTGATAAAGTTCCCTTCAATACATGACATACCTTAAAGGCACAATGATGTATAATATTTTGCCTGAGAGTGAAAGCTGCCCACAAGTGTACTCCATTTTATTTATCAATAAATGAAAGTGTGTCCACACAGGATAGTCACATTACACATTACACATTACACTACACATTAGTCTCAAAACATTTTCCTTATTTGTAACTCCAAGCGTTATAGTGAATAAGGACATTTAAATGGTTACACGCCATTGTACAATGTGCAGCTGTCTTATATATGGTATACAGTTAACATTTGGATTTGAAGTCGTTAAATACCAAGTCTGTGTCTAGAGCTCCTCGTTATATAACACTTGAGTCATTCGAGCACTTAGAGCACAAATACAGAAAGATGGCTTTATGTATCCACAGAATTCATTAACTCACAGGGACCCTTTACAGTCTGCCTACTCCTTCTATCACTGCCGGATGGTGTCCCTCACAATTCAAATGAAATCTGCTATCTTCCTGATTATTCATTATTCGGCGCACTATTGCGGCAACAAAGGTGAATTTCTGAATGACACTCGTCCTATAATTCAAATATTACAAGTGCAGGAAAGCCAAATTCACAGTGAAATGATGCCACCTGATAGATGCTCATTATGGAAGGTCTTGAACATGTTGATTTCTAGCTCAGCTACTAAAATTTGTATTACTGTTTAAATACAGCTTTATTATGATCTCAGAGAACAATAAAACAGCTAACGGTGCCAGAAAACAGACAGACAGTCTTGGTCTTCAGAGACTTTGTATAAATATACACATTTCAGAACTAACAACGTGTCCGTGGGATTTATATATTATATAATAATTAATGACAAATAAACGGACATGCCGCCATATATTTTAGTACATAAGGTAGCAACACAATGCAGCTGTGGCCATTTGATAGAAAAAGCATAACCATGTCCTTAGGGAGAACCAGAAATTGTTTTATATATATATATCACCATAAGGCATCTGCAACTTTTTTAAGAGTCAGCCCGTCTAGCACCTTTTGAAACCAGTTCTTGACCTTGGTGGGTACTTTGCTGCCTTATCGAAAGTCACATTCCTTATGTAAAAGTCGGCAGATTTTACTGTCACTTTAACAAACTTTTGTGTTACAGCTAAACATCTGTTATTTCATATATGAGGACAGGCTAACATCTCATATGTTCATAAGTGGTTCCCCTGCTTTTCTCCTAATAAGTGGTACACCTGCTTTTCTACTAATAAGTGGTACACCTGCTTTTCTACTAATAGGTGGTACATCTGCTTTTCTCCTAATAGGTGGTACACCTGCTTCTCTCCTAATAGGTGGTACACATGACTTTCTCCTACTAAGTGGTACACCTGCTTTTCTTCTTCTGGAAATCTTTAAAACATGATACTTATCATTACTTATAATGATCCAAATGGCATAGTAATGATCCATTAATAAACTTAGGCAGAAGTGCATATAAGTAACCAATGTAGGGTTGATTGCCACTGTCCCCATATTCTAATTTTTATCAAAGAAGGGATTTACCCTTAGGGATTAGAATACTGAAGGTGGTAAGCTTCAGGGATTTTGCATGGCATAGTTGTGAATTCAACAATATATAAAGATGAATTCGAAAATACCTACAATGTGTGCATGTGTGGATTTTGTGTAGGCATTTTAATTTATCTCGTCTATATTGTTGTCTCTTTATATCTTTGTATTTAATTTATATCTTTCTTTTTAAGCTATAAATCCAAACCGACTTTTTTTAACTATGCTAATTACCCCATTTACATTATCTTGATGAGATGAGCCACCATAAATATGCAGTAGAGTTGGTCTGTATATTTGTAGGACTCTAAAAGACTTATAATTAAGCTCCCGCATATCCTTATAATAATCTCCTGTAGAGCTTGATTTTTATTCAACCATTAAAAGAGTACATCCAGTGCTCCATTATTACAGCCTGCGTAACTAGGGCAATGTAGGCTGGACGAGGCAGCCCTAAATGTATCACACAGAATAAATGTCACGGCGTTATTTATTTATTACATTTAGCTGCAGATGCCTTTAAAGCCATACTTTGCACTGCTTAGCGGATGGCTTGGATAATTACAACCAATCTCACGTACACATCACAGACCACAGATGACAATACTGTACCTGGAACAGCTAAAGCTTGATCCCTTCTGAAAGCAAAGGTAGCTCTTGCATTGACTTGACATCTGTTGTATTGATCATAGCTTCTCATATACCATCTTTGTTGGTGTTTAGCTGTACTTTTACATTCTTCTTGTTCTTCATACAAATCTCTGGCACGGCTGCAAACCACTTCATTTCTAGATGTGCTTTTCTGAAGATCCATGGATAAGGAAATGCACATTTGTTCCAGGCTCTGGGAGCTTCTAGTAGACTAAATGCCCATGACTGAAAATCCTTACTGCCCAAGGCAAGTTGTTAGCTATCTAGATTTCTAATGCCTCTGGCAATATCGTCAGACAAGCAGCGGTAGTATATTAGCATTCCAAACTATGATGGAGGTGTTGACGTGGAGGTGAGTAGTTGGTTCAGAGTCCTCCAGAGCATCTGCATCATACAAGGTCCTTGAGTGGCACCTAATGTCAATTGTTCTTGGTAATCTAGATAATTCCAGAGTCCTCAGTTTTTTTTAGGAAGTTTACTGGCAAGGACTTTTATCTTGGTATCATGTTTTGAGTTCAGATATTTGGATCCCTGAAGGTTTTTCTTGTATATATGAAAGAAGGGTCCAGATATGCAATACCTGGTTGTTGTACTTCAGACAGATTCTTTTCTGATGTATGATCACAACACTGCATGGTTACATCTGAAACGGGCATTGGGTTGATCCTGAAATAATCAAAAGCAAAAAGAAATGCGTCTCCTTTGGTTTTCTGTATTCCTCTATATCACCGTGTCCTGAGGTTCCACAAATCTGAATGAGTCCACTTACAAGTGGAAGTTGCACACCTTTAGCCTCCAGAATGTTCTGTGCACCTGTCTGGTCTTCCTAAAAACATAACACGGATCCATCAAAAACTGAGCAATACAACATTTGTAATGCTAAGAAGGAACCTTTACCCAATATAACATTCATGTCTTCAACCACAGAGCATCACACTGTGAGATCATCAACACTCATTACATTAAACCCTTTGTATCTACAAAAAACAGCTGAACACATTTTTCTAGATGACTATTTTGATGTTGAGAGTACATATGGAATGTAGTTGTATGTATAAGGGATACAAGCATGTCCAAATCATGTAGAAATCATGGATGACTTACATGGATCTAGTAGACTTCAGCTGATCCTCAAGATGACTCCAAGCTCATCATGTAGGGGATAAAAGTAGTCTTCCCGGTACAACAATGCTGTCTTGTCTTCTCCACTTTGAGAGTGCTGTTGTCTCTTCCAGCCTGAGCTCCTTTCATTGTTACATTAGCTGACGTCCTGGGAGGAGAAAGTGGGTGCATGGCGCCCCCTTGTGGTTTTTTAGGAAACGGCAAGCAACTTATCACTATCACAGCATCCTAGACTACAGAGACATCACTCTTTTAATGAAAGGAATTCTACATCCATATGATAAAATGCAAACACTATAACTAAAGTGTGGAACAAGTATATTTTATTAAATAAAACCTAGGTGATGTTACATAGGAAGGATAGCTATAAAGTGGGTCATGCTTGTTCAAACATTAAATTATTTGCAATGATAAAAAAAGCATTTTGTACGAATAGGTTTTGTAGTGCTCATGCAAACAGTGCCTCCTGATTAAATTCTCTACTTCTACATACCCAGAGGCAGGCAATTTGTGCAGCAATAATACTGATTCAGTATTACTGCAATGAAGTATATTAGGAAAGACTGCTCTCTGCTTATCAGAGATGATGCGTCATTTTATTCCCTGCTATTAAAGGAAATAAAACTTGGAAAATGATTACATTTAACAAAAGCAGTTAATGCATATTTTTTTTAAAACCTAAGCAGAGGTAGATGAAAAAAAAAGAAGTGAGGATTTGGGGTATATACTGATGATGGCATACGTAGCTTTCCTAATCAAATAGGTATATTCATTTATTCAGAATCAAGAGTTGTCATGTTAGTAATTGTTGATTTGTATAATTAAATGCATAATAAATCTGTTAGGTAATGAATACAAAATTAACAGATGATAAAAAAATCTTCGGGATCAATTATATTCCTTTTTTATTGACACCTTACTTTTTACAGCTTAATCACAATGATGATATAATTCAGTGTTTTAAATGCTCTAAAGCATAGAACACACGGCTCGATATTTGTGCCGTATGATTTTACCTGCAGCAGCGTGATGACGTCATCACGCTGCTGACAGATATTGGCGGAGCTGGAGAGACAGTTCTGCTCTCTTTCCAGCTCAGTCGATGCTTTGTATGGAGACCTGTGGTTTCCATGCAAAGCAACGGACATTGGCTGTGATTAATGGTCATGTGCGATATCCCCATCTGTCTGGCCCATATCATATGCGGTCATCCCAGTTTTCGAGCGGGACCAATCAATCCAACCAATCTGGGATGGCAGCATATGATATGGACCAGATAGATGGCCGTGAGAGCGCGATCGTTCTGGCCCATATCTTCATGTGTGTACCCTGCTTAAGATTATAATAACGACCCCCAAACAGCTTATAATCTTACCATACAATTTCTGTACAACTTTTCTTCTACCAAAACCATGTAATATGAGGACCTTTTCTAAACCTTTCAATCACTGTGTATTCTGGATATTCTACACTATATCAGGGAGGACCTGGCGCGACATAGTTGTTGGTAGATCTAAAGGACATTTTATGGAGTGATCTAAAGGTGTATGGGGGATCATTTACTACAGTAGAGCCTGTACACTGAACTAGGAGAATGTTTACTTTGTAAATTGAATGATAACGAATAGGGATCGTTTTATTCAATGCCCAATCATGTATAAAAAATATTAAAACCTCCATTTTTGATAGGTGGATTGACTACTGCTTCACTAATTTACTACACACAGTGAGCATGCACTTTGTGTACAGACTCTGCACCTTGAACAAATCAATCATAGCATGTTTGCTAAAACTAATGTTCTTTGTCCTTAACCTATATATAGACCTAAGATACAGGCTAATCATTACAGTATATAAGGATATACAAATATAAAAAGATTAGTGTATGAAAAAATTAGCTTTTTGACAATGCTAGCTTACAATGAATGCCCAGAAAGAAGCGTAGAAGAAGAGAAAAACTCAAATAGGTTTTTAACACAAACAACTCCATATAGAGCCAAGAGACCCACAAGCAGATGTGTTCACTACTAGATGTCACACCTAACTGGCATGTCCATAGTGTCTAAGTAAGTCAAAGTGAACAAAAAAGAACAAACAACAATAACAACAATAACAATGGTACACATTGTTTATATATATAGACGGTGTATACTTCATATTTAAAATATATATATATTACCTTGCATAACAGTAACACGAATTGCCCAATACAATTGTGTAAATTTGATATTTGGGGGGAAAAGAGTGAATTGGCCACATGCTATTTGGATGGGTAAAGCCATTAATAGTACTTCATTGTCAGTGTCATGGTGTGCGTTGGTAATATTTGTACAGCATTTTAATGTTAATATAAAGGAACAACCATGAAGGTTATGGTGAGAAGGCATTAGAGGAATCGAAAAGCCCTCAACTCAAGCACTACATAGCACAAAAGTTAAGGGAAAAATCCTCATTTGAGACAGTGGATGGAGCCATGCAAATAATTCCTTTACCCCCAATCAGCCAAATGCACATCCAGAACCACTGGTGTACAGTGCAGATATACTCAAGGGCTCACATTCACTAACATCATTCTCCTCTATATGGCTATACACCACTTTTCTACTAGCATTCAATTTCTTTTCCCTTCTTTTACATTGGTTCATATTAGATGTACAGGTATCTCCACACAACACACACAAATCTGGCCAGCACACAGGTTTCCACTGTCACTTCACAATACTTTTACACTAGTTGATCACATACATAACATGGAAAAGACACAGTATTGTATTGATTTGCTAAGACATAGTTTTGGTTGCAGTGTTTGTTTTATATGAGGTACATACACTCATAACACATCATTTATTTTTTTGTAGGGGGCACATACACCTACTACACATACTCTATTTCACATATGTTCACTAGGGTTTTTTGTCATTTGGCATTTCACATTATTTCCAACACCAACTACACACTGATTGGATAGGTCTTATTTGGGGAGTTTTGTTTCACCTTCTCTTTTCCTTTCTTTCTCTTTGGTTCTCTTTCCCTTCCTATGGCCCCATGTATTTACTTTCTACATGTGAAGGCTCCGCATAGGCGACTCCTCCCACATACCTCTAAAACTTGATCTGAACTGCACCCATGGTTACTCTTTGAACTGGTGGTGGTATCGATATGAGTACACTCTCATGCGTATCCTAACCATCTATTATACATCCGTTACTCCATCAGGACCATTTCAGGTCACCCTATCCGTGAAACAACACTAGGGAGGACTCTGAGTGACGCTGCAATATGGGACGGGACCAGGCTCTCTGTTCCCCGGAATAGACATACCTCGGGTCAGGACCCCTCTCTCCTCTCCCCCGCTGTTCCTCTGGGGATGCCCCTGGGTCTGGACGAGCCCGCCTCACCTTGGGTCCAATAGAATCAACCTGTGTCAGTCTACTGACAATAGTAGGTTGGTGATAATTATGAAATGGATGTATTATATACCCTTCTATACTCTAGACATACCCAAATGTATATATTCTACTAATTGCCTATTTCCTTCCGACTTCACAGTAAGAAAGTGTTACCAATTGTCTCCTGATGAAGCGACGCTCTGTCGCGAAACGTGTCAAGACCGATAAAGAGTAACATTAGCCTTTTTTTAAGGGATATACTGTTATGTTTGACCATTACTGTCATTTTGTTACTTTGATGTAAATACATTTTCGTTCACATACTCTTGTGCCTCTTAAAAGTCCCTCATTGGGTCATTTGCTGGCTACCCAGCACTGACCCTGGGTGCACACTGTGAGGATTGGTCCTTCTGACCTACCTCACTCCTCTGTACAGTGCAAATATAGCCTCATGGTACAGAGCCATTTATTCCAAACTGCATACAGCTGTTTCAGGCTCATTGGCCATCATCAGTGAAGTGCATGGAAAAAATGGTTCTATGGAAAAAAGGATCTGGTTCTTTATGTTAAGCAAGTCACTAAAATCTCAAATATGATTAAATTAAATGATGTACCATACATGCTTGAATATAAGCCAAATTTTTCAGCACCTGCAATGTGCTGACAAAATGATATTCGTATTATATTTAAAAAAAATATTGTTCTACCACATGTCGTTTTTAAATAAGTTAGGTTCAAAGTCAAGTCAAAATAAGTCAAGTTGATTCCATATGCTAGAGCAATACTTTTTGCTTTACAATGTTCCCAAAACCTACATCTCCAGCAATTTTGGTGATGATCATGTTCTAACAAATCAACTCATTAAAATAAAAAGTCTCAAAACACAAGCACATTTGTTGTGTGTTTCTGTGTCTTAATGCCTGCCTTTTCCACCCTAAGCTTATAAGTAATTCAGTTATTCCTGAACTTTTAGTAAAACTAGGTACTTTGGCTTATATTCAGGTTATCCTATACTCAAGTATTTATGGTTATATCTGAGTTATTTTGTATATATTAAATCTGCATCTTTCATTAAAATGGTGATGCTATTCAGGACTACAACTCTCGGCATGGAATGTAACCCTGGCACCGCATGCACCCCCTTTTGCTATTTTTGAACCAGCCACAAGCAGACAGTTGGGAGCTGTAAGTTTTCTCATGTGGGTTTGTTGCGGGCTAGACTCCCAGCTCACTGAAGAATAGAAGGACCACTACGCTGAAGAAATCATCTCATTCCTCATTACTCATTCTGCTTATGCAAATAACACTATCCATTTCATGTTTTCTGGGATTTTTCTTCAAAGGTTTTGACAGCACAAAGCGTATATCCTTCTCACTGAACAATTACGTACAAAACAGCTGCAGTGCCAAACTGCTCATATCAAGAATTTTCAGTTCCAGTGAATGTTACTATTAAGCTTCTCGCATGGCTCATGTATAGCATTTCATTAACCTGAAGACTGGAGCCACAGCCCCCACCCTGCTATATAACCACCGGCAATATGTCTGAAAGGTATTCAGCAACAATGGCAAGGTATTTTATGATGCAAATGACTAGAAATGATCACACGCTCCCTTCTGATGAATATATTAATTCTATTTTCATAGCTCAGGTATGTTGAAAAAGCATTCAAGGTTGGAAAAAAATTACTGGATGTGGGCAGAGGAATCTGTAACATATTTAGCACATTGTATACCACTAAATATATATCCTTCAGTCATTCGAAATGCTTTACAGTCTTTGCCATGTCTACATGTTTTACTCTGAAAAACTGACTCTTTTAACCAGATTTCTGTACCAAAACACCATAGACTTAAATAGATTTTTTTATGTTGTAGGCCTGTAACTTTCCAAAATATGTCTGTACAAGGGTCTAGTAGACATCCTGAATATAATAATGTGTGAAACACACAATTATGTAAAAAAAAATATGTTTAAAAAAAAATAATAATCTAAGATATTATTTAAATGATAAAATCTCTTTAATACTTATTTTGTATGATAGATTTCAAAACTGTATATATTTATAATTATATTCTATATCTTTTGTTTATAATAAAAAATTGTATTCATTTAGAAATGTGTTTTGTGGTTTTGTTTTTGTTTTTTACTTTGAATTGTATTGGATACAGTTATCAGTGTATCCTGTACGATTCCAATTTGCACCCTCTCTCTCCTGGTGTGATGGACCTGGTGACATCACATCACTCCATGGGGGGGGGGGATAGGCTTTCCTGCAGCAGCCTCCTCCTCAGATTGGAGCCACCAGAACAGTGCGGAATGGTAAGTTTGCGCTGCCAGGGCCAAGACTAATGCCTGCCATACACCCACAGATGGGTGCCGACAGACAAGCTCCGATGAGCTGTGGAATGCAAACGCGATGACGTCATCACGTTTGCATCCTGGTGCATTATGGGGCTGCTTTAGTCGGCCGGCACCCTTTGTGTGACGGCCATTAGCTTCAATGAAGACGCCGGTCTTCATTGAAGTTAATGGCATCGGCTTGCACACGCCGATAAGCGGCTGATATTTCCGCTGACTGACGTCGCGTGCGCGCACGCCCGTCGGTCAGGTGAAAAATCAGCCGCTTATCGGCATGTGTATGCCAGGCATAACAGGACAGCGCTGGACAAGATGGGGCCTTTAGGAACTACAGGGGGGTTAACAATGACAATCAATCAATGAATCCATTATATTCGAAATTAGCTCCAGTCCAGGGAACATGTGTGTCTCTAAAGTGAACATATGTCCAATCAGTGCACATTGAAGTATTTCCAAATGCATGTTTATAAAAACACAATGTACAGAATACAATATTTACGGCATATACAAAATAAAAATATTGCCTATTCCTTCTGGCAAAAAGCCTCCAGTTCCTGTAAATGGGGCACTCTTTCATGAACAGGTCTCCCCAGAATGGCTCAGTGATATTGCGGTCAGGACCTTCCCTTTTTTTTGCAATAGTCCATGAAAGACAGACTTGTGATTTGGATCATTGTTGTGTTGGAATGTAAGTCCAAGTAAGTCCCATGCGCAGCTTTCAAGCTGATGGGTGCAAATATTCCAATTTTGACCTGAAGCTTTTTGCCTCATTACTATGCATTTTGAAACAGCCACACCACATTTTGCAAAGAGACCTGTATGTCACCTGAAGCTAATTCCTTAAAAAAGGGAAAATTCTGGGATCTGTTTAAAACTGGACACATAAAAAACATGACTTTCCAGCTAAAATTGGAAGGTTGACTAATAAATGGATTGAGCTAACAGCTAAAATTACACAGCAACATCTCATTATGAAGGGCCTGTGGTATAAAAGGTTAAAAAAAACAAAACCCCAAATACACTTAGGCTAAGTTTACACTGGCGGTTCTTTCTTTCTTCTTTCAGCTCGGAAAACGCCAGTGCGCTCCCGCAGCTGCGGAATAAACGACTCCCTGTGGTCGTCTGCAAAACAGTGCAGGCGATTACAGGGCGTCTAATGAAGGACCCCATAGGTCCTATGGCACGGCCGCCCGAAAACCGACCTGCGGACGCTTAATGTGGCGGCCGCCGGTCGGTCGCGCAAGTGTAAACTTAGGCGTACAAAAGCATGTATTAAATAATGTCTTACCTCTGAGATGGCATGATGATGGAGAATCCTAAAAACATTATACTTACCTACTTATCCCTTATACAGGGAGTGCAGAATTATTAGGCAAGTGGTATTTTTTGAGGAATAATTTTATTATTGAACAAACCAGGTTCTCAATGACCCAAAAACCATTACATCAAAGCTAATATTTTGGAAGTAGTTTTGAGTTTGTTTTAGTTTTAGGGGGATATCTTGTGTGCAGTGACGTATTACTGTGCATAACTATTAGGCAACATAACAAAAAACTAATTTATAATTAATCCATTCAATTATGTATTTTTACCAGTGAAACCAATATAACATCGTCAACATTCACAAATATACATTTCTGACTCAACAACAAAACAAAAAACAATCAGTGGACCATATAGCCACTTCTTTGCAAGGACACTCAAAAGCCTGCATCCATGGATTCGGTCAGTGTTTTGATCTTTTCACCATCAACAGTGCGTGCAGCAGCAACCACGCCCCCAGACACTGTTCAGAGAGGTGTACTGTTTTCCCTCCTTGTAATCACACATTTGATGATGGCTCCACAGGTTCTCAATGGGGTTCAGATCAGGTGAACAAGGAGGCCATGTCATTCGTTTTCTTTCTTTTAACCCTTTCTTTGCCAGCCACGCTGTGGAGTACTTGGACGCGTGTCATGGAGCATTGTCCTGCATGAAAATCATGTTTTTCTTTGAAGGATGCAGACTTCTTCCTGTACCACTGCTTGAAAGGTGTCTTCTTCCAGAAACTGGCATTAGGACTGGGGTTGAGCTTGACTCCACTCCTCACCCGAAAAGGCCCCACAAGCTCATCTTTGATTATACGCCCAAACAGTACTCCACCTCCACCTTGCTGGTCGTCTGAGTCGGACTGAGCTCGCTCTGTGCTGCCCTTTACCAATCCAGCCACGTGCCCATCCATCTGGCCCTCAAGGACTCACTCTCATTTCATCAGTCCATAAAACCTTAGAAAATTCAGTCTTGAGATATTTTTCGTTGGCCCATTCTTGACGTTTCAGCTTGGTGTGTCTTGTTCAGTGGTGGTCGTCTTTCAATCGCGTTTTTCTGTCCGTGATATTGCTCAACTTGTTGCTTTTGGGCACTCTAGTAATGTTGCAGCTCGTGAATATGGGCCAAACTGGTGGCAAGTGTCATCTTGGCAGCTGCACGCTTGACTTTTCTCAGTTCATGGGGCAGTTATTTTGCGCCTTGGTTTTTCCACCGCGCTTCTTGCGACCTGTTTGTACTATTTGAATGAACGCTTGATTGTTCGATGATCACGCTTCAGAAACTTTGCAATTTTAAGAGTGCTGCTCCCTCTGCAAGATATCTCACTATTTTTGACTTTTCTAAGCCTGTTCAAGTCCTTCTTTTGACCCATTTTGCCAAGGAAGGAAGTTGCCTAATAATTATGCACACCTAATATAGGGTGTGTGATTGCATAGACCACACCCCTCCATTCCAGAGATGCACATCACCTAATGTCTAATTGGTAGTAGGCTTTCGAGCCTATACAGCTTGGAGTAAGACAACATGCAAAAAGAGGAGATGTGGTCAAAATACATCTTGCCTAATAATTCTGCACTCCCTGTACATATACCACTGCCAATCTGGGTACTTATGGATGTAACTTCTTCTATCAACAGTGGCCGCCTGCCATAAATACATCAGCATTCTTGAAATCTTGCAGGTTGAGTAAGGGACATGAACAAGTGACTCACTCCATCCCGAGTCTCCTTGTACACCACACCCATGGGGGGCAAAGTGCCATGAGACTTAACAATGTGTCAATGATGTCTTTGTCCTGCTTTGATGTAGAACATAAGTTGAGCATAGGTCCACCTTAAAAATGTTTTTTAACTGTGGTTTTCTGACATCCCTAGGGAAATGAGGACAAGGTAATAGAGATTTCATAGGTGTGTTATCTTAATCCCCCTCACAAGTGCGAGGCACGCAGGATCGCCCAGACACTTACTGATGGTCAGCAGCCCGGAGACCACCCTTATGGAAAGATAAAGTAATTAAATTGTCACAGATATTTCCAGCACTGGTACTGTTTTCCTCATGTTATTCTTTTCCACCGTGCCCACTGTTATATGAGTATGGAACCTCCCCAGAGTGCAATTTGGCTTTACACCAGAAGAGATTTTTGGAAAATGCGCAAGTTGCTGGAATTTTCAAGCCATAAACACCATGAAGGATTCAGGCATACGGTCAGTGGAACAATTTGTTGACTGTTTTTCTGCCTTTTAATTGGTTCCCTCAAACTCTCGTACGACAGAAGCCAAAGACATCCTGCTAACATGAAACATGAATACTGTATCCAAAATGCTAATATAGCTAACATGTCTAGAGGCCAATTTTTTGTATCAGTGTTATTCCAATAGGAAATGTAATTAAAAAATAAATTTAAAGAAGAAACTCTTAAAGATCTATGTAGCTGAAGTTATTGCTTTTATCCAAGGTGTGTTCTTATATCAGGGTCCAATAGGTAGGGATTAGGAATAGCAAATCCCCTGGATGATGTTAATAGCCGAGGGAGTGGAAATCTAAATGTTATTTAAAACCCCACTATGTCATTTGTTAGAGCTACATATATATTCATATTTTAGCTGTAATCGGCGGTGTTCTGATGATGCCAGGGATGTGGGAGAAAAATTGCCAACTGTCTCCATAACTGAAGTCAATTGTGCTGCCCACCCACCCTCACGGACCCAGAAAAGATGTGGGTCTGCAATATCTAATAATGATATTGGCAGACTCCACATCC
This sequence comes from Ptychadena robeensis, assembly GCA_036250615.1. Classification (NCBI taxonomy): domain Eukaryota; kingdom Metazoa; phylum Chordata; class Amphibia; order Anura; family Ptychadenidae; genus Ptychadena; species Ptychadena robeensis. The sequence goes on along the minus strand of CM070034.1, from coordinate 36,349,835 downwards.
CATCCACATATTATAAAATTGAATATGGATACTCAAAGGGTCCGGAGGGTGTGGTGGCAGCACAATTGACCTTCAGGTTATGGAGACAGTGGGCAATTTTTCTCCCCACATCCCTGTGCATCATCGATAACACCGCGGATTACGCTAAAAGAGCCCCACGTTGAATGCCCCCAGATGGCTAATAGACCAGCTCGGAAAAAAAACCTAAATCAGTGTGGACCACAACTATCTAAATCGCCCCCTACTTTAAGAGAAGCAGAAAAGGTGTGATTTGCAAAGAAGGCCAAAAGTAGCAATCCCAGTTTAGGGTAATGTGTTCCCTTAAAAGTAAAGTAACCCTTATTTCTTCATATGCATTATGCCGCCGCCGCAAAACAAATCTTAAAGCCTACCACCTCACTGGGCACTTTCCACTATCACAGCAGGCACACTGCTGATATTAGCAATCACTGCTCAAATGTAAAAAGAATGTTCCTTCCATACAGCGTGGAGTGTGCTGATTTTCTCGGGCTCTTCCCTAACACTGGTGTGACGTCTCGCGACGAAGCTTCTAAACAATCATGGCCCTGGGACAGCTGAGAAGAAGTCCATGGTTTTCATGTGATTATGATGGCAGCTTCCCCAAAAAAAACATTTGCATGAATCTGCACGTGATGTAATCGAGCTCCTCTAGTGGCCGTTTTTACGATTACAGCCCCATAGTCAGATGAGTATCCTGAAGTGTGGGTGGAATTGCTTGCGTCCTGCCCATATAAATATGATTTCCCCAGGAATGAGTACGTTGACGAAGGTGGAGTACGTCCGTTTTTTTTCTTCTGTTAGCATGTTTTTCACAGCTGAAACTTGCTGACAGTGAGTATTATTGTCAGTGTAATTATGTAATGTGTGTGCTTTGTTTGTTTGTGAGTAGATAGAACTGCTTTTAAAAGGTCTTCTACATATAATAGTCCAAAGGTAATGCCAGTCCATTAAATGGGTTTAAAATAAATCATTCCATGTAATCTTCACACAATTCCTGGCACAAAAAACCTATTAGTTTAAAAAGAGGACCTATCTTGGTTTTGGGCCATTTGGTCTGCACTGCCTATGCTAATGCTCCTAACAGAGTTTGGTTTTGGTGATACGGATTAAAGTTAGAATACAATGTGCATGGCATCTGCTCTTCAGCTCTACTCAGGCAAATAAAAGGGAGGGGAAAGTATTGACTTTGATAATGCTAAATTGTCCCCTTGTATTTTATCTTAATTCTTGTATAGTCGCATGAAGCTTGTAAACGTTTTTCAAGATATATGTTTTCACCCGCTTAACTTGATTATCTATGATGCAGAGCTTGTAGCAGTATAATGCCCTATTAAATTTACAAGGCGAGTGGTTAGAGCTATTTATTCCCAATTGCATCCCTTCTCAGTTACTGACATTAATCTCGCTGTGCGAACTGCTGTCCGGTAACGTCAAGTTTTTGTCATATTCCAAATTGAGGCCGATTAAAATAGTCATACAGTCACCTTGTCTGGTAATAACCAGTAAATAAACTTATACTACCTGGATTGAAAAGTTTATAAAGCTGAACTCTAGACACATATAATAGACAGTATTTGTGCTATGTCTCTAACGGTTTCCAATTAACCAGGCTGGGAGGTGGTTCAGGATTAAGAGTGTTCACATTTTTTTGATAGCTGAACTTGTGGACCTGCTTGCAGCCTCTGAACATGGTATCTATCATCCAAAATTGGGCTGGAGACGTAGTAGAAGGGTTTGTGGGAACATTGTCTCTAGCACATGTCGTTTTTTTGCATAAATTAAGTCAAGCCTAAGTGGGTTGTAATGTTGTGCCATAAAGTTGCATCTAATGCCAGAAAAGTACTAGATGGAACTCTTAGGAATTGAAGGTTATATCGTGAGAGCAACATAAGTTACAGGTTAGGTCCCATAAACGTTTTTTAACCCCACTGCCAGTTCCTGCACGGTGGCCATGCTCGTCCACGTCTTAGCCTGTTCTAGAAACTGCAGTGTGACGAGCTGGGTTTTGTCATGGCAGGGGGGGGGTGGGAGATCGTGTAGAGGACATGGGGACAAAACCCGATCATTTATTCAGGTGATAGTTTTTTTATAGGGAATCTATTGAATTGTGTTTTCATGTCAAGAAACCCTATTCAACTGATTTTTATTTAAAACTTCCAACCCGTTCTCTGATTGGTGACATCATCACATGGCGAGGGGGGTGAGTGATCCGTTTCCCCTGCAGCTTCCTCCTCTTCATTATGATCGGGATGCCACACGGACACGGTGTAGATTTTTTGGCGCTCTCTGTGTTTCCGATCTAATGAAGATGGAAGCTGCAGGTGGACGGATCACTCCACCCCCCCCCCCCCCCCATGTGATGAGAATGTCACAGTCAGAGAAGGGCTGGGAGTTTTGTGAATAAAATCATGTTGAATAGTGTTTTCTGCATTGAAAACACAATTCAATATAAATTTCCTATGAAAAATCTCACCTGGACTAATGATCAGGTTGTGCCCCATGTCCACCATGTACTTGTTTCTCTGGCTCTTCTCTCCCGTATGTGACAGACCTGTTGTGGGGGGGGGGGACATCAAAGTTACCGAACTGAAATGTATAAATTGTAACCTGGCACATCTGCAGCGCCATCGATGTGGTTGCAGTGCTAATTTACCCTGATACAGTGAATTATTGATAAATTTCATTGTCCTGATTATTGTGGGGGGGGGGGGGGGGGGGGGGGGGGGGGGGGGGGAGGGGGGGGGGGGGGGGGGGGGGGGGGGGGGGGGGGGGGGGGGGGGGGGGGGGGGGGGGGGTGGGGGGGGGGGGGGGGGGGGGGGGGGGGGGGGGGTGGGGGGGTGGGGGGGGGGGGGGGGGAGGGGGGGGGGGGGGGGGGGGGGGGGGGGGGGGGGGGGGGGGTGGTTTCACAAAGCCTCGGTACATGTTATTATACTCAGGATTCCGTCTACCAGAACTCCTGTATGTGACATACAGGGTAGTGCAGACTTATTAGCCGCAAATTAGTTATTTTGACCACCCATTATCCTCTTTATGCATGTTTTGTCTATCTCCAATGTGTATGTGCTTTCGAAGCCTACTACCATTAAGTAAATAATAAACATATTGGGTGATGTGCATCTCTCTAATGAGAGGGGTTGTGGTCTAATGAACATCAACACCCTATTTAGGTTGTGCAATAGTTATTGGCAACTTCCTTGTCCTTTGGCAAAAATGGGTCAAAAGAAGGACTTGACAGGCTTTAGAAAGTCAAAAATAGTTGAGATATCCTTTGCGAGAGGGATGCAGCAAGCCCTCTACAACTTGCAAAGCTTCTGAGCGTGATCATCGAACAAGTCAAGTGTTTCATTCAAAATATTCAACATGGTCGCAAGAAGCGTGTGGAACAACAAAGGCGCAAAATAACTATGCCACATGACTGAGAAAAGTCAAGCTCAGCAGCCGCAGATGCACTTGCCACATTTGGGCCTATTTCACAGATGCTGCAACTCACTGGAGTGCCCAAAAGCACAATGGTTCAATAACTCAGGATACAGAAAGGCTGAAAAACACCACCATGAAAACAAGACACACAAATATGACATCGTCAAGATGGGCCAACAAATATCTGACACTGTTTTTCCTAAGGTTTTTATGGACTGACTGAAATGAGAGTGAGTCTTGATGGGCCAGATGGATGGGCACGTGGCTGGGATTGGTAAAGGGCAGAGAGCTCCAGTCCAACTCAGACCCCAGCAAGTGGAGGTGTGAGTACTGGTTGGGCTGGTATCATCAAGATGAGCTTGTGGGGCCTTTTCGGGTTGAGGATGGAGTCAAGCTCAACTCCCAGTCCTACTGCCAGTTTCTGGAAGACACCTTCTTCAGCAGTTGGTACAGGAAGAAGTCTGCATCCGTCAAGAAAACATGATTTTCATACAAGGACAATGCTCCATCACACGCGTCCAAGTACTCCCACGTTGGCTGGCAGAAAGGGTATAAAAGAAGAAACAACGAATAGCATGGCCTCCTTGTTCACCTGATCTGAACCCCATTGAACCTGTGGCCCATCACAATATGTGTGATTTACAAGGAGGGAAAACAGTACACCCTCTCTGAACAGTGTCTGGGAGCTGTGGTTGCTGCTCACGCATGTTGATGGTGAACAGATCAAAACACTGACAGAATCATGGATGGCAGCTTTGAGTGTCCTTGCAAAAGAAAGGTGCTATATTGGTCACTGATTTGTTTTGTTTTGTTTTTGAATGTCAGAAATGTATATTTGTGAATGTTGAGATGTTATATGTGTTTCACTGGTAAAAATAAATAATTGAAATGGTTATAATTGGTTTTTTGTTAAGTTGCCTATAATTATGCTTTACTAGTAATAGTCACCTGCACACACCGATTAGTTCCCTACTGTTAAATAGTAATAGCTAAACTATTAATTAACAACTAAAAATCTACTTCACAATATTCAGTATTCGCTTTGATATTAATGATTTTTTTGGGTTCAGTGAGAACATGGTTGTTGTTCAATAATAAAATTATTCCTCAAAAATACCATTTGTCTAATAATTCTTCTCTCCCTGTACTTTTGGAAGTTGCATACCTACAATGTAAAAAACTTTTTTTCCATTAAAATCTACGGTGCGCTTTTAGTACAGAAATCTATACCTAAGCAGTGTGCTAGGGGGGTTAATTTCTGGTTCTGTACATTAACACAATAGATTTTAACTGAAACAACTGCAGCTGACCAGCAGCCTTTCAGCTTTAATTCAGTGGGTTGAACAAAAAGATTGAATAGAAATGGGAGAAACTAAATATATATTTTTTTACACAATCACTTAATTTTGGCTAAACATATAACAACTACACAACCAGAATATAAAGTGATGGTGCAGTTCTTACTTAAAGCGGACCTACCACCAGGAATCTATGTTTTCATTAATGTAATGAGCAATTTAAGAATATAATCCGGCAGCTCTCCTCACTTCCTGGTTCATTGTAGGCAGAAATCGTGCAGCACGTCACAGGAAGCATAGATTTCTCAGTGATCTGCTTTGAAAATTTCCATAGAAGATCACTGAGCGCCCCCCAGTGGCCACCCGTGATATTGCACCCCCATGTGTTTCATGTGTTGGCTCCACGAACCAGGAAGTGTGGAGGTGAGTGGTAATCTTGTTAAATTGCTCATTACAGGAACGTTTTTGAATTTTTTTACTGCATTCCTCCCTATTATTAGCACTTCTAGTGCCATAGATTTCTGGTGGTAGGTCCACTTTAAGCATATTGGTAATTGTTGTATTTTTATATATGGTTCACTAATAAAACAAGTCTTTGTTTTGACTAATAAATGTGTGATATATTAAATTGTTTCAATCAAGTATTCCACTTAAAGTCCCATTCTGAGGGAACCCTTTTTCTTGTATTGAAATCAATAGGGATTGCAAAACTGGATTGATTTGAGGCATGGAATCAATCTAAATTATTTGAAATATTTCTAATACTTGGTTAAAAACCCTTTGCTGGCAATTACATCTAATACCGGGTAGTCTCCTTTTTTAATGCTCTGCCAGGACTGCAGCGGCTTTCAGTTGCTGTGTGTTTGTTGGTCTTTCAGTCCAAAGATTAGTCTGCAGTAAGTGAAATGCAGCTCAAATGGGATCAGGTCAGCTGACTTGGTCATACAGGAATATTCCACTTCTTTGCTTTAACTTCCCTAGCCAAAAGTACACCATAGACTTTAATGGATTTTATTTTTTATGTTGTAGGCCTGTAACTTCCCAATATATGTCCGTACAAGGGTCTAGTAGACATCCTTAATATAATAATGTTTGAAACAAAACAGTTATGTAAAAAGAAATTATGTTTTAAAAATGAATAAACAAAATGTATTACCATACCGTATTTCTCGCCATATAAGACACACCGGACCATAAGACAGTTTTTAGGCAGGAAAACCAGAAAAAAAGATTTAATACGTTTTCACATCAATTGGGTTAATGCAATATTTTCAGTGAATGCAATATCCAATTCAGCCAGCAGGTGTCACTAGCAGCAGTACACTCTCAGCTGAACACACGTCATCTCTACACTGATCTACAGGAGGAGGGGGGGCCGTGCTGTCTCCTCTCACTGTGTCCGTGGGGAGTGATTGCTGTTCGCAAGTTCATCTATACTTTTCTCTTAATTTCTTATGCCAGTTTAGGGCTGGCATAGGCAATTACACAGTTCAGATGAGAGAGTCGGCATTAGCCTTCATCTCACATCTGACAGCTCCTCCAGCTCCCCAAGCTAATCTCCGTGCCAGGAGAGCTGGTGGGCAGCCATGGTGCAGTCTTCTCTTTATGGTAGACTTGAATATCGATACACTTGCTTCCTTAAGAGTATTGTTCACTTTGTTGGCTGTTGTGAAGAGGTTCCTCTCAACCATGGAAAAGATTTTGTGAAACTTCACCTCTGTTGTCTTTCATGGACATTCAGGTCAATGAAATAGACCTTTGAACCCCTATGAGCCCCTTTTTATGCTGTGCCATATACCTGTATTTTCTATAAGTGTACACAAACATTCATCTTTTTGCTCTTGGTCCAGTCTCTCTGTCAAATTTAAAAATCCATTGTGGCCCACAAGTGAAAATGTTTGCCCACACCTGGCCTTGTTCATAGTCTTAGGCAGTGGTTCTCAAACTTTCCTTGAAGGGCCCCCCTTTTCTATTTAGGAACATAATTGAGCCCCTCCTCCCCATTCAAACACAGGTTTAGAATGAGGGCTGCACTCACCAGGGATACCTTTGTGCCCTCCCAGTTGGGAACCACTTGTCTAAGGCAAAGTCAATAAATTTACTTAGCAATGCATGGTAAGAGAGCTATTCACTGAGACACATTGCTGCCAATCTGTCACAGTTGTGTGTGTTTCTAAATACACATTCCATTTGCAACTAATAATACTAATAATAAATGTTTTCCTGTTAACATGAAGGGCTCAGCTCTTTTGTTTAGTCTAGTAAAATGATAGTCCCCGTGCACGCTCACGGCCATCTATCTGACCCATATAATCTGCCCCCATCGCTGTTTTCGAGTGGGACAAATCAATCCCGCTCGAAAACAGCGATGGGGGCAGATTATATGGGTCAGATAGATGGCCGTAAGTGCGCACGGTGCTCGAAACAGCCATTGATTTGACCCATATCTACACGTCTGTACCCTGCTTAAGAGTAAAATCTGATAAGAGAAAAGCACTGTATGAGATCTGGGGGTTCAAACAGTGTTGTACTGTAAGAGTTACATTAGACCAAAAGCCAGCTGTTGACCTTTGGATGGAGACAGCTAATCTCCATCCAGAGGTCCATCTGCAGCAGAATCTATCATGCAGGAGGCTGATGCAAAGGGCAGTGAGGAAGATGGCACTTATGAAAACCACGCTACATATGGGGTGCATACCAAACACCATCTCCTGGTACTCATCTGAGGAGCGCACTAAAAAAATTATGTGCACCCCTAGGTAGGCATCTTCTGGAGCCCTCAGAATGGGGGGTGGTGCTAGTGGTAGGGGGCCCTTAAAATTACCTGGCGCCCGAAATTTCTGATGGCGGCCCTGAACAAAGAGTTTGCATATAGTTAGATATGGATCTATAGAATGGAATATGAATGAAGTGGTTCCTTACTCTATACATAATGTAAAGGCAACACAGTTAGGCCTGAGGACATTAACATGTTTTCTATTTATGCCCTAGGCTATAGCCTTGTATCCATACTTATAGTGTTCACTGGAGCCAATTTCCCTGCTTTCAGCATTATGCCATTCTTTGCTCTAACTTAAATTATTTTACATCACAAATGTCTATTTAGTAAATTAAAAGGCCTATATTTCCTAAAACTTCATTTAAAAGACAGAAATAAAGTTCAGAATGCCTCCCCAGGATATAGCAACTTATTTTCAAGCAGTTATTTACAGGACGTATATATTGTAGATGTTCTCATCCGTCACTGTAGGGAGTTATACCATTGCTCACTCACAACAAGATGGACTGTTCATGACCACAGGGGACATGATATAAAGAACTGTCAAATATTTCCACAAGATGTTTATTTAAATCTCTCTATAAGCAGATCAATCAAGTCATGCACAGACGTTAGGGTATGGATAACTGTACGCTAAAATGCTGCCTAAACTGATATACCAGTATGCAGCTTTTCATTATCCTGATTAAATATTGGTATAAAGCATCTTGCCGCAGTGGTTTCATATAGTTATAAATCATAATTTCCTCTGAATATAAGACATGTTCATTTCATTTATTGTTGTTAAGTTTTTGATACTGTTCCATACATAACAAGTGTTGAAAAATTCAAACTTGACAAATAGAAACAAAAGGAGAAAAGGCATTAGAATTAGCAGTACAATATGAATTATGTCAAACAATAAGTTACTGCAAAAAAAGCATTCATATTGTAAGTTAATAAATACATTGGAAAGGGGCAATGCTCATAACCTTATGCTGAGCTATAGTAGGGTGATATATTTTTATATTCAATACATAGGAGCTTCAGAATCTACAAAATACAGGATATTGTAAGTTTCTGGTCATTTTGACCAGAAGGGCTCTTTCACACTGTAGGGTTAAGCTGAGGTTCCACCACTATTCTCTTTGTAGAGTGTGCATTGCTGTCCACTGTGATTTCACATTAATGGATAGGAAGCAAAAGTGTATTACAAAGCACAGCACAGCTAAAAGTGTGGGGTGGCGCGAAAACATATTAGCCTACTTAAAACTAATTTGCAGATTTGTTGCAAAAACATAAAACTGATCTAAACACAGTGGACAAACATGGATAAGTGTGAACCCAACCTCACAGGGTGTACCTTATCTGGGCCTATTCTCAACGTTTGGTGGGATTGTCTAACCCTGTTTGTTTTTAAGGAAAGGGCACTTAATTGTACTTTAATTTATCAATGCTGACTGCTGTACTCAGTAGTGATGGCTGAACTGTCCGAAAGGCCGCAAACATAGATGTTCGCACTCCTTCTAGCCGGCAAGCAGTACGGGTGTTCGACCCGCCCTGTTCGCCAGCTAAAAGGAGCTCACTATTCTTCCTCCGGCAGGATCAGGAGCAGTAACATCCTGCTGGAGGAAGAATCTTTTCACTAGAAGAAAGAACCGTTCTTCTAGTGAAAAACCAGCTATGAAAACCAAACTATGCATTCCAGGTACCGAATGTGATGTCTTGGGATGCGACCCAATTCTTAGTAGCCTCTTCCAATCCCACCTATTTTTTCCTGGGCTTTTGTTTCTCCACTTTACAGTTTGGCTTTCCTTTATGCCATCACTATAATGTCTATGTTGCTACCATAATTGAAGTCTTTTTTTGTCTCCTTGACCATATATATGCGAGTATAAGCCAACCTGAATATAAGCTGACCTGAATATCAGCTGAGGTACCTAATTTTAGAAAAAGATTCTGGAAAAACTGAATGACTCGAGTATAAGCCTAGAGGAGGGGGGGGGGGGG
>CM070034.1:36330205-36340228 GCA_036250615.1 Ptychadena robeensis | reverse complement strand
TATATATATATATATATATATATATATATATATATATATATACATTTAATAATGTATTTTTATTTTTTCTTCAAATGTTTCCACAACCCTTTTCTACATATCCAGCAAATAAAATCCAACTACAAAATGCAGTGATTTTTCTTGACCCGAATAAAAGCTAAATTTCATGTATATTAAGCACATTTTAGGTGCTGAAAAATTCAGCATATATTCGAGTATACACAGTAAATAATTCCCCTCCCTACAATAAAGCATTTATTACTCCAAAACCAACTACAATTAAACATCTGCTGAGATAAAAGGCTCGATTTACTAAGCTGTAACAAATATCTTATTTTGCGTAACAGTGATCTTTATCTCTATGATTATTTCCAGCTCGTAATGCTGAAACCGATGATCATTGTGGCACAAAAACAATTGTTAAAAGTTAATGAACTAAACCTATCATCTCAACCTCTTGAGGATAACACAGTTGCCCTTAAATGACTCTACAAAATCAATATTGCGATTCTGGTTTTGATTATCATTAATTTGGGGCCTTTTCTTTACTCATTAGGATTGACAATAAGCTCCTTAGGCAATCAGAGGTGCTTGTTATACCAACTGAAGCATCTGAGACCTGTTATGGAGATGTGAGACATTGTTACTATATTTATTTTTGCATTGTAACACTTCTTGTGGTCTTGTGACTGTGTTATCCATATTGTATCATTTTTTTACATAATAACTGTTATTAAAGTTGTCAAAAGAAAAAAACATACATAGATAATCTTTCACAAATTACAATGTACACATTCACAACAAATTCTGGTAAGTGAAGCAGTTACAAGAGTATCAAGTAATTGTATAGGACATCATAGAACAACTCTATGTAATCTTAGTTGTATAATAAACCTAAATATAATATGTCCAAATGGACCAACGCTGAGCCTGTAACCATAGGTAAAACATGGAGTAGAGAGAAGGCCATACATAGAAGTATATATATGGCTCAAACTTGGAAAACTAAAATAGAAAACTGTCATAACTTCATTGGTCAGGTTGTATAGTGACCCCTAGTCAGGGCTGGAGCGGCTTCTCGAAAGTCAAGCCAACTCGACCATCTGTCTAAAAATACTTTTAGAAAATCATGTGCAGTATGAATCAGTTTCTCCATTTCAGCAATGTGATTAATTCTCTGGAACTATTTTGTCATTGTTGGTGGTTTGTGTTGTTTCCAGAGAAAGGGTATGAGTAATTTAGCTGCATTCAGGAGGTGAAGGGTTAAAGACCCCTTGTATCCCTTGAGAGGAATGGAGGTACGATGTAACAAAAGAGAGGAATTAAGTTTGTTACCCAGAATTCTCTCCATAAAGTCATGAACTTGTTTCCAAATAGGTTGAATCAAAGGGCACTCCCTCCAGATTTGTAAGTACGTGTCTCTGAGTGACATCTCCAAGTCCTGTCATTGGAGTTTGGGTAGATTTTTTTGCAGAACCTGCGGGACTCTATACCATCTAGCAGTGAGCTTATAATTGTTCTCCTGGATTTGGACATTTAGTGATCCTTTAACTGAGAGGAGATTAATTTCCTCCTATTCTTTTTCAGAAAAGGTGATGTTCAATTCTCTTTCCCAAGCAATTCTGTGGGCTGGGGAATTGGGATGTTGGATTTGGATAGTTAGTTTAGATAGTTGTATAGGTTTGATATAGTATGGCTAAGAGGAAAAGCATAATTTCTCAAAGAAGGTGTGTTCTCTGCAAATCAGCATGCAGTGTTGAGCGGAATTCAAGAAGTGCTGAATTTGTAAATATAGCCAAAGGGGTATCCAACGAGATCCATTGAGTCATGGTCTATATTATCTCTAAATTTGTTGTTCCTAAAAAATATGGAAGCTCTAACCTGTCTATTATCTATATTTTTAAGTGATAGTCCCCTTACTTGTCCCTGTAATAAGTCGGGATTATGAACAAGAGGTGTAAAGGGGCTGTGGTATGACGTTATCTGGTCTCTTTTCGCTAGAAGGTGGATTGTGTTGAGTGTGGCACTTATTAGCAGATGAGACATAATGTCTCATGGAATAGCTGAAGCTGGTACCCATGGTAAGTTTGTTAATGTCAGAGATATGCTTCTCAATTTGGACCCAGAGTTTAGTTTCCGAGTGTTTGTGCCTTTGTGCCAGTCTATGATCCTGGCCAATTGGCAGGCTCTAAAATAAGTCTCTGGGTCTGACAAATCCCCCCCCCCCCCCCCCCCCAAGTGTTTAGGAGCAGTTAAAAAACTCAAGGCAATACGTGTTTTTTTTATGACTCCAAAGGAATAACCTAATAAGCGTGCGTAGAGAGGTGAAAAACAAAGGAGGAAGAGATATGGGAATAGTCTGAAAGAGATATAAGAGTCTTGGAGTGAAGTTTATTTTCAGGATAGTTGCTCTATCAAACCAGGAAAAGGTGTGTTTGTGCTACTTTGTGAGGTCTTGCTAAAGTTGTTTCAGGAGGGGTAAGTAATTTAGGCTAAATAAGTGTATGTTTGGATAAGTTTGGATAAGTTAATGTCCAGATATCTAATGGAAGTACGAGCCCAGTTGAAAAATGTAATGGTAAGTTTAGTGCAAAGGATTTTGAATAGTTAATTTTAAAGTTGGAGATTTGTTGGAAGGTTTGCAGTAGAGATAGTAAAGCTGGGAGAGTTGAGTGTGGTTCAGACAAGAAGAAAAGTAAATCATCAGCGAATGCTGCAATTTTATTGAGAACCACTCCTTTAATTTCGGTGGTCGCTCTTATTTGGCAGAGGAATGGTTCCAAAGATAGCATGAAAATTCATGGGGACAAGGGGCAGCCTTGTCTGGTGCTGTTAACAGAAAAGACAGCAGACCATTAACCTTTACCCTGGCATACAGGCAAGAGTACAAAGCCATTATTCTTGCAAACATATTGTCTTGAATTCCTTTAGCAGACAAGGTAGCCTCCATATAGTCCCAACTAATCCTATCAAATGCCTTTTCTGCCTCAGTGGCGAGGAAAAAGCATTTGTCTGAAGATTTAGAGATCCAATGTAAGATGTTTACAGCTTGTCTCTAGCTTCTCTTCATGGGGCAAAGCCTACTTGGTCTAGGTCTATTAGGGAAGGAAGTAGGGTACTGAGTCTAGTTCAGAAGTGAAATGGGCCTATAATTTCTACAAATGGCTGGATCTTTCCCTTCTTTGGGTATTACAGTGACATGTGCTTCCAAGATAGTGGAGTTACGGAAATCGGTTTTGGGAATAGAGTTAAAAGTCTACAGGAAATGTGGAGAGCTCAGTAAAGGATTTATAATATTGCGCTGGTAGACTATCCGGGCCACGGGCTTTACCAGGTTTGAGAAATTTAAGTGTGGACAGGAATTCTTCTTGTGAGGTCATTTTAATTTTTGGGCCTCCATCTTAGAAATTGGGGATGGGGCAAATTATTTAAAAAATTCTGTATTTTTTTTTATTCTGGTTGTTTGATAAAATCTAACTTGTATAAATCTGAGTAGTAGGATGAAAACTGGGTAGCAATGTCTTCAAGCGTAAGGTGTATGGAGCCCTTAGCATCAGTAATATGGTGCACAGTATGAGTCGCTTTTTTGGTGTTTAATGCTCTTGCCAGAAATGTACTGCTTTTGTTACCGTACTCATAGAAGAGTTTTAGGGACAGTAAATAGGCATGTTTCGATCTAGCATTTAATTCTTCTTTTAGTTGATTCCTCAGATCTGTTAGTAGCGACAAATTTGCAGTAGCTAGATTGTTTATGGGCCTGTTCCAGTTTAGCAATTCTTTTTCCTTGCTGTATGTTTAAGGAAGATGCCTCTTATTACACATTTATGGGTTTCCCATATGGTTTAAGGGCTATGTGGTGGATAGCAATTCTCTTTAAAAAAAAATTGCCAGAAGCGTGTTATCTAGTCTCCAGGACTTACGGGAGACTGGAGTAGGTGTCAGCTGAAGAGTAGGGATGGACCGAACTGTTCGCCGGAGAACAGTTCGGCCGCGAACTCGGCATGTTCGCCGATCCTCTCGCCGGCGGACAGTACGGGTGTTCGACCCGTACTGTTCGCCGGCCAGAAGAAGATCTAAATTCTTCCTCCGGCAGGATCAGAACCTGCGAGATTGTGCCGGAGGAAGAATCTTTTCACTACAAGACCGGGCATGCAGCCGGTCTTGTAGTGAAAAATCCGGCTTGGAGCAGGAAGTGACGTCAGTGACGTCACATCCTGCGCCCGTAACCAGGAACTATGCGTTCCAGGTTGCGGTCCAAGGACTTTAGACTTTAGAAGTTTGACCCGCCCTGTTCGCGGACACTCCGGGCCGATGTTCGCCCATCTCTACTGAAGAGTGAAGGTGATGGGGGCATGATCCGATATGTTAATCAGATGGATAGTGGCTGATTTAATTGAGGACAGGTCTTTTTGGGAAAGGAAGAAATAATCAATTCTAGTATATTTATTATGTGGTGGTGAAAAAAGCTATAGTCTTTAGTTGATGGGTGTTTGAATCTCCAGACATCCTGAACTGCCAGGGATTGAATTTTTTGCTTGATGGCTTTAAAGTGGTGAAAGTAAGGGATGATGCACCCATGGAACAATCTAATGAGGGGCTCAAAGGGACAATAAAATCTCCCCCTAGGATAATCATACCAGTAGCAAATTCGTGCAAGGAGTTAACAATCTTAGATATGAACTTCGGTTGGCATTTGTTAGGGCAATTTATGTTGTCGAGAGCCACCGGAGTATTATTAAGAGAGCCTTTTAGGAAAAGAAAACGGCCGCAGGTCAATCATATAATCAACAATGATAAAATTAACATGTTTCGCTAGCAGAATAGCGACACCTTTTGTTTTCTGTGACTAACAGGTTGAGTGATACACTGTGGGATATTTGTAGTTAGTTATCCTTTGAATCGCCAAAGTGTGTCTCTTGCAAGTAAACAACATCTGCTTTATATTTTTGAGAGAGATAGAGAACTTTTGTTCTCTTAGCCAGAATGTTAAGGCTTTTGGTGTTTAAAGAGAGGAAGGTTCATTTTGTTTAATGTATCCCACTAAGTGGAGCACTCAACCACTGTATGTAAACGTAGTCAAGTAAGAGTATAAAATATTACCCTGTAGTGAAAGTGTGAGACCATTCAAAGTTCAGGGAGGGATGGGCCACATGCGGGGTCTTCTGGAGTCTGCACCAGGGGTAGGGTGGTATCTTGGCGAAGTCATCTTTCCAAGGTCATGTCTTCCTCTGGAATTGATTCTAGGAGTGTGGAACAGTTGAGGATTTGAATACTTCTTTTAAATCAAATCTTCTGGATCCTGCGGTGTGATGACAAAGTCAGCGTATCAATCCGGGAATTGTGGTAGTAAAATGCGCAATTGTTCACAGAAGTAAGGAAGATATTGAGGTGGTGGGGTTGGTGCTTTTGCTTCCTTGTAGGTACCAGATGGGATAGGAGTCAGCTGTATGGCGCACTATTGGGCGCGAGGTAGGCTGCAGCCTCCACAGGTCACAGCCAGGTGTCAGATCAAGGCCTTTCAGTGGGCACCACCGCACGTAGAGATAGGCCTCTTTAATTTAGTTGACCCTCCACCATGTACATGCAGAAACTGTGCCTTTCTATTCTTATGAAGGTGGACATTATTGTCCTATAATTTTCATTATTTTCATATATCCCACTATGTTTAGCTCAGTTTAGCTACTAAAGCATTTATTTACCATTCTTGCTTATTTTTTAATGAATGTGCCTTTAAAGCATAACGTTTTGTGGCATTTGGGTAAAATATAGCTGCTCCTTCACACTCAATTTATTGTGGAGGCCATTGTCACCAGCCCTGAAAATGACTTATCCACTTATCCCAACAATAAAATTATGCCTATGTTCAAACTCTGTCACACACGGCTTGCGCACAGTAAACGAATGTCCACACAGCTGGTTAGGGGTTAACTGTTTACTAAAAGGGATATGTACAAGTTCATACACCATCATCCGTAGGCAGGGATGGGGTTCAAAGCATAGGGACTACAGTTCAAAATAGTCTTAACCAGCTGCTCAGGGGGATGTAGGCTGATGGCTCTCTTACCCAGAAAGAAGAAGTAGTCGGTAGCACAAGCAGTTCAGTAGGGGCAGAGAGGGGAGGAATCCTGCGTCTAACCTTGGACATTCAGGCACTTCTTGATACCTGCAACCATCTACTCGGGCAAGACAAGGAAAAGACTGCCCTGGTCCAAAGGGGACCCCTGTTGTTCCCCATGGATGGGGGTCAGCGCGGGCACTGCTAAGTGGACTGCTGGCGGGAGACCCAGAAGAAGAAGGGAGCACCTTTCTCCAAGGTAAGCGTAAGACTGCTGTCAAAAAAGCCCAGGAAAATATTCAAATGATATATTTATATCCTCAACCCAGAGGGAGGAAATCTACAGTTATCAGGCAGAGAACTAAAACAAAACAGTGGGAAAAGAGCCATTACCTCATTACCTGGCAGCTGCTATAGAAAAAGGAAAGCTACCGAAAATAATTTGGGGAATTATGTAATGCAACATATAATTTGTTGTGGTCTTAATAATGATGATGTGATGATGAAAATAGAAGTTTTGGAAGGGATGTTTTTCTTTTGTAAACGATCAGAAATATATATATAAAGTTATTGAAAGTTCTTCATGAATTATATCTACTTAATTGAAATATCTTGAGTGTCAGTGCAACAATTTCAATCAATAGGCTGCTTGTCACACAAAAAATATGATCTTAGAGAATTGTATGTATCCTGTATGTGAATCCAGAGCATGAAAAATTAGCTTCTGCTAACCTTAAAGAAACTTCTACAGTGCAGAAAGACAACAGAAATATTATAGGCCCTTTCAAACCCATCTAGGCGTTTATGGAGCCCATTACTTTGGCACAAGAGCCAACAAACTTCCATTATGTTGTTATCTTAGTGCACTACAATGCATCCCATGTGCCCTGCTAGGCTGCCGAGCAAGGGATTCATAGATTACTGTATATATGTGAAGTTTTGACATTCAAAATTAAAATGAAAAATTCAACCTCTGGTTTATTTATGGTTTCTGAACTGACAAACAATAAAACACTCATTGCACTGCGTTCCTGTAAAACATGGATCCAATGGGAGCCTATGGCTATCCATCTTTGGAAAGAAGATGATGTATCAGTTTATCCCATTAAGTAAAGTTTTCTATTACAGCAATTCCACAAAGTCTATACTGAAACTTTCTGTATTTATATCATGCTGGCAGAATGAATCATATGCATGTAGAAGAAATATCAGCAAGCTGGCTACCTAATGATATATGGTCTGAGTGGAAATCCTTTGATAAATTTGATCTGTAATACCGAAGGTCGTTTATCTGCTGTTTACTGCTGAACCTTTTATACATCATTGTTTTAAAGACATAAATTCACGGCAGTCATGCCCTTGGGGGTGATTTATGCTAAAAAGCAAAAACAAATTAATTACACTAGGATACTGCAATTCTTTCTAAGAGATAGATAGACAGATAGACAATCAGTTTTAAAGGAAATTTTGAGAAAGTAAACTAAAACTGAACCTTAACTTCAACTTTACCTTCCAACATGCACAGTTATAAAGACTTGTCTTCTGAACTGAGATGACTTTGGTTTATCTTCAATATCTAAACTTCTCATGTATAATAGAGTAAAAGTTAGTCAGGCTGGATAATGTCCATCATCATCTTGCATGTCTCCAGCCAGTATGCCATACTGTAGAAGAGGATTCATGTTACTGTTTGGTGGACATCTCTCTGTATAGGTCAGAGACTCTACATGCTGGATACGATTTGTAGTTCTAAAAAAGAGAAAATCTCATGCATCAGACCAATGAAGATAGACCACAGCTACTCACTGAGACCATATATTAAATCGTTAATGGTAGACAGTGGTGGTTTAAGGCATAGGCAGCCCAGGGCAGCATCGTGGTGTGGAAGCATCATGGCCATTGAAACATTTCTTTTTGCTGCAGCAACATCATCGAGTGGGAAGGAGCTCAGTTAAGGGAGTGATGATTGCTCAGGGGTCCTGTAAGTACTTTTTGCAGCTTAACACCCAGAGTGGTCAGGCACCACTATCACCAAACCCCCCCCAGTCCAACACCGCTAATACTCCATGTCAGACATCCGCTATAACTCCCTCCCCAGTCAGATACCACTGGGCAATCTCTAGGAAAAACAATGTTTTATAAGCATTTACTAGAGTAGTGGTGGCAATTGAGTTGATATGGAGGGCCACAAGTGCGGCCCCCAGCATTACTAAAGGGCCGCACATAACATATATACAAGATATGACAGCATGCATAGCTAGAAGACAATATTTTTTTATTTTTAAAAAACAAAACTTGTTTTAAATTATACTTCAAGCATTAGGGAACACTGTTGTATGGTAATGCACATTTTGTGTCATGTACATTGTCATGGGTTATGTGCCTTATAGTGATTGTCAAAGGTACATTGTGGAGTGGACTTTGGAGGACTGAGGCGGGCCGCTGAAAAACACCCAAAGGGCCACCTGGGTGTTAATAGCTGCAAGAAGTTGGGACAACTCTATAGTTAAGCCAATAGAATAGGAGAGGGTATTGGACACTGTGTGAAATTAGATGCAGCTCTTTCCCTTGTGCTGGCTGACAGCTCGGGTACCCACAGAGAGGGCTCCTATGGCATGTGTGCCATAGGTTCACCATCACTGCTATAGGATGACATTAAAGCTTATGTGTGCTTAAAGACAGCCAACTGAGTTAATATGGAGGGCCACAAGTGGGGCTCTCTGCATCACTAAAGGGCCGCACATAACATTTTCAATCTATACTGACTTGTATAAGCAGTTTTTTACAACAGGTATAGCTAGATGACATTGTTTATTTATTTTTAAATGACTTTAAATGATACTTTAAGCATTGGTTAACACTGTAGTATTGTTATGCACATTTTGATTCAGAGATATATGATGCAATATGAGTTCCTATGCTTGAACAGTAAGGTTTCGGGCCACAAGTGGAGGACTGAGGAGGGCCGCTGAACAATGCCCAAAGGGCAGGTTGGGCACCTAGGTACTAGAGATATGGGATATGTTATACCTAGCAGATTTCCGTGAGAATTTAAGATTGGAAACAGGGGTGTAGCTAGAAATGACTGGGCCCCATAGTAAACTTTTTTATGCCCCCCCCCGACATGCCACTTTAATTAATGATCTTTCTCCCAGACCCCCCAATCACCTGTAGGTAGGCAGAGCCCCCCCCCATAAAGATAGCCATTGAGCCCCCCCCCCTGTAGTTAGGCAGAGGCCCCCCCTTATAGGTAGAGAGCTAGAGAGACCCCCTGAAGGTAGGAAGAGACCCCCCCCCCATAAAGTTAGCCAGTGAGCCCTTCCGTAATTAGGCAGCCCCCCCCCCATAGGTAGGTGCGCTTTAAATTACTTTTAGGAAATAATTTTATAACACATTGTAATGCTGACACTTAGTGGCTGCAAAATATTAGAAAAGTATTGTCTTTGCTGTACAGAAGCAAAAGGCGGAAGAGGCAATCATATTGCATTTTATGAGACATCTTGATTAATAAATGTTATATCTCTGCTGTTAAGAATTATCAATGAGACAATATATAACACCCTGCTATCACATACTATGTCAGTATTGAGCTATCACTAAAGCTAGCCATATGCCAATCAACGGACACTCGATGGGGGCGTGATGACGTCATCATGTTGTGCTTGTGTATCCGTCGATCAGACTAGGAATCGTTGTGCACCACTGTGCACATCAATTCCCATTCATTACTTTGGATGAGACCATGGTCAACCAAGGAAAAACTGTTTAAATGCTTTTTTTTAAACGATAGAGATAAATTGCTCCCATGTGGGCTAAAATCTAACTGATCCCTGGTGTTCCATTTAGCAGTCTCATGTGCGATTAAGTTGGGGCAGATGGAGCTGTGTTTATATATATATATATATATATATTGTGGGGATTTAGCTGCAAATGGTGCTCCCAATGAGGTGACTCCACACAGACAGTCC
>CM070034.1:36283789-36325712 GCA_036250615.1 Ptychadena robeensis | reverse complement strand
GCATACATGGAAACTGCCACATGCATTTCCAATGTATGCGGATGTGGGCGGACGAAACCGCACTGAACCGCACCTAAACGCTCAGTTCCGCGCTAGTGGAAACAAGCCCTAACCTGGCACACCTGCACTGCCATCTAGTGGTTGCAGTGCTAACTTACCTGATTACGTGAATTATTGAAATCTTCATTATCTGATATTGTGAGTTTTTCACAAAGCATCTGAACATGTTATTATATTCAGGATATCTACCAGACTCCTGTCTGGACATACTCTGGGAAGTTACAGGCCTACAATATAAAGAACGTTTTTTCCATTAAAGTCCATGGTGCGCTTTTAGTACAGAAATCTGTACCTCAGCAGTGTGCTAGGGAGGTTAATGTTTAGATTTTGACATTGCACTAATGCATTGTTAAAAAAAACATTTTCAAACCATGTTTTAGTTTAGATTTAAATAAATCATCTATTAAACACATGACAATTTTAAGGAGTAGTAAATCATTTGAAACTGTGTTTTTTCTGTTTTATATTTACTGTCTTTCTGAGGAAAGTCCTCTTGTTCTCATAGCCGCACCACCAATGAATTGACGGTTCATTTGTGATATTGTTTCCTTTCCTCATGTTTTACAGCTGGAAGTGTGTCCTAATGGATATATAATAATGTGTCCTGTAATGCAATCAATGAATTAGAGCAGGGTGACAAACTCCAGCCCGGGGGTAAAATCTGGCCCACGTTGTAATATTTGGCCCCTGGCGGATTTAAACTAAAAAATAAATATATACTCATTTCTCCCCTACAGTGGGCCCAGGGACAGCGACCCCTAAAAAGAAAATACTTACCTTTCCCTGCTGCTCGCTTCCGTGCCGTCATGCCTGAAGTGTGCGGTCCTCCAGGCTTCAAGATGTTGATGCGTGACTCTTCCGGTGTTGCTCCACCCACCTATTCGCACCTGAATCAGGTAACGCTCCGACCCCCGCATCACTTGATCCAGTGGCTGTGGGAGCATGGTGATATGGGATATT
Source organism: Ptychadena robeensis (assembly GCA_036250615.1). Classification (NCBI taxonomy): domain Eukaryota; kingdom Metazoa; phylum Chordata; class Amphibia; order Anura; family Ptychadenidae; genus Ptychadena; species Ptychadena robeensis. Next base: position 36,324,692 of record CM070034.1, on the reverse strand, counting down.
TCCTTGGGGCCGCTGCACCGTGATGTCATAGTGGAGGTGGAGGGTCACTGAATTTTTAAAGATTTAACGGGTAAGTGTTTTTTTTTATATTTCAGCTCGATCTGCTCTATTATTGGCACCTCTGGTCCACTTTAAATATTATTTAAGAAATTGCCTCCGATTAGCTGTCTCCATCCACAGGTCACCAGCTGGCTTTAGGTCAAATGTAAAGCTAACCATACACGTGTAGGATTCCATGGCCAATTGATCACTCATCCAATTGATTCCAGCGATCTCAGCGGGAATGGGAGCTGCGATCAATCTGCCAATTAAGAGTATCCGATCGCTGCACACCACCTTGTCCAATTGATCACGTCCAATTGATCGGGGGCTCAGAATTGGATCCGACAGAGAACTGCCCGATCGGCCCTGCATCAATCTGATGGAACCAACATGTTGGTTCTCTGTCGGATCCAATTCTGAGCCCCCGATCAATTGGACGTGATCAATTGGACAAGGTGGTGTGCAGCGATCGGATACTCTTAATTGGCAGATTGATCGCAGCTCCCATTCCCGCTGAGATCGCCAGAATCAATTGGATGAGTGATCAATTGGCCATGGAATCCTACACGTGTATGGGGGCCTTAACTCTCACAGTACAACAAACACGTTAGATCCCCCAGATCTCATACCTCAGTAGTACAAACCTGAAATGTTCTGGCTTAGTAACTAACCCCTGAGACTACCTGCAGTCCAAATATCATCCTTTTTTATAGTCATATTGCAACTGTCACACAGTGCTTTTCTCTTGTCAGATTTTTCCCTTGCATTCCCAATTTCACACACTTACTGCAACCTTTCATAGTTATTCATATTTCCCTGCAGTTATCCAAGTGACATAAATTGTATACATTATACATATAGCTGTGGCCGCCCAGACACGTTGTTAATACACATATGAACTTTGTAACAATAATGCAGGTACGCAGAGCTAGTTTTCGGCCCCTTTTGGGTACCAGAGTACCACTTATGTGCACCCCTGGCTATAATACATAAATAAACAGGCTGTAGAGCAGATGCAATGAGCAGATTTGGTTGTGTCTAGCAAATCATGATGCCTATTACACGCTTGAGGTTGTCAATGTGCATTGAGCGAATGGAGGGGTCAGACCAGGCGCCACGTGTGTTTGGGAGGGGGAGAGGAGCACCCGGTGGCCACATAAGGTCTAGACCTTATGTATTTTTCAAAGTTCTTTGGGGAAGCTTTTGGCAAGCATAGTTAAAGCCCCCCATACACGTTCCGATAATTCTCCCGACCGATTTTTCGTCCGATTCTGTCACCCGATTTTCACCTAAAATGTTATGGTCGGTCGGTCGACTGGCACACAGTATCGGAATACGATTTATCACCGATCCATCAGCCCGACCCTATTTACGGACAGGTCCGCAGCGATTTTTCTCCCGATTTTTCAAAATCGGGATCGGTCGGGCACCTAATTCCGATTCCGATTATTCTCCCGATCGATCAATCCGACTGACCACGTCGGTCGGTCGGGCAAAATTCGTACGAAAAATCGGAACGTGTATGGGGGGCTTAAGTGATGGAAGGGTGTTAGGCCTTGTTCACATTTATTGATTTTACAGGCGTTGACATTTTCATACATTCAAACCTTTGAATATCATGTGGACCTTTTCCAGGGGCCTTTTATAATGGATAGGGAGTACTGTTTGAAGGACCATCAATGCATTGTTTTACCATAAAAAGGTGGTATATTTCAGTGGTCTGGCAAACAAGCTACACTGCACAATAACACCCGTGGCTTTTTCAAAGCACACCGCACAGCACATTCACTAGTGTATGTCAATCAACATGCATGTCTGTAGTGACATGGGTGGAAGAGCCTTTGTTGCCAACTACCGTATACACAGCACCACTGTTCATGCAGGGCCCCCCTAGGTCACTTAATACATAGAAGCTTGTTCCTCCCGGAGGCAGATGTAGGGAGAGGACAGCGGTGTCTGAGGTATTCATACACCTATAGGAAACCAGTATGGAGGTCTGTGGGTTATCTCCCCACCTCACAGCTGGGAAGCTGCTCATGTACGATGTGCACACACGGTGAACTTTATTTATTGTGAAGATGGAAGCGGTAGCCGCCCGCTACTACATATGAATGTGTTGCATCTGTGTACTGAGGAGACCGGACATGTCGCCCCCCCCCCATCAGCCGCAGACGTCACGGCCTGAAGAAGCCTCGGCCCGCAGACATTGTGTTTTGGCTCCGCCCCCGTGCTGAGGTGACATCAGTGTACCATGTGACCAGGAGCCACCGCAGCACAGGGCTGACACAGAGCGCCGCGCACACCGGCTGTACATAGACCGTCTGCTGCTACACACCGCACCGCCGTGAGTGTCCCCATTCATTCGCATTTCCGGTATAGGGCTCCGTGACACGTGCTGTTCTCTGTCAGGTGTACGGGGACAGGGGGGTGTACCCGGGAGCCCCAGTGTCAGTGCTGCACATGTGTATGGAGCGGCTCATGGTGGGGGTGGTCGCTGCTGTGGAGGGGGGGGGGAGATTACACCAGCCTACATATATGTATAATGGCGGGGGTGATTGTATGACATTGCTGTGTGTTATACTGTATAAGGTAAGTGGCCTGCAGCTGGTGCTGCTGAAGAGGACCTGTCACTACGCTGTAGCTGCAGAGCATGCAGTATGAATGAATGGGAATGATGATCTGCAGCGTGCGGATTCATTCATTCATTATATCTGAGCAGTGTGGGGATTCATTCTGTGTCTACATGAACATTCATCCATGGACCCCAAACCTTATCGTTGCATTATCAATTGTTGTCAATATATCATTGCACAACTCTTAATTAGGGAACACACGTGTAGATATGGGTCAGATAGATGGCCATTTCCAGCGCCGTGTGCACTCACCTCCATCGATCTGGCGCATATCTAATGCGGCCATTCCTGCATTTGAGCGGGATCAATCGATCCTGTTTGAACCAGGGATATTGGATATGGCCGTAACCCACAGTCGATGTCCATTGCTTTGCATGGAGACCACGGCATAGAGCCGAGTGAAAACACTGTGGACAATGCTTTAAGCCCCTCATACACCTGTTTTTTTGTCGATCGAGCAGCCGAAATATTGGGTGAAAATCTAAAGCTTAGAGGGCCGCCAAATCGATCTAAGCCATTTATTAAAATGTCTATAATTCTTAGATCAATTTAAATGCTGTCGGCCCAACCCCCCTAGCACAGTGGTGGGCAACTGAGTGGCTATGGAGGGCCACAAGTGTGGCCCTCGGCATCACTAAAGGGCCGCACATAACATTTTCAATCCATACTGACTTGTATAAGCATTTTTTATGCGGAAATTACAACAGGCAGAGCTAGATCAGTGGTTTTCAACCTTTTTTGGGCAAAGGCACACTTGTTTCATGAACAGGGGGCACCGACGATACGCATAATCGCGACGCACTTCCGGTTCCCGCCGGAAGTACGTCATCAGCAGGTGCCCCGCTGGAACGCAGATGCGTACCAGCAGAGCAAAAACACCGCCCCTGGTCTGTGGGGATGCGTGTTGCTAAGCAACCGCATCCTCACAGAGCCGGTCCGTGTATAACACGGATCGGCTGTATAAGTCTTATAGTATATACATACACGGACCGGCTCTGTGAGGATGCGGTTGCTTAACCCTCCTATCTAGCTGCCTCTTATAATATAAGACTTATACTATAAAAGGCAGCTAGATAGGAGGCTGAGGGTGGGGTCAAAAAACCCACGGCACACCAGGCAACATCCTGCGGCACACAACAGTGGTTGAAAAACACTGAGCTAGATGACATTATTTTTAACAAAATGTATTGAAAATTATACTTCAAGCATTGGGTAACACATTTTGATTCAGAGGTTATGTGATGCAATACAAGTTCCTATGCATAAACGGTTAGGTTTGGGGGGGCCGCAAGTGGAGGACTGCGGGGGCTGCCAAAGAATGCCCAAAGGCCTGCATGCGAAAAAATTGGGTCGAACTTTAAATGTGTATGGGGGGCTTTAGTGAGTTGAGGGTATTTGGAGAAATATTAAAGTGTAACTCTAGCTCTTCATTTGAATCTGGGATGAGCTGGGTAAGGATTTCACACTAGTCATGTTTAATTTGCAGTACCGGTGTTGTTTCCTACCCTTGCAACTGCGCATGTGCAGAAAGCCCTACATTTTCAGAGTCACAGGGTAAAGCTTATGGGTTTCAGGTGTTAAGGTTAGGGGGGGGGGGGTGCTTAACTGTAGAGGTGAGCTTTAGGGGTTGGGGGGTTATGGTAAACTTATTATTATTAACATTTATTTATATAGCGCCAACATATTACGCAGTGCTGTACAATACATTGAGTGGAGATACAACACTATAATAAATACAGGAACAGGTTATGAGACAGGAGTGGAGGACCCTGCCCGGACGGGCTTACAATCGAATAGGTTGGGGATCAGAGTGTACAACAGGTAGGGGGTGGGACTGGCATGGTTGTGATGTAAGGGGTGAGAGGATGGGTAGGAGAGGCTGAAGAGGTGGATTTTCAGGGCTTTTTAAAAAGAGCTTAAGGTAAGAGCAAGTCTAATGGGACAAGGGAGAGCGTTCCAAAGAGTAGGAGCGGCCCTAGAGAAGTCCTGTAGCAGGGCATGAGATGACTTTATGAGCGGGGATGTCATTAGTAGGTCACTGGAGGAGCGGAGGGGGCGGTTAGGGGTGTATTTGTGTATCAGGTTGGAGATGTAAGGAGGACAGGATGTGTAACCCTCTTACTCCGAAAGAGTAGGGCTATCTGCGCCATGTGCATTTGTAAGGGTAGGAAAATATCTCAGGACATTGGAAACCTGTTGTACCATTCACACTGACCCTGCACGGCATTTTGGTGTCGGGATGCTTGGTGTCTTGCATACCCTTGTATGGGTACTTAGTGCAGCGCTATACATAAGTGACCATTTTTTTTACTGGCTATGGACGCATTGGCAGAAAAAGCGACCGCAGACGTTGCGGGTAAAAGCTACAGGGACATTAGTGTTAGAACACTGATCTGCTTGGACAACGGAAGGGTACAATACAGGGAACAACACAAACTCTCAGAGGTTCTAACTCCCCTTTACCCGAAGGTGCGTTCCCTGTTCTCTGATGGATCATTCCCGGAGCTGGATACCTCGCCACCGTGGAGAGATTCCTGTATTTAGAATTCACCAGGTCCTCTGTTTATGATTTTACTTGAGTCTGGAATTGATAGTTACTGGTGTCCGGTCTCCTCTCAATCTGACTCCCAGGTTGACACGGGATGGAGACTTGTTATGAAAATGTTCCTCTGATGGCCGTCTCTTCAACAACTTACTGACCTGGGTGAAGCCCCCATACACAGAGTTTGGGAAAGTCTCCCATGTGATTGCATTGCTCAGGGTAGTAAGTTTGTATTATATGAGCTGTCATATGTCTTAGCTGTCATATTTCTGCTGACAAATGATGGGCCATAGTGTTATGTTGTTGGGTTTATCTACAGTGCCGTATGTCTGTGCTGGCAGATAACAGTGCTGCAAAGACTTATCTGGGGTGAATGCAGCTGTCTGTGCCGTTAGAAAACGCAATTCAGAAAATGTCTAGATGTAGGGTCACATCATACCCATGTGTTGTGGAAATCCATTGTGTATAAAGGCCCCCACACACGTCAAGTTGGGGCCGACAGAGCAGGTCAGATCAGCTCTGGAAAGCAGCGTGATGACGTCCTCACGCTGCTTTCCTGAGCTGACAGCTTCAATGAAGACGCCGGTCTTCTTCATTAAAACTAATGGCATTGGCCAGAGAATATCGAACATGTCCATTCTCTGGACGGCCAAGCTGTGGGGCGACAGAGATCTGTCGCCCCATGTGGGCACCCCCGATCGCCGTCCAATTTTGCAGACGACCACGAGCGAGCGCGCCCATCGGTCGCCGCTCGGTGCATGTATGGCTAGCTTAAGTTGTCATGTAGTACTTCTCATACTGAATGGCACCACATGAATCAAATCACAACATATAGTATTTAAAAAACAAATATGTGGTAAGAGGCTCGGTACTTTGCATGCAGGTCCATGGCGCCCGGCACCAATGATGCTGAAGAGAACAATCCGCAAGTTTGCCAATGCAGAGTGTCGCCAAAGGCTCACCAGGGACAGGTAAGTAACTCCCAGTGTAGCACCGAGTGAGTTTGTTTTCTAAAACGACCTTACACTCAGCTGCTCTTGGGGTGACCACTAGTGAGGGTTAAGAGCAACACCAAAGCCTGGTCGGTGACATTTTTCATTTCATCATGGCGTCGGGCTATAATACCTAAATGGTAGAACCATGAGAAAATAATGGTTACAGAATTTACCTAATTGAGTTAAGCTGGCCACAGATGGGTCTATGCCTGTTCCATCAATGAACGATCATTTGGGACATGGTGACTTGAAACGTTGGATGGGGACCCTGGTCCTCATCCAAAGTAATGGCGATCAAACAGGGATTTACCAACAGGGGGACCATGTTGGAAAAATGGACTCTAGTTAATACTGACTTGGAAAGGAATCGGAGAGCCGTAGAGGTTGGTGTGCAGTGTGACTGTGGGGTCATAGCTCTGCAGTTAGTTGCCTTGCTGACATAACACGGTTGGTTGTATCTATAGGTCAGGTTCAGGTGAGTCCTGCTATATGTACAGCATGTGTTACATTTCTATTCTCTGGAATGTTTACCGATCTGCTGTGATGTGCTGTATGCACACGGTCATTGGATGAGATGTCATTGTAGCTCCCATGCTCATTGGCCCTCGGGCTAGTTTTCTAGATGTATATTTATGTGTTCCGTGACGCTTCCTCTGTTCCGAGGAAGAAAGGATGTGAGGCATGTGATAGTGTCATCTGTGAGAGATTTGCAGGAGTCAGCGTGTTGGCGGTGCAGAAAGAGAGCAGCAAACCTTTGACCTCTTTGTCTTTTTACAGTATGTGAACTCTACGCTCCTCATCATTTACCGCGTGAGCGTCTAAACCTGCTGCGTCTCCTCTACATCACAATCTGCTATCCGGTCTATAGTGACAAGGGGAACACAGGCTTAGGAGGTGGTTGTCACAATCACATATCTCATGTATGCAGTATTTCATGTGTTGCAGTCTATACTGATTGCAAGAATTGTACTTTCATAAGCCAGTACTTCAGATTCCTCATACCCAGATCCTTCACCTGTCGGTGTACTTATGTGTATGTCAGAACTATTAGCCTAGTCTTGGATAGAGCACCAGATAGCACTATAAATTTATAATATTTGGGAGTGTACATGCCTTAAGTTAGCCATACACACATCAATCTTTGCATCAATTGGCTTGTGACACAAATATCTGAGTCTATCATCCATCGATAGTAGCAGCACACAGTGTGATAGATTAAAAACCGATCAATTCCTTTACAAAGGTTTGTGTGCATGCTTCATAGCAGTGGTTTCCAACCTAGGACCCCCCAAAGAGGTGTTAGAGATGGCAGGGGGGCGCACCATCAGTGGCGTCAGATGGGGGGTGGTAGCTCCGTGCCCCCTCTCTCTCTGGAAGCCCAGTCCAGCTGGGGCTGTAAAAGCTGGTCTTGGACACAGGCAAGGGGAGACCATAACCTCCTCAGCGTTTAGCCTGGGGTGCGCTTTTTAAAATATTACATTGTAATCTGCCAGGGTTCTCCGCTCTCCTGCCACAAATCCCTGGCAACTTCTATGATGCCAGGGGGTGTGTTGAAAAAAGCTGGCACCACCCCTTTAACATGGAGGGCAATAGTGCTGCCCCCCCCCCCCCCCCCCCCCCCCCCCCGCCTCTTCAGGGTCACCAATGACGTGGAAGAGATGGACCCGGTAGAGACCTAAGCAAATGGCCTAAGCAAACTTACCCCAAGCTAAGTTTCGGGCAAAACCCCCTGGAGGTTAAATGTAACAATAAAATCCCCTGCAATTTTCTGCCCTCCAGGAGACCCAGAACATATCCCCGGTGGGGTGCTCTAAAAAAAGCAACGCCCCTATTTACATGGAGGTCAATGGCGCCATATAGCACAACCCCCCCCAGCGTTATGTCCGTTTCCTGGCCAATCGTGATTGCCAGGTCTCCCCCCAGCCCTCTACACACCGCCGTTGTCAATTAGACGCCGGGGAGAAAAGCGATGCCCCTCCATTAACATGGAGGTCTATGGTGCAACCCCCACCCCCTCCGGCGTCTCTGATTACGCCGAAGACACGGGACCAGCAAGGCTCTGTGTGCCTGCAGCTCTGCGTAACGCTAGGGAGGTTAATAGCTGAGATCACCCCGAGTTAACTCGAGCAGAACGCCCAGGAGGTTAAGGCAAAGATGTTTGGGAACCACTGCTCCATAGTACGCAGTGTCCTCCCCAAAGCAGATTGGCCGGGCGGACCGCCCGGGAGATTTTGGTCCCCGCCCGGCACACAGCGAGCAGCCTGACAGGCGGCGCCTCCCATTCTTCAGGAGCGCGCCACAGCCACTGAAAGACTCCGGCCCGCGGCATACTACCGGGGCCGCGGGCCGGAGTCTTTCAGTGGCTGCGGCGCGCTCCTGAAGAATGGGGAGGCGCCGCCTGTCAGAGGACTTGTGTGCCGCCGGACCGGTGCAGGCGGCGCGATGACGTCATCGCGTCATGACGTCATCGCGCCGCCCGGCTCAAAAAAAAATCTGGGGAGAACACTGTACGATCGCATACAGATCCATCCAAATACCATGAACACCCGTTAGATACAACAAACATATTTTCAGTAATACATGATGGATTATGTATCGGTATATCTGTTGCTGTCACTGCTCACCAGATGGTTATACAGTGATCTCCCAGCATCCTCCACTTATATCACTTGTGCCTTGTTTGCAGTCCTCCATTCTCTCAGCTTTTTGTAGCATCCTGCCAGCAATCACTTTCTTGTCTAACACGTTCCGATTTTTCGTACGAATTTTGCCAGACCGACCGATTGGGTCGGGAGATTAATCGATCGGGAGATTAATCGGATTTGGAATTATGTACCCGACCGATCCCGATTTCTCAAAATCGACCGAAAAATCGATCGGGACCGCTTCAGACCTGTCCGTAAATTTTTGGTCGATCTGCTGTTAATAAATAGGGTCGGGCTGATGGATCGGTGATAATTCGAATTCGGATTTTTCGTGCCAGCCGACCGACCGACCATAACATTTTAGGTGAAAATCGGGTGACAGGATCGGACGAAAAATCGGTCGGGAGAATAATCAGAACGTGTATGGGGGGCTTAAGCAAAGAGCCTTAGAAGAATATGTTTGGTTTTATGAGATGAAATAATTGATCTATATAAAGTATCTAATCACCAGCATAACCGCGCTGACGCTTCAGTGATCGGACACGCTGTCATTGATGTGACCTTGCTCTGATGAAACTCTTGGCTTATGGAGAAAGGTTTAATTGCTTTCACGTTTCTCCGCATAACCGAAGGAGGATTATATTTGTTTACATACGTAACAGGTATTTACAAGACCAGAATTCCTGAAGCCTGGAGGGATACTGATAGATTATTATATATAATTAGCTGATGTTCAAACCGCAGATCTACAATCATCCATTATAATAATGGACTCTCCTTGGGTCTGGCCATATTACTTAGCACAGGAGCAGTTCCTTATCCATCATCATTGTGTTTATTCACATCCTCATGGGGTTTGCGTGTATCTTAAATGATTTCAATATTTACATAGTCTACTTTATAATAAATCTGTCAGAATAGTGGAGCTGCCAGGTCTGACATTTTCAAATGTTCAGATACTGCCCCTCATACACCTTTAGATCAATCTATACAACTTCCATTAGATCTACCAACAACTTTGCAGTATAGTGGCCTCCCTGATACATAGTGATTGGAAGGTTTATATCACTGCTATGTAGTGTCGGGTCCTCCCTGATAGAATACATAGCGATTGGAAGGTATATATCACTGCTATGTAGTGTCAGGTCCTCCCAGATAGAGAACATACTGATTTGCGAAAGGTTATATATACACTGCTGATCGTAGTGCTGCGGTCCTCCCTAATAGAATCATAAGTGATTGCGAAGGTCTATTATATCACCGAGCTATGTACCGTCGGTCCTCCCTAATAGAATACTAGTGATTGCGAAGGGACTATACATCAATGACCTATGTAAGCTTCGGGTCCTCCCCTATGATAGAATACATAGTGATTGGAAGGTTATAGATCACTGCGAAATGTCGTAGCCGGCGTCCTCCCTAATAGAATACAGAGTGATTGAAGGATAGATTCACATGCCCCGATGTAGTGACGGTCCTCCATGATAGAATACATAGTGATGCAGGAAGGGTATAGATCATGCTATTGCTTTTTTAGTGCCGGCGTCCACCGATAGAATACCATAGTGATGGAAGAGTAATATCATATGATATGTAGTGTTCAGGGTCCTCCCTGTGATAGCCATACTAGTGATTAGGAAGAGTATATATCACTGCCCTATGTATATGCCGGCTGGGGGTCCTCCTCTCATAGCAATATATAGTGATGAAAGGTATATATCACTGCTATGTAGTGCCCGGGTCCTCCCTGTAGATACATAGTGAATGGCAAGCCGTTTTAGGTCCTCATATTACATGGTTTTGGTAGAAGAATAGTTGATTGTACAGAAATTGTATAGAAGGATTGTATGGTGTATGGGGGCCACAGGATAGATATTTCCTTCTTATTTAAATGATGATCTTTCACCACAGTTTTTATATTTTAATATATATTCATGTTTCATTTATTCTTATGCAGATTTAAAGATGTCAGGTGACTTGCCAATAAATATTAACATCAAGGAGCCTCGATGGGACCAGAGTACATTTGTTGGAAGAGCCAAACATTTCTTCACAGTGACTGACCCCAGAAACATCCTTCTGTCTAATGATCAACTGGAGCATGCCAGACAAATAATTCAAGATTACAGGTATAATATCTTCTCATTTTGTTGTTATTATTATGTGTGTGTGTGACGTGTGTGTGTATGTGTATATATATATATATATATATATATCATATCAGGTCCATAAATATATACATATATACACAATTCTAAATGTTTTGGCTCTATACCCCACCATAATGGATTTGGAATGAAACAATGTACTTTAACTGAAGACTGTCAGCTTTAATTTGAGGGTTTTTACTAGTAGTCCGTTGGTCCTCCGACACGTTTCGCCCAGAGGGGCTTCCTCAGGAAGGTGGTTAGGACTATTGATAGACAATATATAAGAGTAAGTACACACATAATTCCATATTATCACATATTTGAATCACAGCATCCAATACATGCCAATTATACATGATATATGATATAATGCTAGATTGTTCGAAAAATCACACGACAATTCGTGTAATTTAAGCAATCAAGGTATATCAGCATATTTAAATGAGAGTATAAAAACATCTTTTTAGAGGTTTAGAAGTAATTTACAATAATTAGTTGAAGAATTATGTGCTGAGTTAATGGAAAATAAATAGAAAATAAATAATTAAATAAAAGAAAAAAGGATTTTTTTGTTATAGTCGATTCAAAATATCGTTCACTTATTCTAATGATGAGTGGATGACTGTATATTTGTATCAGCTGTGTAGGTGACCGGGAGTTGTCAGGTCAACATGAGAGAGAGTCTGGGACGTCTCAACAGAAGTGTTCCGATGGTAAAAGTGGTGGTATTCAATCCTCCGTATCTGACGTCACTATGGCGGCAGGGGGAGGGATGAGTACAGAAAATGGTGACTTTTGTATATGTATAAAGTAGAATAGGACCGATGAAAGAGTGGGTGTGTGGCCATCAGGTATGTACAATGGAATGGAATACGGAAGGCTGGGGAGTGAAGGGTGGTGAGGGGAAAGAGACACTGAATTCAACTGTTTGGACCATACTTAAAAAGAAGGAACGCACCAGTGACCTCCGCAACATTAAAAGACCGGGAAGACCATGGAAAAAAACTGTGGTGGATGACCGAATAATTCTCTCTCTGGTGAAGAAAACACAACAGTTGGCCAGATTAAGAACACTCTTCAGGAGGTAGGTGTATGTGTGTCAAATGCATACTGTTGTAATTCCTACACTGCTGGTTGTAAAAACCCTCAAATTAAAGTCTGCAGGTAAAGCATATTGGGTTTGTTTCATTCCACATACATTGTGTTGGTGTAAAGAGCCGAATATTTGTGAATTGTGTTGATGTCCCTATATATATATATATATTACACACACAGTAAGATGACATTGAATTCATCCCCTGCTGATTTTTCATGTTTGTCCTCTGCCAAAGAAATTACCTGTCTAATATTCTAATAGTATGTTTATTGAAGCTGTGAGAGACAGAATAACAACAAATCCATCAGAAACCCAGTGCACAAAAGCTAGAGAAAAATAAGTATTTGATCCCTTTGCAGAACCTGTACTTGGTGGCATAACTCTTGGCAATCCAGAGGTCAGACGTTTCTTGTAGTTGACCATCAGGTTTGTACACATCTCAATGGATTTTGTTCCACATCTCTACAGTATGTAGATGTTCTCCAAGTCAGTAAGGTTCCAGACTTGTTTGGCACCTCAAACCTTCAGCTCTCAACCTTGGATTGTCTATTTTTAGAGTCTATATTAGGGTCTGAAGACTGGCTAGGCCACTAATTGGCCTGAATGTGCTTTTTCTTAGGCTTAAGTTTCTGCTCGGACCATGTGTTTTGTGACATTGTCATGCTTGAATACCCATCCAGGCTACATTTTAATATCCTGGCTGAGGAAAGGCTTGATCAACCCTTCAATGCAAGGAAGGTGTTCTGTCCCCTTAGCACAAAAATGTGTCCATCTCTATGTTTAATGCTGAGGATGGCGTTTTTAGGGTCATAAGTAGCATTTCTGTTTCTCTGAACACTGTGAGTTGAGGAATTTCCAAAAAACTTTCTCAACTGACTACACATTTTCACCTAGTACTCTTCTGAATCATTCAAAAGTTCATTGGTAAACTGCAGCCTGCACATGTACTGTTTTGAGCAGAGGGAACCTTGCAGGTAAGATTTCAGACCATCATGGTGTCGTGGGTTACCAATTGTGTTTTTGGTGACCTATGGTCCCAGCAGTCCTGAGATCATTGACAAGTCCCCCCCCCCCCCTCCCATGAAATTTGAAGTTGCTCTGTAGCCGTTCTCATGATCATTCCAACTCTCACAAGGTGAGATCTTGCATACAGCACCAGACCAAGGGAGATTCCCAGTATTTCTATGTCTCTTCATTTACGCTGCTTGCCCAGTCATGTAGCCCAGTTCAGTTTACATTCTTGTCCCTGACAGCTCTTTGGTGTTGACCATGGTGTCTAAGTTATAATCTGATTTCTTCTGTGGCCAGGTCCTGTAATAAGCTGGGATCAGGAGAACTCCCTGGCAGGGCTTCCTTTAGGCTTGCTACCAGTATAAAGAGAAGACAACTGGGACCCTGAAATCTTGCTGGTTAATGTGAGATCAATTAATTATTTCTCTCATTACAATGTACCTCAATTTCTGAACTGGGTTTGTGAGTTTTTTGTTGTTGTTCTGTCTCTCACGGCTACAATAAACTTCCTATAACAATTATATACTGGTTATGTCTTTGCAATTGCGATTGCAAACATGCTAAATCAGCTGGGGATCAAATACTTCTTTCTATCAGGGTATAATGCATGTGTAAAATCTTTCATGTTGCATTGTCAGGTTCACTGACACATTTATACTTCTGATCATAAATCATTTGTGAAAGGAGGTTGCAGGGAAAAGTGGAAGTGGTTTTCTCTATGTACATTGTGAAATCCCTGCTCAGTATGGCTGAAATATGTTAGATATGCTCATAAAACTACTGTGATTACTGTGAACAGAGCAGACATTCTGTTTAAACTTGGTAATGTATAAGCACATCCTTTTTATGGCAGTTTGAAATCTCTGAACCCTCATGACCTCTATACCTGTTTTGGTGAAGGTTGCTGCATGTTAATTTTTCACAAACACTGAGGTCAGTTGGCAGAGATAACTTTGCTATCGCTGTGCAAATGTTGAGAGTGAGAAGAAAGTTCCTTGTCACATTTTTATTTTTCATTTTATATCCGTAATCTTCAATATAAAAAATATTTCACAACACAAGGGAAGGGATACATAACACCACTGGAGTACTGTAAACTCTTGCGCTCTCTACTTCTAATCCTTGGTAATCTAGAAATAATAGAAGAGCAGACTTTACAGGATGACTATTGTTATCATGGACTTTCCCTGACTGTATGGCTGGGGGTTCAAGTGTCATATTGGCTCAGTGGCCAGCAAAGCTTTCATTAGACAGGAGCAGGTAATTATTGGTGTATGTAAAATTATCTTCCAAGGAGCTTGGCCCGAGTTAACTCGGGTTGAGTTTCACGATGGATGAAACTTAACCCGCGTTAACTAAGGGGAAACTGACCTGTTCCCCGGATTCCGCCAGAAATTGGGAGCATTGGCGTGCATGCTGATGCTTCCGCGTCAGCCCTTGATCGTGTCACCGGTGCTGTGAAGGGGCGGGGCTAAGCTGCTCCATAGACCTCCTAATAGAGGGGGTGTCGCCTTTTCCCATCACAACTCTGGTGACACTGGAGTCATGCAGGGAACCTCCAGGCAGGCAGGAAATGCTGCGGAACATGCTGTGCGATCACGATCGCCCGTGGCATGCTTTGAAAAAAAAGCATGCCACATTTGTAGCGCCCAGAACGTTAAAGAATGGATAGAAAGGACTTTTCTGAAATACAACTATAACTAACTTTACAGAGACTAATACAGGTTTTCTTTTTTCAAGACATGGCGTTGTTCAGCCAGGACTCACTGAAGATGAACTTTGGAGAGCCAAGTATGTATATGATTCTGCCTTTCACCCTGACACTGGTGAAAAGATGATTCTTATTGGAAGGATGTCCGCTCAGGTACCAATGAACATGACCATCACTGGCTGCATGATGACCTTTTATAGGTAAGATTATTAGGGATGTTATTTTTGCTTCTGTATAAAAATGTCAATATCTAATAACGCTTACTAAATTAGTAATGGAAGTATGTGATTAAAAAGACCTGAGCAATTTTGGGGGAGACAGCTGGAAGTGACAGCTCCCATAATTCTCTACTTCTCTACTATAAATATTTCCAAGGTCACTGTGCCTTGTAGATGCTGACCTACGTCTCATTTTTCATGTTCTTCATCTCTGTACTGTGTTAGTGCTTTAAGACTGGCTTTTACACTTGGCTAGAGCTTCAAAATATCCCAGAACAGAGCAGAACTCAACTACATGTTGCTGAAACATGGTAAATGTTGCCACAATTGGATGCACACACATTGCAGGTAAGCGCCCATTTAGAGTGTAGGGGGTGCGTACAGACATGCAACCACTGCGATTTTACTACAAACGTAGTGGAGTTCTGCCCTTATTCTTCAGAACTCAATAAAAACTGGAAACCATAGTGTTATGAGTGTCAATACTAAGTCCTAAGCCCACTCCTCCTTTTTTAATCACAAAGAGCATTATTAACCTCCCTAGCGGTTGAGACGAACCCTGTTCGTTCGGCGTTTAGGGTCGCCCCAACCGCAGGGGAAGCGGGCATCGGGTACACCCGATACCTCCCTGGAAAGCTGCAGCAATTGTCTTCATAGACCTCCATGTTAATGGAGGAGCGCTGGCTTCCCCTCTCACGCAGCTGTTGTCAGTAATGACAACAGCTGCGCGTAGAGCTCTGGCGAGATGCCGGAAACGGCAGGCAGTGTACTCTTGTAAACGGCGCGATACGGGCGGTGCGCTAGGGAGGTTAACATGAGGGGCGGAGGGAGGAAATGACAGGTGGTGTACTTTGTACACTGCCTCGATTGCCCGCACCACGACATTGAAAACGGCACGGTATGGGCGCTAGGGAGGTTAAGCACAGTATGGTACTGGCTTGTAGACAAGTGATAACCAGAGGTGGATGTCCACACTGTGGAAACCTACCATGCTCCTGTAATCACTATAAAGTACAGTTTCCTTCTCTTTAGGCTCCTGGTCAATCTTACCTTGTCATACTCGCCTGTCTGATGGGAGCCAGCTGCGTTTCTCTGTGTCAGCAATGTTTCCGATAGGGCTGTGGAGTCGGTCGATAAATTCCCCGACTCCGGCTCCTCAGTTTCTGATTCTTCCGACTCCTCTGTATTTAATATGCTAATGTATTTTATACATCCATTGAAGGAAAGGAAGGCAACATATACTAACCACAGAACTACTGGCTAGGAAACCAACACTGGACTGTAATAGCCAATTAAAGCAGAGAAAGGGAGTTAGGCAGAAGATGCTGCTGCTTTTCCTTAAGCTAGGCACCACGCTGTCATTGATCGGGGATCAATTGAACGGAAATCAATGTTCACCACATGGGCACATTGATTCCTGTTCAATGGGGACCCGTTCTCCCCAGTTTGCAGTGTGTTATTTACAACACGCCACAAGCTGGGGAGAAGCAGCCTGTCTCATACAGCTGCCTCACTCATATAGCTTCCGAGGGAGAAGTATGGCTGTGGAGGAGGCAGGAGCCGCAGCTGTTCCAATACTTGAAAACATGTTGGAACCCCGTTCAATCAAGTTCTTTCGAGCTGGCTCTATTGATCCCACCCGAAGGAAGGCACACACAGGTAGGTTTGTAAACAGATTAGAGTACAATTAATCACCGTGAGCGCGCAAGTTAATTGATTGTACTCAAATCTTTTTACAGATCTACCCATGTGTGCCAAGCTTTAGTATTCTGATCTTCTGCTGAAGTAGAAGTTGATTTGTCGCCTCAGCTGAAATACAGCGGTTTTTCAAATGTTTTACAGTTTCAGTCTTGAACTATTGGCGATCCATTCCCTTCACTTATACAAGCGTCTCTAGTCTGGCAAAACACATTTACTTCATTATCAGTGAGCGTTAAGGTTGCCATACACGCACCGAGCGGCAGCCAATTTTGCCACCCACCGATGGGCGTGCACGCTCGCCGATCGGGAGTGCCCACATGGGGCGACAAATCGCCGTCATCCCACAGCTCGGCCGGCCAGAGAAAGGACATGTCCGATTATCTGTGGCCGATGCTGTTAGTGTCAGTGGAGACCGGCGTCTTCCTTGAAGCTAACGACCAGCACAAAAAGGGTGCTGTCGGCTCTGGAGAGCAGTGGGATGACGTCATCACGCTGCACTCTAGAGCTCATCTGAGCTGATCTGTCTGGGGGCCTTTAGGCCAGGTTCAGAGTGGGCGCTGTATTGTTTTGCACGGCACGCATTTATTCTTATAGCAGAGAAGTCGTTCATTACCACTGTTACCATTACCAGGAGTCGGTTCATGTTTTACATCATTGATGACACTGGCGTGGGGGATGGGGGTTGGTGAAATAGTTTGCGGTGGAATAGTTTGCTGTGGCTTTCTGATATGGGTTTTTGTTGTGTAAATATTGGCAGAATATGTAGAAGGTTTAGCTGAAATACTAAAATTGTCTGATGGTGTGTGGGCCTAGGCTCTGCTGGATGCTGGGGTCCGCTGGTGTCAGCTCAAGCCTCCGTTGCATTCCCATAGACGCAGCTCTGGAGACAGCCCTGTCACAAACCCACTTTTTTTAAATCCCTGCGTTCGCAGGGGTTTCGATTGTGTATAATTATTGTTTAGTTATTTATTCTTTCATTAAAAACCTTAATAACAATTATTGAATAAAATGTAGTGAGACTTTAAAGGTATAGGCATACACGGGCTGATTCCTGACTGATTTTTCTGATCGACTGCTGTGTGCGTTCCCACAAATTGGGTGTGTCTACCTGGTCAGGATCCTCCCACATTTTGGATCACACTGTGATCCGACATGTCTGTAAATTCCCGGCCGATCCCATTAATTGGGTGTGTCTACCTGGTCAGATCGACCAGGATCCTCCCGCATTTTGGATCACACTGTGATCCGACATGTCTGTAAATTCCCGGCCGATCCCATTACTTTGAGGGGCCGGCTGCAGCCTGATGACATCATCACACTGCAGTCAGACCCTCATCTATGGAGGGAGAATCGGAGCACATATGCCTACCTTAAGGTTGGTGATCTGTTTCTGCCGGGTCCCTTAGAAATCTAAGAAATCTGTTATGTTGGGACTACCAGACTTCATTTTCAATTGGGGAATCACTTGTAGGTACACTAGATCAGATGTAATAAGTTTTTGATATCAATCTGTAGTGTTTAATTCAAATCAACTGGACTTGTTTATTTCCTCAAGACATGTCGCCAGTCATCCGACCGGCTTTTTCACTTCAGACGTGAAACGTCTTCAAGAAATAAACACAGCAAATCCGGTTGATTTGAATGAAACACTACAGATATACAATGACCTGGATGAATGAGAACGTTCACATACGTTTTTGATATCTATTCTCTTACATAATTCACTTCATGAGCTTCATAGCGAATCATCATTTTTTCTCTGGTAATGTGTAACATTTACTACAAATTGTAGCCATTCGGATATGTGCATGCAAGTTAAATGCATCTTGACATATATAATATGTTTAAGTATGAAATGTAAATGAATTTCTGGTTAATGTGACATCCCATTATATGCTTTAAGTGATGAATTGAAGAGGGCAGTCAGTATGTGTGTTCATCTGTCAGAGGATTCTTCGTATAAGAAGAGAACTGGAGCCCAGATGTTCATTCTTCTCTGACCGCTGCCTCTAAGCACTATGAACAAAGCCTGTAAATGCTGTTTTCTATTTTTAGAACAACGCCGGCCGTGATCTTTTGGCAATGGATTAACCAGTCTTTTAATGCCATTGTGAACTATACAAATAGGAGTGGAGATGCACCCATCACTGGAAGGTAGGACAATGTATTATGTGAGGCCCCACTTCACACTGCCTCAACTATGCCAGTATGGCCTTGGAGCCGTGCCATGCTTTGGAGTGAACGAGTGACCTTGGGTCACACAAGTATGCTGCCGATTTAGAGAGCAGCGTATAGTCTATTTTAATTTAGGTTATTTCATGCCTATTGACTTGTCTTACACATATTCTATATTACGAAGTTTTATAACATATAATATGTGGTCTCCTTTTGCTCTTGTACAAGTACCGTATATACCCGAGTATAAGGGTATATACAAAAATGTTGAAAACTTATTGACTCCAGTATAAGCTGTGGGTGGGAGAAGTGAGGTCAGATAGTGTAGATTTCTATAGAGAAAGCACCATTGCCCCTTGGAATGAATCAAACAGGTGAATCTTAGTGCCACAACCTCAATAAAATTAAGAGAACACAGGGTTATTGTTATTACAGGATGGGTTTTCAAAGCAACTCTCATGATTCAACCATACAAATAAGTTCTCATAAAAAGTATTATTTATTATTATTATTGGGACCAATACATGGAAAGAAAATAAAAATGTATTTTGATGTTTGAATTCATTGTCTTTCAGCTGGATGAAGTGAACTTTCAGAATTACGCAGTTATAATGTCTGCCAGCCTGGGTATTGCAAATGTTTTGTTTCTTATAAGTTCACTTGGCCAGGCTGACAGTAATGTGGAGTGCATGTGAAAATGCTCCTTAATACAGGAAAAGAGCCAACTTGTGTCAGTAAGGCAAACTGTCATGAGAAGGACATGGAGGCTGTCATTGCTGATCACCTTTTGGTTTTGTTACTTGTGTCTAGTAACAGAGTTTTAATTAGTCCACAATTAGCCAATATCTGGAGTTTTAGAAACATCGGAGTCCATTAATAGCACCTCTCATAGCCTCTCTTAACAGTCTTATGAGTTTAAAATTTAGATTTCTTAAAAAACTTTATATAAGGATTGTTAACTATCAGACTGACCTGTCATATACAGAACTTGTCATTTAGAAGCATACTATTGTAGATCAATGCCTAAACACACTAATTTCCACTTACCTTTCATTATTTCATGTAATGCTGTTTCGTGCACATGCAAACACTTCTACCTCTTGTTGTTTTAGCCAACTGGGAACAGCTTATGTTTCTGCCACCACAGGTGCTGTTGCCACAGCTCTAGGACTTAACGCACTAACCAAGGTATTTCATGCGTTTGGACTTATTTTGTGTTTTTAATGGCTTGAATGACTAATATCCATTCCATTAATGATCATTTCTAATTGTTGACTTCCAGCAGGTGATCTGAAAAAAAACAGGTAACCTAAAACTATGTTCATAGCTTTGGGTTTAATATCTATAACCAGTATAGTCAGTCATATCATAGTCACATAAACGCAGCTCTTCCTTAACAAAGTCACATATACGCAGCTCCCATTTAACATATAACCACAGTTTCCCCATTTCATAGTCATATATACACCGTTCCAGCGTATCATAGTCATATGTATACGCAGCTCCCCCATATCATAATCGTATATACACAGCTTCCCCCCCCATATCATAATCGTATATACACAGCTCCACAATATCATAATCGTATATACACAGCCCCCCATATCATAGTCATATATAGGCAGCTACCCCATATTATAGTCATATATAGATAGATCCCCCATATCATAGTCATATATAGATAGATCCCCCATTTCATAGTCATATATACACAGCTCCCCCATATCATAGTCGTCACTGCCACACAAATAACATTTGTAGATCCACCTGCAGTACTGCTCTGTTCTCGTCCCAGCCAGAACTAATACTTGTGTCTTGAGTTGTGAGCAGAGAGCTATATCCATATTCACGTGTGGCGGAGGCAAGCAGGTGAAATGGGATTTTTTTTCACCTTTTTGCCTCCGGTTGCACCATCGGTCAAGCCGTTGTGGGGGGGGCATTTATTTTCCCTTCGGAGCAGTTGTACATAAAGGTATCTCCTGACTTCAGACCGCATCACTGGCAAACCTATGAAGGTTGAGATAAGAAGGAACATATATTAAATAATGCATTTGTGCTTTCCGTATTGCAGACAATTGCTGTTGGCTCTGGCCATTCTTAGCCGAATTTTCTACCCAGCAAAATAAATGCTATTTCTTCTTGTTCATAGGTGGTTCACATGGCTTGTAATTGGGATGCACTACAGCTTACTACCCAATTTATCTGACTTATCTGATTAGGACACACCTCATACATTAGAGCATCTGCTCATCGAAAAAAAATACTTGCAGGAAACTGGCCGATCTGCTGGTCAGAGCATGTGTATGTCCTCAGAGCATGTGCTAGCTGGGGGGCAGTTTCAACTAAGCAGACGTATACACACAAGTAGCACTGACAGAGCAAAAAAAGTTTTATGGAATAGCTCTGTTTGTATTTTTCTGTATATACTATATATTACTATTAGATGCACTCAGCATGCAGGCAGATCCTCCCTCTAACAGCTTTTCTACCTCTGCTGGTGGCAGGCCTCTTCTTGGCTGGTGGGCAGATACTGAGGACGCGACCGCCAGCAGCCGTATAGTCAATCACCCACAGGTGGTCGCATATTGGCACTAGAGGACGCACATGTTTTTTGCTTCTCATTTTGTGCGTCTTGTAAGACGAAAAATTAAAAAAAAAATGTAAATGTTCAAGAATGACATTCTTGTGGTTGATATTCCTGAATCCTCGGAAATCATTTATACCAATATGGCAGACTTGTCATGTCATGCTGAGTTGTAATTGTCTTCTGTGTGCAATTGAGCCATTATGCTTTCCCTTTTTGGTTGCTTTAGGAACAAAGTCAATATCATCTTTTTGTGACAGGGATTATTAAATGAACAATGCATGCTACTTGCCTTGCCTATCTACCATATTCAAGGAGAAGGTAAAAACTAGGATGGTCTGTCCCTGTTGCATCACATCTGGGACATCAGCACTATCTTATGACATAAAGTTCTTTATTATAATAATTTCATAATATCAGGGCAGAGGTGGCAGGCAATGGATGTGATTATAATGCTTGATTAATAGCACAAAGAAGGAGCTCTCCCTGAATAAGAGAGGGGTGAGCTATGCTATGCTGTGTTTCATCAGATATTTATACTGTTGCCCTTGTTTTAGAAGGCCTGTAAAATGCTTGCAAAACTCTGGCTACTTTAGGACAACGAGATCCTTTGTATTTGTTGCCCCCTGTGGCATAGTCCTACTTCCTTCCTGAATTAAAGTGCAGATCTAGTTAATTACTTACTTAAGTCCCTGTTAAAGGGAACCAAATAACATTTCTTCCTAAAATCCTGCCCACCATGTTTAATTAATCCTGTTAATTCTCAAATTGGCCCCATTATTCCTGCCCCTTAAGGTAGCCATACACGGGCAGATTCCCACCCGATTTGTCGGCTGGGTGACCGCCGTGCGCATTCCCGCCAATCGACCGATGGTCGCTCGGCCTCAAATCTGGTGCGCCAACCTGCACAGATCGACCAGGATCCTCCCACATATCGGATCGTGGACTAGCGTCCCCATCCAAGGTAATGGTCGGCACACAAACGGTGCCTGCTGATCCTCTGGGTGAACAGCTGTAGCGTGATGACACTGCAATTTGTCCCTCATCTATCGAGGGACAATCTGCCTGTGTATGCCTACCTTTACAGTCCTGTTGATTACCTGCTTCCCTTAGCAATGAACAAGGTTCTGTGCACTGGATAAGAAGAACCCACTAATACCCTGGATCCCCTTTTCCTTACTGATGAGTAGACAACTAGAAAAAAGGGGGGGAGCCCCTCACTCTAAACCAAAAAAGGACACCGGCATCCCAAATATAAATATAAAAGGAAGCACTAGCAGAGAATGTATGGAACACATTCACCACAGTGTATGTTCCCCCTGTAGTCAGCAGGGGCTGGGGGACTTTAAAGGTCTCCTTTATGGATGGGTTTATTCATAGGATAAGGGTAAAGGAAAATTGTATAAGGAGATGTCGTTGGATTAAAAAGAGTTTTATAGTAGAGTTCAGAAAACTGAATTACATATATACAAATAAAGTATACAATATGTTACAGCAATGGCTCTACACACGAATGTCCCGCTCAGCCTCCAGCAAGATGATGTTGAGGAAAACACGGCCCGAGATGGAGAGTGACTGTCCCGACGTACGTTTCGTTACTAAAGTTAATAACTTCATCAGGGGAAGTATTCAGTCATGCAGGCACATAATTGCTGGTGGTGGTAGAGAATTATTAATGCAGATTCGTAGGGGTACCGAGATGGTCTTGGTCGGCTTGGATACCAGGGAGCTTGCCGACCGAGTCATTCTACTTATGATCTGACTTTGATACGCTGACCCAGCCTATACTACCTCACTACTAATTCTGACCTGAATGCAACTCCCACCCTTACTATAGGCACTCTCCCTGACTGACGTCTGCTGCCCTATTAAGGGGGGTCCCCCGCTCCATCGTCGCGGGTCTTGACCCCACCAAGGTCATCTCGGTACCCCTACGAATCTGCATTAATAATTCTCTACCACCACCAGCAATTATCTGCCTGCATGACTGAATACTTCCCCTGATGAAGTTATTAACTTTAGTAACGAAAAACGTAAGTCGGGACAGTCACTCTCCATCTAGGACCGTGTTTGTGCCTCAAACATCATCTTGGTGGAGGCTGAGCGGGAAACATAGTGAGTGCCCAATCGGGTAGGTAGTAGCCATGTGGTGTAACATATTAGTATACTTTTTGGTATATATGTAATTAGTTTTTGAACTATAGCTAAAAACTCTTTTAATCCAACGAATCTCCTATAGCAAATTTTACCTTGACCCTATGAATAAACCATCCATAAAGGAGACTTTAAAGTGCCAGCCCTGCGACTAGGGGGAACATACACTGTGGTGAATGTGTTCCATACATTCTCCACTAGTGTCTCCTTTATATGATGAGTAGACAACCTCTGGTCACAATAACTTTAAGAGGATCCCATTTGCCAGTGAAAAACTCAGTTGATAACAATAAAGAAGAACTGGCAGAGTTTGATAGATTTACTTCTTTTTCGCTGCGCTCATACTTGGTCCATTGTATTGGCTGGGATAAGGTTTGTCTAGGAGGATGTGGTCATAGTGTGAATAGGGAGCTTGGCCTTTTTCTGGCTTTATAACATGGCAAAGGCCTGTAGTGTCCAGCCCTGAATATGACTGCAACAACCTTGTATTCCAATATATTCCAAATGATAGGTAGAACATGTGAACTATTAGATTCGAATAATAGTTAAGGTACAAAACATAACAAAACTATATGTTTTTTTAAGCAAGAAACCCCTTGTTTTTGTGCTTAGCATGTTTCGCGCACTATAAGGAAAGATTTGTTCCGTGGGTGCTGTGTGCTGCGACTGTACAAACATCCCATTAATGAGGCAACGGAAGCTGTTCGTACTGTGGTGAAAGAACTGCTCAAGCATGGTTATAAAATAGTACTGTGTTCGTATCGGAGAGTATAGGTCGTGAATCGGCAGATGATCTTTTTATTTCTTCTCCCACACATAAGACATGATAATGAATCCCCTAGAAAATGTGTATGAATTGGTGGCCAAGTCAGACCTTAATTATTCATAAAATGTGCTGAAGGCTTGGAAGAGGTGAAACTTTACTGTGATCGTCTGCCGAGTTGTCACGCATATTTTCCAGACAGCGCTTTAATCTCGCCTAGCGCACTGGCATAGGGTACAGATTCGTAGCAAAAGCAGCACACATAGACTTTAATGTAAAAATTTTTTTTAGGGCAAAAATAACTTTACATAAAAAAAAGTTATTTCAAGTATAATTTTAAGTGTTTGTTTGATGTATATAATAAAGTAAAGTATAGAAATGTAAATTGTGTTGGTTTATTATGTAAAAATGTACTGGGTACAGTAATCACTGTTTTTTTTTATTTTTTTTTTTTTTTTTTTTTTTTGCCCAGTACAATTCCCTTTTTAAAAACTTTTAAATTAACCTCTACAGGACAGGCATTTGAATATTTCCTGCGCTCACGACATTGGTGGGGCGGCGGGAAATTCAAATGCCTGCCATGTAGAGGACAGACATGAGCAGCGGGATTGCATAGAGAGAGCCTCGGAAAGCGCCGCCGGTAAGTGAGCAGCTGGCGGGGCTCCGGATTTACGTGTAGATAGCGTTGAAAAAGGCGATCTACACGTAAAGCCGGAGCCCGCAGGGCTCAACTTAACGCGGCGGGCTCCGAGGCTTCTTATGCAATCCCGGCTGCTAAGTGAGCTGTCCAATAATGGGAGGATTGAATTTCCGCCGCCGCACCGAAATGGGACGTCATCGTGGCACACCGGAGGGGCGGAGAGGATCATGAGGCAGACCGGGATTGCAGAGGAGAAGCCTCGGAGCCGCCAACACACAAGACGGTAAGTGAGCGCTGGGGGGCTGCGGGCTTGACGTGTAGAGCGCCTGTTTTCAGGGAGATCTACACGTAAGCCCGAGAGCCCCGCAGCGCTCCTTACTGTCTTGTGTGGCGGCGACGCCGAGGCTTCTCTATGCAATCCGGCTCATCTTGAAACTTCCCTGCCGCCGCCCCGCGGGATGTGACGTCATCACGTCACGCCGCCGGGGGGGCAGAGGGAGTCATTCAAGAGATCGGACGCGTGCGGAGCGTGATCGGTGAGTGAGCGCACGGAGCTCCGATCAGTGTTGGACGAGTCCAGCTCGTCCAGTGCACTTCAGCATGTCAGCACTGGACGAGCTGGACTCGTCACAACCGCTAGGGAGGTTAAGCCCATGCATATTGTGCAGCCCCTGAATGCTTTTTGCCTCTTTGCAACCAACCACCAATGCTGCACTACTGTGTTTTCTGTTTCAAAGTGGGGTCAAGTGATGGCTACAGATTCCCTCACAAAGTCTTTAAGAGTAGGTAGCCTGGCTGATGGAAATGTGCTCAGGTTGCATTTTGTTTTTCCTGCTCATCTTACTAGTTGCCATTTTAAGAGGTTTTTGAAGGTGGTGGTCCTGCCCAAAGAGTCTTTTGGAAGAGGCTCAAAGGGTTTTTAGACGAGAAAAAACGAAGATAAATTAAAGCATTTTTTAGACTCTATTCAGGAAGAAGGGAGTGTATCACGTTTGCAGATGAAGAAAGAATGGAAATTGGTTACATACGATTTGGCTGCTGGTACAGGGTATGTGGAATACCAACACCTGTGCCAGAAACCACACGGTGATTAGATGTATAGGGAAATTTTATATCACCGTCCCTATTTGGTGGTTTTCTCTGATATGGTCGCACTCTTCAGCCTCTGGGTTCCCGGGGTCACGGAGCGGTGTAATTGTCTGTTACCTCAGTTTCGGCAAGTAGTGAGATAAAAAAGGCTCTAGGTGGCGCCTGTTTGTGATAAAAATTTATTTGAGATAGCATCTACGCGTTTCATGGTTCCAGACCACTTTTTCAGGATGTAGCGTATATAGGTAGTCTCCTGGCTCTGAGCAGTTTTACAGGTGATTTAAAGAGCTATATACCCTACATCCTGAAGTAGTGGTCTGGAACCACGAAACCCGTAGATTTTATCTCCATAAATGCATTTGTATTACCAATGGGTGCCTCCTAGAGGATAAAAAGCTACATGGTAAGAAAGGTGTAGTCTTCTGTCAGGGCAGAACAAACAATATATTATATTTATAATAAAGTGTTGCCCTAAATATCTTGTGTAATGTATGTATTGTGTAATATTTTACAGGGAATTGAAGTGTGGTATACCAGTCACAGATGAGAATGGAAATCGACTAGGAGAATCTCCTAATGCTGCTAAACAAGCCATCAGCCAGGTGGTCGTCTCCAGGATCCTAATGGCTGCTCCTGGCATGGGTGTGTAAATTGCTGAATACGTTTACTTTGCTGTCTGAGACCATAGACATCAATGGCTGTGTTTTGCCTCAGTAAAATTTTGTTTCCTCTGAGATGCTAATATTTTTTATATTAAGTAAAACAATAGCCCACCGCTTTACCTAGATCAGGTAATTCAAGGCATTTCTCCGGTGAGAGCAGTCTCTTGATGTTAGCTGTCAACCAAACTGTCAAGCCTTTATATGGCCAGCGTCATAGCTAAACACAGCACTTTAAACTCTTAAGCAGGGTACAGATGTGGAGATACGGGTCAAATAGATGGCCGATTCGAACGCCGTGCGCGCTCACGGCCATCTATCTGATCCATATAATCTGTGCCCGCCGCTGTTTTCGAGCGGGACAAATCAATCCCGCTCGAAAACGGCTTTATCGGACATGACTGCACATACGGCGATGTCCGATGCTTTGCTTAGAGACCGCTGGTCTCCAAGCAAAGCTTCAGCTGAGCTGGGGAGAGAGCAGAGCTGTCTCCCCGCCTCTGCCGATATCTGACAGCAGCGTGATGACGTCATCGCGCTGCTGCAGGGTACATCGGATGGCTCCAATATTGAGCCGCCTGTACCCTGCTTTAAAACAGGTTTTTTGTTTTATATCCCATAACAGGATAGTTATTGTATATATCTTAGAAATTACGCTGCACTGTGAAACAACGGTCCAATGCATTTTCAATGTAGTATTTACTGCAGAGTTGACAGTGAATGTACAGTAGATGCAGGATGTACCTTCTGGCAGTCATTTCTTTAGTATTCTATATCCGACCATTTAACATCATGAAATGTCTTCTAATGCTGGAATGCTTTGGGGTTAACAGACTAGCTGCTTTCCTTGTTTTCTTTTCCAGAACAGTCGTCATTTTTTGTTGTGTTAGTATGCCATGTACATTACAATTTATTTTCAGCTATTCAGCAGCATGTACAACTTTCCTGTTGCGCTCATGCTAAAGCTAGCCACACATGGTTCAATTTTAGCGTTCAATCGACGTTAGATTAAATTTTGTAGTTTGATCGATGTACACCACATGGGGAGTACGATTATTGTTGAATTTTTACTGAAAAGTTCATCCAAAATCATCGATTGAATTCCTCTTACGATTTTAGTTTCAATCGGAAGTGATGTGTTAAAGGGAAGTAGCCACACACATCAAGTATCATTGACTTGACCGAAAAAAAGCTGCAAGGTATGTAGTTCGATGATTGTACAATCAACCAAAATTTTCCAACCTGTCCGATCACTATTCAATTGATAATTTGACAAAAATCGATCAATAAACGTCAATTGTACTATGTGGGCAGAAAAGCGATTTTCTTTTAATCGATCACATTTTTCATAGAAAAACTTCGGTTGAGCGCTAAAATTTAACCATGTGTGGCTAGCTTTACTCAAGCCAAATTTAAAGCCAGTGTGATTATGTCCTGGGGATGACAGTGTTATCATCTGCTGACAACTAACATTGCTTCTATGCTATATTTACAGCGATTCCTCCATTCATAATGAACAGTTTGGAAAAGAAAGCATTTCTTAAGGTAATGTGAAGCTATTCACATGTACTATTGTATCACCTGTACTACTATTCCATCTGGCAAGATGGCTTCATTTTTACCCAACTCTCTTTTGTTTTAGCGATTTCCATGGATGAGTGCCCCCATACAAGTAGGAATAGTGGGATTCTGGTAAGAACGCTATCATTTTATTTCTTTCAGTGATGGATGAAATAAGAAAAACTAAGCACACATATGCTTAAAGCGGTTTTAAACTAAAACAAAAAATGGCACATGCATTGAACAGACACTTTACTTACCTGTCAGCAGTTCCTGGAAATCTGCTACACAAAAACAAATAAAACTTACTTACCTTCTTCATGTTTTCACTGATGGTGGCAGCATGTTATTAAGGGCAATAGAAGCCACTTCCAGGAAGATTCTTCTCCAGGCAGCCAGCAGCTGACACCAACCAACACCCCCCCCCCCCCCCCCCCCCCCCCCCCCCCCCCTTCACTGACGTCACATCTGTAAGACTGAGACACAGGGGCTTATGGCAGAGAATCCCCAGTAACCCCTGCAGCTTGTGACGCCTTGCCTAGGCAAGATGTAACACAGTGGGAGGGGCTGTCTCTAAAAAGACACCCCTCCTGCTGTCAGAAATAGTTTTCTTTCTTTTTTTTTTTTTTTGCCCATCTCTGCAATATCAGCTGAGCTGAAGCCAATGCTGTAGAGTGACCTTACAGGTGGTAGGTCCACGTTAAGAGAAAAGAGCACTAACAAAGCTGAAGCTGGCCATAGACGGGCCCTATTTTTTGACTGATCAACCACCATGCGTTCCAAAATAGCACACCCCCCTCGCAGGGGTTAATATCAATCAACGAAACAAAAGTCCTTGGAAAATGCCAACCCTCCTGGTTGCAAACGGTCTACCCCTTTACCTGCAGGGAATCTTAATGGTCTGACTCCTAGCAGTCACCAGCCTGGGCCACACACCCTGTGTGCCCTCTGTATCTGGTACTCCCAACAGCCAGCACTGTGTCTCCAACTTCCATAAGGAGTCCTTACTTAATGGTCTCACCATACCATTCTCACACCCAATTCCCTTGCTGACTTTCAGCAGTTGGATAATCTGCTGTGTGTACCTGGATGAAATGGAAAGGCCCACCGAGTTCCTTCCTTCCCATTCCAGAGTCCTGGACCCTATAACTGAACTAAACATGCTTAACAACCTACTGTTGCAACCTGAATTGCTATCCAGGGCACACAACATTCTTTCTTTGCCGGCCATGGTCCAATTACCCAGTGACAGATGAACAGTCTGCCACAATATGTACACACTTACTGACCCTAGCCTTTTCAATTTAGTGCCCCCAAAACAGTATAGATTATGTATAGCCAACATTTTGGAAAATAACAACAATAAAGAAATTGGGCAGCTTTTTGAAAATCTATGATATACAACCTGATCAAACAATGTGACACTAATATTGTAATGGTCAAAGGAAATTTTTATCTTGGGTTACATAAAATTTAAAAAGCCATTAGAAATGTAGGAGGAGAAGTGTGGCAGGGCATAGAGAAGCCACAAACACCTTACCAAGAGGCACAAAGATATGAGTTGTGTGCTTTATCATTTAAGAACCAGAAAATGTTCGGGATATGAACTAAAATTTGCTCAAAAGAAAAGGTTAGGTGAACGGTGCAATGTTTGTATCTACCCTGATCTCTTACATTTGGAAAGAGCTCTGCTGCCATGGATGTACAACACATGTTTACTGTATTTTTAAATTTTTTTTTTTCTTAAAATTTTTTTTTACAGTTTGGTATTTGCAACTCCACTTTGCTGTGCATTATTCCCCCAAAAGAGGTAAGTGTATTTAACAGAACCTTTAATGAAATTGTACAGTTACCGGCGGTGTGTGTGGGGGAAAGTCACGCCCCCTCAATTAACATGGAGGTCTACAGCGCCGTCACCGATGACGCCGAAGACATGGGGCCAGAAAAGCTCAGTGAGCCTGCAGCTATGCAGAAATACTGCAGGCTCACGGAGAGCTGGAGATTGCACCCGTTTCCGACACGGGCACAGTTTGATTCAAGATCAAAATGCTCCCCTACTGGCTTTGGGCGAAACGCTTAGGAGGTTAAAGGCCATTTTAGGAATTGGGCTTGAAAGAACATGCTTTAGGGCAGTGGTTGCCAAACTGGGGGGTGTGGAGGTATTGCGGGGGGGGGGGGGGGGGGGGTGCAGCTAGGATGCTAAGGGAGGGACAAGCAGGAAGCAATCCATTAAGAAACAAGTTGCAGACAGGAAGTAGACTGTGTGTGATGTGCGTGTCTCTGTCTTTCTTGTGTGATTGTCTCATAAATGTGAATGTTGAATGTTTCTGTAAGATTGGTGTGAAAACCAAATAAAGTTTGTGGCCCATTTCACACTAGTACCAGTACACAATACTGCAACGCAAACACAGCTACTATGAATTGGCCCTCAATCTACACCTGTGTGTCCTATCTAGAAAAGGGGGCCCTGCATGGAAAGTTTGGGCACCACTGCTTTAGGGCGTATATTAAAAGGCAAATTCTTTTTTTAACCCAGCCCGCTCAGTGTAGCTCACAGTTAAAATACTTGCTGCTGTTGTATAGCCTTTACAAGAAACAACTTGACACTCTGATGTGTGTTTCTAATTCTTATTTATGGCCATGCTCCATTTCCTATCACCCTGGACAGGTTGTGAAGTGTTACTGCTCAGGGACTCATGCAGAGTTACTTTTGCTAGTTATATGTAAAAGATACATTACTACTATATGTTATCACTGGTTATATGTGTTTTTGTTTGTTTGATCTGCTTGGAATTCAGTTTGAATTGTTCAGCCTGATTAACCCCCCTGACGTTTCTGACGGTCCCAGCTCATCCAGCTCTGACCTGTTAGAACTGCAGTAGACGAGCTGGGTTCGTCAGGCAGAGATTGGAGCCACAGAAGAGCAAACTCACTGCTCCGTGTGTCTCCGATCCAATGAGGCAGCTGCAGGAGAACAGATCACTCCCTCCACCACCCCCCCCCCCTGCTCTCCTATGTTACCTGACACATCCACAGCGCCATCTAGTTGCAGTGCTAATTTACCTGATAATGAATTATTGAAATGTTTATTATCTGATAATTTGAGTTATTCACAGAGCATCTGAACATGTTATTATGTTCAGGATGCCACCAGACTCCTGTATGAACAGACTTTGGGTAGTTCCAGGCCTACTATGTAAAAAGAAAAAATTTGCATTAAAGTCTATGGTGCGCAGAAATCTGTACCTCAGCAGTGCGCTAGGGAGGCAATAATGCTGGTTTTGCTGCCTGTGATCCGTTCAAGTGTTACAGATTCGGCGTCATCCTCTTTTTCGTCTCAAAGGTTACCGTGAATCTGTTAATGAATAATCTTTGTTTTCATCTAGCTCAATGTCTGTGTCAGGTCTCGAGCCAGAGCTGCAAGCTTACATCAAGGAAAACAACCCAGGGCTGGAGAGAGTCTACTTTAATAAAGGGTTGTAATCCCAACTGCCCAGACACCTCAGGGCGTCATGTTTTCTGGAAATCCGTTTTGTTGACGTCATTGGAAAGATAAAGAAGGTCCCAAACTCCCTTTTACTGATGAACACAATATCTTTGTTTTATATGTTTTAAAGGAAATGTAGCTTTATGATTTATTTCTACAAAAATGAAAACATTCCAACATGACATTGAATTTATTTTTACAGAATTGCTTCTTTATCTTGTTTGTTCCTTTTACATTGTTATGTTATTTAGTTTTCTTGCCTGCTTTGTGGTTGACTACAAGTTGTTCTTAGACAGTCAAGCAGGAATGGAATCTTCTATTCAGAAACCTATTGTTCAGTATTATATTGGTTCATTGACTTAAGTTTTTAGTTTCACAGTGATTGTTTGTTTTTTTATTGTAATACTCTGAGAATTGAGCCTCTTCTGATTGGTGCTATGGGTTGTTGCACATCCTAACTCTGCAATAGGGATTATGTTGAACATAAGCCTTAAGGGGCAGTCATAGTGATAGCTGATGAAAGAACACATAACACAGTCCATTTCTTAGGTGGAGATTCACAGGGTAGTGTGAGGGTGTTGCATGAAGCATTCTCAAAATACACACTAAATGATACAGTTGAGGCCAAAATTTTTAGTCCCCCTTTATGAAATTAAACACCACTCTTGATTTCTCCATGAAAATTACCATTAACAAGTGTGAAACAAATACACTATTAAAAAACAATGTCCACTGAGTTTAATTAGGATTTTTTATTGATAACCCCAGTTTAAAAAAAGAAAGGACAAAAGTTAATCATGCGAAATGATTAGCCCCCTGGCCATTAATAGTCAGTAGTGTACTCTTTCTGAGCCACAACTGACAGCAATCTCTTAAAGTTGTTCTTTACTAGGTTGACACAGGTCTCCAATTATATAATTTCAATTTGTACTAGCTTGTCCAAATTGCATGGTTTTCCAGCACAGGTATTCACTTTGAGCCCCCACCACAGATTCTCAATAGGATTAAGGTCTGTGCTTTGTGCAGGCCACTCCAGGATCTTGGATTTGGTATCCTTGAGGAACTGTTGGACTAATTTCGATGTGTGCTTTTGGTCACTGTTTAGTTGGAGGACCAAGCAACGACATTAGCCTAGACTACAAGCAGATTTCTAAAGTGAACCCGTTTCCAAGTACTTTCAAATATTTGCATACTGTGAACAGACAGTA
Source organism: Ptychadena robeensis (assembly GCA_036250615.1). NCBI lineage: Eukaryota > Metazoa > Chordata > Amphibia > Anura > Ptychadenidae > Ptychadena > Ptychadena robeensis. Next base: position 36,291,629 of record CM070034.1, on the reverse strand, counting down.
GAAGCAGCATAATGCAAGTCCCCATGTATCTTTTTAAATTATAAATTTTTATTAATCACAACTCCATTTATAGACTTTTTAAGGAGAGCCGATCTTGACAAACTGCCTAATCTAACATGCTAAATAGCTAGGACTGACTGGAACCTAACTCAAGATGAAATACCTTCGCATTGAAAGAACATAGAGAATTTTTTTCTTCTAAATAAAATGACTTGTACTGCTTGATAATGTAAAATAGAATAACTAGTTTATTTTCAATACAGGTTAAAGTCTGTTGCAAGAATATAAGGTAGAACTTTTCCTCGTGTAGTAAAATCTAAGTTTGGTAAGTTCGGTAATCAAAGTCAGTGAGAACTTATTGAAGTAGTCTGTTCTGAGCATTAAGCTTTCTGGATAAGAGTTGACATACCTGTATTCAGACTGAAGCTTATATCTTGTATTAAAAATATTTCTGGAAAAGTATGCAAAGTTTTAGGGCTACAAACTTCAGTAAGCGAAAAAAAGATTTCATACATTCAGAGAAGTAGTATGTGTGTATTTCTGAGTTGAAGGTGCTGACCAGTAGGGTTCAGTGCTATAGAGGCTCTTGTTGCCAGCAGTGACGTACTGCTGCTTTTCCTCTTTGCATTTTGAAGTGGGTGGACTTAAGCACATGGGAAAAATCACTACAAGCATGACAATTCATTAATGGGTACGTAAAGGGAAGACCGTTCTCTTGGATCCCATTTTCTAGAAAAGCACAAGATTACAAATGAAAATTTGCACACCCTTTGATAAAAGTCAGAAATACTCCAAAACATAAGTATTGATTGACACAGAACTTGTTTGCCTAGAGCCTACCCAATAGTGACACATATCCATATTTGTTTACATCTATAGAAATGTATTTATTGGTACAGTATGCTTTAAACAAATTATAAAAGTGTAATATTTTTTGTCTGAAGTGCCAGCAACACAGCATGTTTGGTAGGTTTGTGTTCATTGCCTTCATTGTGTTGTTTTACATGTTCATTTATGTGACAAATTAATGATACTGGAGTAAGGTGACTATGTATACTCCAAACTGCCAATGCCGGTTGAGTACTATTTTTGATGTACAGGGTAAATTTGTATTCCCGTAATTTGTGGTGGACACTTAGAGTAGCGATTAAAGTAATTTTTAGAGTATTTTAAATGATGAAGCTTTTCAGTGCTGTGGCCAAACCACGCTGGCTCTCCTTCTGCTTTAACAATACAGTTTGCAGTTTTGAGTTTCAAACTCAGGAACCTGAATACATTGTATTGCTTGTAATGTAACTCTATTGTGTTTTAGAGTTGAACTACTGATTTGAACCTTTTTAACAGTGTCTTACATGAACATTCACTACCAGTATAAATGGTTTTTTTCTGTCGATTATGTATTTATCTATTAAGTGCCCGTTCCAATGTGGTGCATGCTTTTCATTAAATGGCCTTTTTATTTTACAATCTTTTTGCACATCCTAGGATTCATAAAGTGCCCCTTAAACTTTTTAGGTATTATTTAGTTTCAGGGTTAAAAGCAACGTGAGTTGGTTTTATGCTTGTATGTTCATGTGGTTTGCCATTGCATCTTATGCCATCCCCAAGCATGTTGACACTTTAAGTTTGGCCTGAGCAATTGGTTGGCTATTTTTTTCTGCAGTCTTTCTTGTTCATCTACTTTTGCACACCATTTACATTTTGAAAACAAATGGACAGTTGGAGTTGGTACCCAGTGTCTTTCACTTGGAATGGTTTCATAGGAGTGTTTGACAAAAAGTGTTAATGGCCTCCGTTGTCCATAACAGTGTTGTAATATGTACTTTGATTTGAACGATACACTTGATATTGTGTATCCTTCTCTTTCACTGTCTCCATAAGTTGCATCGCATAGAAGATAAATTGAATAATGTATTGATTATAAGGTTTTTCTTTTTTTGTGGCAAACACACTAACTGAACACAGCATTTATGTTTTGGGCTCTTTCAATACAATTTGATGCTTCATTCCGTGTAACATATTTTTTGTGTGATACCCCTGGTCCTCCCCAGCCAATGGTTAGTTAAAACAAAATTCTACACAATAGACGCTCAGGTCTGATTTGTAACAGTTTTTATAACCCTATTAAAGCATGCAGTATTCTACTTAGAAGAACGTCATCACAGCCACACAGCTGCTAGGCCCTTCTTTCTGACATTAAACAGCCAGGTATTGAATGATCAGTCCTGTATTGATAAGTATTGGCTTCACGCTTTTTAACCAATTTAGACTTCAAAACAATTTTGTACAGAGAACGTTCATAACTTACCAAGCTGTTTATTTTTGAAACCAATGTAATGAATATTTTGTTATGATTTTCATAACTACACATCTGTCAAAATATTGAGTTTCTTTTTTCTTTTTCTTTCCTGATTGATGTTACTTAAGGTGGGTTTACACGTGTAGACTTTTTCGTCCAATCAATGGAAAACGACAGATTTTTTGGTTTATTGAACAAAAATCTAGAATGGCCAATTTGTTTGATGGATACATTTTGTTTGATCTCGAACAAAAAGTTGTTCAAAAGGTCATGGAACATGTTGGTAAATTTTTATCTGTTGTAGTAATTCTGAATGTATTTTCATTCGATATCGGGATGAGCGAACAAATAAATCTAATGTTACATTCGATAAATTGACGAACGATGTTCGACAAAAAAATCTATCAGAAAATCGAATCGGCAGTTGAACGAACGAAAAATCTTCACGTGTAAACCCAACTTTAGTCATAACATTTTATCTTTTTGGGTGCCCATACATGGGCACATTATCCCTCGATAGATGAGGGACCTGCCAAAGTAATGGGACAGGCCTGGAATTTACTGACATGCAGAAGGATCCTGGTCGATCCGACCAAGTGGAGCGCACAAGATTTGCAGCCAGGCGATTAGCGGGGAGACACACGGCCAATTGGCCGAAAATCGGATAGGAATCTGCTTGTGCATGGCTAACTTTTCTCTTACTTTTACTGTTCTTGTTTAAAGCTGTGCCATGGTACAGTGTTTCCTGCAAACATATTTTGTAAATCGTAACGTTTAAGTACTTTGGTTGTCAATCATTAATTGTATTAAGTCATATTAGAAGGATGAGAATCCTGGATTAGCGAAAGGTTGTTTAGCTTTAGAGGGGATTAGTGAGCTATTCAAGCAAATTTGTTATGTGTGTAATGTAATCCATTTTCCTACCAGTGAGATGTTAGCTAGTAAATAAACAGCAGATACATGTGCCTGAGTTCTATATTTATTACATTGTTTCAGTTACTTGCCAAATTCATATCAGCCCCAACGTGCTTTGTCATTTAACAGCCAGAACGTTGAATAAGTCTTGTCTGAAATGAACACCTCCATTCTCTAATCTATTGACTCACAAAATCCTCATATTCGGTGACAGACATGCTTGTGCTGACAAGGACCCTAATGTCGGGGGACAAGGACCCTGATGGAAATTAAAAGTTACCATTTTAGTTGCATTGCAACTTATCTCTAATTTGTAGGGTTCAAATTTAAAAACCAGTCACTGCTTGACTGTAGCCAACAGGTTTTTAAGACCCTTTCTCTTACACTACTACTAGACATCTACTAGTTGTTCTAGTAAACAATTTTTTTGTGAATGTGTTAGTGAACAATCTATTTAGTTGTATGAAGCGGGGTAAGGTGGGGCAGGAGGCAATCAATACCTGAACAGACACGCTACAAATGGTCATCTTGGAGTGTGAAAAATGTAGCCTATGAGGCCTTAGTCCTTTTCATCTACTCACACCATTGGTGGAGCCAATTAGAATGGTAGTAGGTATGAGTATGTCATTGTGAATATAAAATGTTTTGCATTTTTAATAATAAAGGATACTCAGAAGCACAGTTCTAATATGTATACGCTATGTTTTGTACAGTGCGATGAAAGGTTAGTTAAGAACTCTAAACCTGCACATGTTGTTCCACCTATGTAAATACAAGATGCTACTGAAGAGTCCAAATCTACTCGAGATTACCAGAGTTTCCTACATTTCTTTGTTCTATGATGTTTATTTTATTGTCACTTTGGGGTTTGTAACCAAAGGCCATTATCAGAGTCATTCCCAAAGCTTCAGTCTATATTTTTAAGAATGGTTCATAGTATTATCGAAGAACAAAATGAGAATGCAAGTCTAACATAGTTGTAAATGTTCTAGGAACAGTAATGTGCAATAAGAATTACAGTTGGGTTAAAAAAAAGAGTAACTTTATTTTAATCTTGACAATGTAAAACCGTGAGTAACTGGATTTTATGTTTCCATTGAAGTATTAGTGGAGAGAACTTCTATCTCAATTGAATAAGTTAAGAGACAATAAAAGCAAGACTGGAAACCTTGTCTTTGTAGTATGGTTTATTCACATCACACACCATGATATACACGATGACTGGACTGGGCACTTTAGGTGTCATTATTTGATAAAAGGTTTTTTTCTTATTTGTACAAGGAAGCTCTTTGGTTTGGAACAGCACAGACTTCATGTACTCTTATGTAATCTGGTTATCAAATAACATTTGTTCATGCTGAAATTGTTGCTGAGAGTAGATGTGTGTAAACCTTAGCTCTGAAGAGGCACCAACATACTGGAATGGGATGCAGTGTTCTCCCCAGAATTTTTTTTCAGCCGGGCGGCGCGATGACGTCATGACGCGATGACGTCATCGCGCCGCCTGCAGCGGTCAGTGGCTGTGGCGCGCTCCTGAAGAATGGGAGGCGCCGCCTGTCAGGCTGCTCGCCGCGGAGGACTTGTGTGCCGGACGGGGACTAAAATCTCCCGGGCGGGCCGCCCGGCCAATCTGCTCTGGGGAGAACACTGGGGATGACCCTACTTTTCAGCGATTACTAACAGTGCACCATAGGCAATGCAAAGTAGCATTTTACGTGTACTCATGCTTTGTCAATGCAGGGCAGAGCTTCTGGTGCATGGTAATACTTGCCTCACAATTCTGTGGGCTCTCACCACTGGAAGAAATAGCACCAAATACTTTCAGGAACGGGAGTAAAGCCTGTGTAATGCCTTTCTGAGTAAAAGTATTATTATTAATTCTGTCAGCCTGCTAGACCTCACCTATAGCTGATTGTTGCCCATTAATCAGACCTGTCAACCCTCCCATTTTGGCCGGGAAAGTCACGTTTTTATGTGGCTTTCCCGGTCAAATCCTGATTTCAAGAAATCCCGGATTTTTCCCTAATTCTTGAAATCATGCTGATCTAGCAGGAAGAGGGCGTTACTCCCCCTGCTAATGTCCCACCCTGCACATTATCAGCACAAGCGAGGTGAGACATTTGGCTAGATCAGCCAAACGTCTGGCGGAACGCGGAAGAACCAATATCCATATACCAGAAGTGACATCACTGGTGTCACTTCCTGTACGTCCCCCCGTTTTTTTTCATTTCCAAACTTGACACGTATGCCATTCATACCGTGTCCCACACTATCTGGTGGAAAAAGAGGGATTTAATTTTTTCAGTGTCTAGCAAGGATGATAAGCATCACATAGGTGACAAAGTTACTTGCCCTGCTGGCCATCCCGTGTCATCCTCGACCCTAGGGTTTGCATGCTATCTCAGGATCAGCACAGTATAGTCATGTCTCCCCTCTGTGGAGTGATCATTTCCTGCCAAACTACTGTTCTGCCATACCTGTGGATGTGCTGTTCACAGTACAGGACCCCTGTTGTTTTACCAAGGGGCAGGACTTGTTCAGTTTCAATTTATATTGAATTCATTAGATTGTTCTTCATCCATATGGCTACAGGTAGCCCAATGTGATTAGACAATATGCCCATTTAATGAGGACCTGCCATGCACACCCTTATAGCCTCTGTATAGCAGTGTGCTTGTAGTGCTCCTGTGCTTGGGTTACATGTCTGTCTTTGATGCCAACAATGACTCGGCCTGATTGCTGACATTTCTTGACAACTCGTCCTGCCCTGACCACATCTCCTTATCCATCTGCTCAAACTTAATTGGACTGACCATTCGTGTATGACCCTTGAAATGTTTTTTGGATTGCCCAATAAAGCCTTTTGAAAGCATTTCTGGTGTTGGTAGTGATTGTGTTAATAACACACTGCATATAACATAATGGGGCTGCAGAAATAGTAGTCTCTATACACACATACCATGAAGTGCAGAAAGAAATTAAGACAAATCTTTCCCATAAAATTGCAAATCTTCATGCAGTGTCTTTAAATGATTATGATTCCTACTGAAAACCTTAGTTGCTGATGTTATTGGTATATGAATATTGCAGATATAACCAAGCAAATACGTTTAGGAGAACATATTTTGTCTTGCTGGATCATCCATAGATCTGTCCTTCTCTTTAATTCATAGTCATTACTATGCACTGTGAGAAGTGTATGCATTGCAATAAAGCATTTACTTAATTAAGAATGGGCTGCAAATGTATAATGGGGGCCAGAAAGTTCTGAAATAATTATGCCAGTCGGGCAACTAGCACTTTTGGGAACACAGAAATTCTATGGTTTTCTTTAATGCAATCTCAAAAGTCACCTGTAGAGGGCGATGTTTAATTAAATAGTTCCAGAGAACAGATATAAAATAAACTTCAATAACGATTTACAAAAATAATTTGGACAAAAAAATGTATTTGTAGGTTATAACGTATTCACTGAAACATTTGCTTGGAGCACACATAACATCAAACTCTAGAAACACAAATTCCATTCCACCTGTCCCTGTGCAACTGCAGATCTGAGCATCTTAAATAAAAATACAATTATCTAGTTTTGAAGTGAGGAGGGAATAAAATCCTTTTTTTTGCTATCAATAGGAGCTTTATTAAGATTTACCTTCACTTTTGGTCCTAATGACTATGGTTAAGTCAGCGGTTCCCAAGCTTTTCTTGCAGACCTCCCTTTTCTATATGGGAACATAATCGACCCCCTCCATTCAAACCACACAGGTTCAGAATAAGGGCCCACACAATGCGGAAACAAAGGGTTTTATTAAAGGTACCATAGCCGCAGTCCATCTAGTGTGAGATGGCCCCCGAACTTCACACTTTTTAACTTTTTTTCACACACACCAATCATACAAACACATGCATCATTGACATAAAGACACATCATATGCACTTTACCTACTGTCTGCAGATAGTTTCCTTATGGTTGTCTTCCTAATAGTCCATATGTCAGGCTTGTCTGATTGGCTAACAGTGGTAGGGGAGGATGGGTGGACTGTGTGCAATCCCCAGAGGAAGAGGGGAACTGACAGCAGGGAAAGCCAATAGGCAGCTCTTTCAGATCTTTCTCACTGGAAAGCAGTGGATTAAGTAAAGGTGCTGCACAGGCAGAATTTAGGTTCTATCATTACTAAATAAATACATGTTTTTTCTTTGGTTCTCTAGAAGAGGATAGCTGGACAGGAAGTGAGGAGAAATCTCTATTAGAACACCGATTGCATTAGAAACCAGACAGATAAAATAAATGCCCACTGTATCCAAATCTAGGAAAACATTTGTTTTTTTCAATACTGTGGATCAGAGTAGGGGTCAATCTTGTTCCTCTTATAACAGATAGCTCTTTATGATTTGTGGTTGTGTGGTTAAATTGTGTCTTTCATTGAGCTATATATCTTATATGATTTTGTTATTGGGAAATGCTCGCAAAATGTCAACTTGTTTATTTGGAGGTTAATAGCGAAGCCCCTAAACAAAGTATCATTAGCAAAATAGCTTTTTACATGAAAAATGACTTTACTTTGAACTTGCAGTGGACCCTCGACTTACGAACTTAATTCCGAATGGTTGGTTGTAAGTCAAAAC
>CM070034.1:36263307-36277336 GCA_036250615.1 Ptychadena robeensis | reverse complement strand
TGTTTCTGGACACCTATTGGGTTCTTGCTTGCATCCCTGTGTATGTACAGTGCTTTGTATGCTCATACAGTATATTTGGGCTTAGAGGCATGTTTCTGGATACCTATGGGGTCCTTGCTTGCATTCCTGTGTATGTACAGTACTGTGAATGCTCATACAGCATATCTGGGCTTAGAGGAATGTTTCTGGACACCTTTGGGGTCCTTGGGTGCAACCCACAGGCAATACCTTACACTGGCTTCGGAACGGAAATCGGGTTGTAAGGGTATGTTTCCATTATACGTCGGAACCCCTTAGCAGGGATCCCAAGGTAGCACATAGACTTACCTGCTGGGCAGATGCTGTGTCTTCACTGCGCTAAACCATTCCGCAGATGCAAGGCTGAATGTAGTCGAGTACATTGAACCTCTGCAGGCAATGTCTATGTGCTACATCGGGATCCCTGCCAAGCAATATGCTTAGCGGAGGGGGTCCCAACGTATAATGGAAACAAGCCCTAAGTAGAAACAAATATTTTGGTCTCAAATCAAGTTGGTTGCAGCTCAAGCTGGTTGTATCTCTAGCGTCCACTGTACTTTCTTTTTTTGGAATCTTCCCACAACCTTTTTGGTGGCAATACTATAGCTAGCCATACACGTGTCGGATTCCATGGCCAATTGATCACTCACCCGATCGATTCCGGCGATTCTGCCGGGAATTGCAGGTGTGATCAATCGGCCAATTAAGAGTATCCATCGCTGCATACCACCTTGTCCAGCGGATTCCGGGACAATTCTGTGTCCGATTGTCCACCTCACAAATGGCAACTCCCCCTGATCTGGGCAGAATCAATCTGATGGAACCAACATGTTGGTTCTCTGTCGGATCCGATTCTGGGCCCCTGAACGATCGGACCTGATCGATTGGACAAGGTGGGCTGCATGCGATTCCGGCACGATCTTTTGGCGTGCACGTGCCCGGAATCGATCGTGCCGGAATCCGGTGGGAATCCGACACGTGTATGGGGGCCTTATGTTTAGGGGCTTTGCAATTTTGCAATTCACAAAGTCATCTAGTTGAAATTAAAAAAACATTTGACTGTCTCTACTGGCTACATTAAGTGGTGTGTTTTTCATCTGTACATCTTTCCATGAGGAGCCTACATGTGGTGTGGTTGCCAGCCTTGGAATTAATCCCATTGTAAAGGCATGTGCATATTTCTGCTCAGCACCTGTCAGCCTTTGCTGTGTGAAGGAGTACGAGGAACATGAAACATGAAGCCATTCATGGTGCAATGTACTAATAATAAGGAAAGATGGTTGGTATTGGCAACTGCACTTTGTTGTATTTTCTGCTTCATACTAAAGGAGATTGGTCAGAAAGAAATAAACTTGCAAGGCAAAACATAACTAACAAAAAAGGATGGTGTGTTGAAGATGGACAAAGATAAACCCCATGACAGAGTGCAATTTGTTTTGGAGGTTAACAGAGATCTTTTTTCTTACGGTGACCATTGATCACTGCAAATGTTTGTAGTTTACAGTGGATGTATACTCAAAATCGAAAAAACATATATGTAAAAGTATATGTAAAAATGATAAATAATTTTTAAAGATGGTAATACTATTGGTGGTAATCATTTGGTTTGCTGCCTTTAAATCATTAAAGGGCTACCAGCTGAAAATCAACCCGCTGAGCTTTTTAGGTAGTCAATTGTTCAAAACTACGCCTCATCAATCTGGCATCTCAGTGAAGCCTAAAAGCAGTCTGGTATCCAACAGTTTGAACTCACCTAGGAACACGAATACATTGTAAATCTACCAAAAAAGACATTTGTTCTGGTGGCTGTCTATGGCCTGGTTCACCCCTATTCCCATTGCGGACATATATATGCATTTTTATGTGAATGGGCCCATTGTATATAATGCCCGCTGTTTTTTCCACCGCAAGTTGAAATGGATAAATGTGTACCAGGTATGACAAAGTGAGGGTAAAAGGCCACTCACTCTGTCTCAAATTGTATTTGATGGGAGATACATCTGTCTTGGATTGAGATGATACTTTTGGTAGCAGCTCCAGAATGGTCCTGTAGACCGGTCTGTACAGCAATGGACTATTTGTTGTTTGGGTCTGGAGCTGACCAGGAGCAGAGCAGGGAGGGTGCTTCTGGTCATCCAGTCCAGGGTGGATTTAGTTCCAGGTTTTAGACCTACTGTTTGGCTAATGAGAGGTTGAACAGAACCTGTGAGGGGTAGAGAAGAGGAGTAGAAAGTGACTCGCACCAAGGAGGGTGAGAGACTAAACTGAGATTGTGGACAAAGAGGAAGCTTGGGACAAAACTTCCCTTCTTTTGGCCTGGACATTGGGATAATCTCTCAAGGGTTTGGGAGTTTTGTTTTGGGTTTTTTTTTTTCTGCCAACTGCGCCGTGTGACTTCAGCTTGCCACAATAAACTGTTTTGTTTCACCATACCTGAGCCTGTTTTGCCTGCAGAACTCTTACCATTTGTAGCTGGTTCCCCACACAGGGTATTTACTAGATATATGGAATAGGTTGTTAACCAAAGTTTTTCTAATTTGCACAGGTGCCAAAATAGGTCCTTACAATGGAAGCTCTGATTCCTACAGTATTCTCATAATTATTAAATAATTACTTTCCATTTTTATTATATTAGTTATTTTAGACCAGACCTGGGCAAACTAAGGCCCGGGGGCCAGATGCGGCCCTCTCAGCTTTTTTTTTTTTTGAATAATATTTTTATTAATTTCTTTGCATTTACAAACAAAAAAAGGTACATAGTCGGTAGCAGCAAACACCATGACAAAACCAAATAAACATAATAAACATAACGTGCCAAGTGGCACAACCATTGAATGTGTTATCCACAACATAGTACAGAGACATTGTAACTAAAGATGCAGCTCTAGATGAGGGGTATTGCGAGCGAGATATGAGTACCTGGATGAACGATGGATGTCTCCGATGCCCTGGTGATAGTGATAGAGAGGGAGCGTACATCAACAGGATAACGGCAAAAAGACAGACAGATTGGAACCGAGTTTGATGAGTGGGACACCCACCTATCCCCATGGCATCAATCCCCCACCCCCAGGCGAACCAGGATCTTTGTCTTTTCGAGTGGATGTAATACATGTCTAATATATGGTTCCCATTTCTTATATAGTCGTTTACTAGATTTGGGGGTGTCTCCCTGTAGGGTCAGGAGCTCCCTATGGAACAGGATGTCGAGCTGGGAACGCACATGTGCGATGGTTGGGGGGGGGGAGAGATGAATCCACTCACGGAGTATGAGCCTCCTGGCCGTCAGGAGGCTGATATGGATGAAATCGTGGTGCGCATGAATCTTACTCCTAACATCCGGCGACATGTAACTAAAAAGACATAGCATGGGATCCAGGGGTACAGGTCTCCCTGTTAGTTGTCGGATATATTCCAGAACTGTTTTCCAGTATAATGATATAAGGTCACACTCCCACAAGTAGTGGATCAGGGAGGGTCTGTCCGTGGGACATTTGGGGCAGTATGGGATAGGTTTCATTCTCTCTCCGGTTTGTTGATCCGGAGGAGGATGATGGATACATAGTTTATAAGCTCTATGAACCAGTTTAAACTGCGTTTCCCACCATGTCTCAGAGACTGCCACTCTACGCACTGTTTGGTAGCCAATGTTCAATGCCTGCGGTACATCTACCCCATCCGCGGACAACACTTGTCCCCATTTCGGGGCACTGGATGCCTCCAATGTACTTGTAAAACTATCTCTCAGATATACGCAGAGTGAGGATAGGCCGTGTAGGGGGGCCGTTACAATCATATCGAATCGGGAATGGGCGAATAACGTGGGCAAATCGGTCGGAAACGAGTTGGTGTAGGCCTGCAGTTGCATGTAGTGGAGTGGATGGATGGCGCCTGGTAGGTGTCCTGCTTTAGAGCAGAGGTCCGCTGGCGGCAGAAGGGACCATTTGTCAGGGTCGTATATGTCAGCGATGGTGCGTATTCCCCAATCCAGTAAGCATTGGAAAGCAGAGTTAGTCGTACCCGCTGGGAAATTGGGATTGCCAACTATGGGTAGGTATTTAGATACCTTGTGGGGGAGGCGTAGTGCCTTTCTGACCTCCCTGTAAGCCAGGACCGTGTCTCGTATCAGTATATTAGATTTGAGATCTTGCGGTAACACACATACTGGACAGTGTAGGAGGCCCGAGAGTTCCCACGGGGAGACCATTGCTCTTTCTAAATCAAAATTAGAGTAGTGTGATGTGTGCTGTATCCAGTCGATTGCATGTCTAAGTAAGCTAGCAAGGTTGTAGAGTCTGATGTCCGGTAGGCCTCCCCCTCCCTTGAGTTTAGTGAGGTACAGTGTTTTCAGGGATATCCTGGGTCTCTTCCCTTGCCAAAGGAATCTCGACAGTGCTGCAGAAAGAGTTTTGGCGTCCCTGTGTTTAAGGAGCAGTGGTATAGTCTGCAGGGGATAAAGCAGTTGTGCGAATGGGACCATCTTATAGAGGTGTATCCTCCCAAAGAGGGAGAGGGGGAGGTTCTGCCAAGATTCCAATTTGGTATTGATTTTAGCCAGTAGGGGGGTGTAGTTCAGTAGATATAAGTCAGGAGGAGTTCTTCCAATCTTGATGCCCAGGTAAGTTATGTAGCGTGGGGCGACCCTGAAAACCGTGGAGGCCAACAGGGCCTTCTAGCTTTATTGGTCAGTAGATGTAACTCACTTTTAGTGGCAATAATTTTGAAGCCGGCCAAACTTCCAAATTCAGTTATAAGTCTCGTCATGTGAGGTATGTCCAGGGAAGGGTTGGCAGTGAAAAGCAAGATGTCATCCGCAAAGAAGGCTGCCCTCAGGGACTGATTCCCATAGGGGATGCCTGTTAACGTCGGGTCTTGTTCCAACTGCCTGACCAGAGGGTCTATGGCCAAATTGAACAGAAGAGGCGAAAGCGGGCAGCCTTGTCTCGTGCCCTTCATAAGTCTAAAGGGTTTAGACAAAAAACCGGGTGTGTAAATTCTTGCTCCTGGGGAGAGATACATGGCCTGTAATAGGCGGGTCATATTGCCCACAAAACCACGCCTCTTCAGGACCTGAAAGAGCCATTTGACATTGACATTGTCAAATGCCTTTTCTGCATCTATAGCCAGCAGTGCCACATCTGCGTGGGGATGCTTTCTCGCATACTCCATAGCCTGTAGCGTCTTGCGAATGTTAATCACCGCACTTCTCCCCTGGACGAATCCTACCTGTGTGGGATGGACAAGCTGAGGCATAAATCTCGCCAATCTGTTAGCAGTTATCTTCAACAGGATTTTCGCATCAAGGTTAATAAGTGATATGGGTCGGTAAGAGCCGGGGTCTAGGGCGTCTTTGTCTTTTTTGGGAAGGAGTTTGATGTATGCCTCATTGGCTGTTGGGAAGTGCACTCCCTCCTGCCAAAGGTGCTTATACAGATTGTAAAGAGGGTCTAGGAGATCCGACCGTAAGAACTTGTAGAATTCCGGGGTGTACCTGTCCAGTCCTGGGGCTTTGTTGTCAGACAATCCCTTAATAGTGGATTCTATTTCTGCAACAGTTATTGGAGCGTTCAGTTCCTCAAGTTGGGAGTCAGTCAGTCGGGGGAGGGCTATGTCGTCAAGTAGTTTGGATTGAGATGCTTCTTCCACATCCCCCCCTGTATAGAGCGCTGTATAGTAATCAGCCAGGATATTGTTGATGCCCCTAGGGTCGTTTTCTACCGTGCCGTCTGCGGCACGTAGAGCCGGTATCGATGTGCATGGCTGCGACGATCTCACCAAGTTGGCAAGCAACCTGCCAGCTTTATTACCATATTTATGGTAGTGGGCATCCCAGTGGGATTGGGAAAGTTTTTCCCTGCATTCGTAACAGTGGACAAAATCACGTTTGACCGACTGCAATTTTGCCATCGTGGCTGGTAAAGGTCATCTGGCCATCTCGCTCTGGGCCTCCCTGAGCGCTGTGAAGGAATTTTAATATCGCACAGACGTTTGCTTGCGCCTGGCTGATAGGTAAGAAATAGCTATTCCCCTTAAGTGTGCCTTGGCCGCCTCCCAGAACAATATGGGAGTATGAAGGTGTGTTAGATTGTTAGTAGTGTAGTCCTGGAGAGCCATTCTTAACGTGTTGTGAAAGTCTGGGTCGGAGCACAATTGATTAGGGAAGCGCCAAAGCACATCAGTCCCCTTGGGCAGTTGCGAATTGATGTCCAAGCTTATTGGCGCGTGATCAGAGATCACCAGGTCATGAATTTCTGGTCGTGTGATCAGGCCTGTCATTGAAGATGTTGCCAAGAGGTAGTCTATCCTGGACATAGAATTGTGTGGAGGAGAGAAGAAGGTGAACTGGGAATCGAGTGGATGAAAGTCCCTCCAGACATCGCATAGGCCTAGGTCCTCTGTCAGCGTCGCCAACGCTGTCTGGGCATGAGTGTGGGATTGTCCTGCACCCCCTCTGTGTGGGTTGATTTCCAGGCCGTTTTCCTGTCGAAAAAATCCGACATGGTTGAATTAAAATCGCCCCCCAATAGTTTATTCGTGGTCGGGTCACTTACTATTCATCCCGTCAGGTCAGTGAAGTAGTGTTTAGTAGGGGAATTGGGTGCATACACATTGTAAAGGGACAGGTCGATACCATTGATATGTAAGCACAAAGCTAAGAACCGTCCTTCCTGGTCTGCTTCCTGTGAGTGAATAGTGTATTGCAAATTCTTGTTTATGAGTATCATCACTCCCCCCTTCCTACCCACCGCCGGGGAAGCGTACACCTCCCCCACCCACAGTTTTTTCATGCGGCCCATATCTTCCGGGCCCAAATGAGTCTCCTGTAGGAGCGCTATGCCTGCTTTCAATTTCTTGAGATGTTTCAGGACCATGTTACGTTTGGTGGGTGCCCTAAGCCCTTTCACATTCCATGACACAATTTTAGTGGACATGGAGATATTGGGATTGACTTAAAGAAGCAGGGTGACATACTTGTATAGGGCCTCGCGAGTGACCGGAGACATCCAATAGAGATGCCCCCATAACTTCTCGCCCCGTGATCAGGTATATTATGTCAGCTAGAGCAGATATATCAGTGTGTGAGACAGCATTGTGTGTGGAACATTCAAGTATAACATTCATAAAAAATAATAATAACTGGGAACCTCTCAGCTATTTAATCTGACCTGTTGTCACCTTGATGAAAAAAAAAGCTCTGGGTCCCCTCTGCTTGTTCCCTGCAATGAGCATGCATAATGCCAAGAGGAGTCTGAAGTCCACCTTATCTGTGCTCATTGCAGTGAACAAACAGAGGGGAGCCAGAGAATCTTGTCACCAAGGTAAATTTTTTCAAAAATATGGCAGTTAAGTTTATTTATTTTTTTTGTTGCTTTCTGGCAGTCAATGCCTTTGTATTGTTTTTAATTCCCTGTACATTTTCAACAATGTCCTTGCTACATGGCCCCAGCATCCTTAACCCCCTAGTGGTCTGCCCATACCGCGCCATACAGGCGATCACAGCAGAGTACAATGTACTCTACTTGAAATATCCCACCTCTGTCCACAACGTAGACATCATCAATGATGCCAATGACGTGGGCTGAAAGACCGATGCCCACTTACATGGTGGTCTATGGTGTGATCCCCCGGCCCCTTTGGCGTCACCGTGATGCGACCAGGTCGGTGCCGGCAACCCGGAAGTGCTGCAGCAATATGAAGACTCGCCACAGCTTTCTGGGGATGTGGGGCAGTCATGTGTCCCAGCTTGCCCGGCGATTGTTTATCAAACAAAACTGATGAACTTGGTTCATCATGACTGAAGGGAGGTTAATAAAGCCAGGCATGTAAGGAATTGGGACACCTATGGCGGGCTGCCATTACTGGCTTTTGATCCGGCCCATCTGTCAAAGTTAACAATCTATTGTGTCCCATGAGTCAAAAAGTTTGCCCACCCCTTTTTTAGACCCAGTGATGACATCAATATGTATCTGTGCTTTAGGAAGATCTTAATGGATGGGAATGCATTACATAACTTTATGGAAACAAGAAGTTATTTTGAAAAAAAAAAATTATAATAATTCAGGGGGTATGTCAGAGAATAAGGCCGGAGAAGAAATGGCTGGATCAAGTTCATACAGAAAACATATAAAGATTGTGGTATAGGCAGTTATTTTCAAAACCTTTCCTTTATTTACTGGTGTCTGCTATATACATACTAAAGCTGCATTCAGACGTGCACTTTCCGGGCTGTTGATACTCTGCAGCAGCCAGAAAGAGTGCGGGTGCCAAGGCACCCATAAAAGTGAATGGGGGACGCCTCAAGTCACGTCTTTCCAGCTTTATAGCTCTTGAGGTGCTCTAGTGGTGGATAGCCCTGGGCTTGGAAAATTGTTTATCAGTTGGAAATAATGTGGGCCCTATATAATGTACAAGTTTATTGTAATATTACAAGTAGATACAAAGCATCCATCTGATTGCGGAGCTCTATGATTTAGCCCAGTTTGTGGAAGAAACACATCAGAGAGAAAGAAGACCTCAGGAATAGCAGACTGATGCTTTGTATCTACTTGTAATGTTACAATAAACATTCATGCACTTTTACCTCAAGTCTGTAACTTCTATGAAGATGTCTTAATTGATATACAAGAACGGAGACCATGGTTTTTGATGGTTCCAGCAATGGGGAATCCCTGATGTCCTAACAGGCCAGAAAGGAAGTCTGTGTGCGCTGAATTGGGGAGGCAAGTGCAGATACGACAAAATTACTAAGTCAAATGCAAGTTATAAGGAGGTCAACGCAATTCCAATTTACTTGTCAAAAATTCTAAATTGATCTGGGAAGTGTCCTAAACTCTTGCCATCGAGAAAAGCCCAAAGACTGTTGACACAAACATTTAATTCTGCTTTTACCTTAGTAGCTTACCGTAGTTTTTTCACAGTATCTGCTTTGTAGAAGCATGCTTGTAGAATAAGGTCACCGGTATATGATCTGTTTGAACCTTAAGGCACGGATTAGTATGAATGCTGAATACAAACACACTGCTCCAGGAAGATTTCTAATTGTTGCCATGGTAATTGAAACTGTAAAATGAAAGGCCGATGTCTCTTGAGAGTTTCAAGATTGTCGGTGAATGGCATTGTTCATGCTTTTTCTTCTCACAGTAGAGATAGTAGAGATTGCTTTGTCATGATGTACTCCACACCTTGTTATTGGGAACATTCAGATTCTAATATACTTGGAACCCACAATTTTATTGGCTGTCCTGACACATGTCCAGGTCTATTACTCCAATGCCAATTAACAAAAGCTTGGCTATGAAGTTCTTTGATATATGGAGATGGTGGCATGTGTGGCAGTTTAATGTAAATATCATAAACCTCCGAGGACAGCTTTCTGTACAGGCCTGGCCCGACCAATGGATGAGAATTATTTATATTTTTTATGGGCTTTAGGCATAAACCTAAATGTAGGCGGAAGGCCCTTATCAGTTGATGGTTATCTGATGTCTATAGATATTGGGTCAAATATAAACTTTCAAAAG
This sequence comes from Ptychadena robeensis, assembly GCA_036250615.1. Taxonomy (NCBI): domain Eukaryota; kingdom Metazoa; phylum Chordata; class Amphibia; order Anura; family Ptychadenidae; genus Ptychadena; species Ptychadena robeensis. The sequence goes on along the minus strand of CM070034.1, from coordinate 36,267,797 downwards.
CTCTTATTAGGCATTTATCTATAAACTATTATGATAGAAATAAAGCAATAGGAATAATATAACATGGGAAGGTTTGCTATCCTGAGGCAATTCAACATGGTTATTTAGTGCAAGTGTCCCAGATGAAGCAAAAACAAAGATTGTAAAAGGAGAGAGACACACTTCAAACTGGATTGTAGTTTTGCTGGCCAGAAGTTTTTAGAAGGGGAACTGTAACAACCATTAGAATAAGGATGAATTTGCACAGGCTGCTGACACTCCGCAACAGACTGGAAAACGACTGGCTGTGCCTGTGGCCCGGCTCCTGCAAACTGTGTGCAGACACTTAGGTGGAGTTCATAAATGCCCCTATCAGGCAAGCTCCCCGATAATCAACTTGGGAATGCTACATGTTGATTTTCTGCTGTATTCGAAGGTGAACGGGTGGCAACCTATTGTAAAAATACAGCTAAAACATGGGCATACACGGTTCGATTTTTACGTTTTAACCATAATGGCCATTTAAGGCAATCATTTGTAAATCGATTCCCATTTTTCTGAATTGATGGACCAAAAGTGATGAAAATCGAACATAAAAGCTGTAATCGCAAATGTTGGTAAATTTTAGTCGATCGATCAAGTATCGGGCAGGTTTTCTTGGTATTTGGATGGTATGGATGTAATAGTACTATGAAGCATGTGCCAGGGCTTAGGAAAGGAACTGACATCTGAAATTTCAATCCAATCCCATCTACAATCATACTAGCAAAAGTTGATGCATGTATGACTAGCTTTAGTGTTTCATTTGTGTTGCAGTTAGAGTTGAGTTGCTGTGGTTGTGTTATATGTTTCTAGTGATGCTTAGATTTCTTTCTCTTCTAATTTGCTATTATATGTATAAACACATTTCCCTGATCATTTTTGCATATTGCATATTTTGGAAAGCCTTAGTTTTCTTTCTATGTATGTTATATTAAGCCTTTGAAATGAATAATTTCTTGAAAGCCATGGTTTGTAGTCACAAAACTCCCCCTCTATTAAAATTCATTACCAGAGGCAGCCTATGGAATAGCATTACTGAAAATTAATTATTTGGGAATAGAACTTGCTCCGCACTGCTGTGCATACTCCCTGCCTAGGTCTGTAGGCTTATCTGTCTAGTGTATTAATTAATGCTCATTTGAATTTTCAGGTCATTGGTATGGCAAGATATTTAAACAACTTGTTTCACTTATGCCTGCCATACACACGCCGATGTGTGCAGGCAGACTACCCCCGATGTCGCTCCGGGAGGCTAACGTGATGACGTCATCAAGTTAGCCTCCCATTGCATTCTGGGGCCCCACAATCGGCCAGGCACCCTTTGTGTGCCGGCCATAAGCAGCGATGGAGACGCCGTCTTCATTGCTGCTTATGGCAATCGGCTCCCATCGGCTCAGATTTTCCGACATGTCGGATCTCTGGCCGGCCGAGAACATGTGGGGACATGCCGATAAACGGCCGGATTTTAACCTGACCGACGGCGAGAGCGCGCACGCCTGTCGGTCAGATTAAAATCCGGCCGTTTATCGGTATGTGTATGGCCAGCATAACAATACATAAAATGCATTGGAATGTCATTTGTCAGACTTATAGATGACCCATTCTTTTATCTTAATGCAGCCACTACTTTAAATGACTTTAGGGGTAATTATCCTAAGTTGTGGACCTTGAAAAACTACTTTAAGTTGCAGATCACCTGGGAATGTTTTGTAATTATCTGAGTGCCAACCATATATTTAGTGCTCATTTCATTTACAAAACAGTTTACGGTGTCCTCGGTATCTTTGAGTGTAGGAAGTTTGGTCAGGAGAGGTATCTATGCTAACAAGGTTTAACATTAAGGAGGATTAGTATGAGGATTAACTATATTGATTTCAGAGTGCATAATGCTAATGTATCATAAGTGTAATTTAATGTCCTTCTCTTGGTGGGATCATTTGTACAGTCCACAAAGATTGAAGTAACCCTAATGATAGTGCTTTCAGATGGTTTTCCCAGGAGGACAGCACCATTTTGTTCAGGTACTTCTTACAAGCCGGTTTTTCACTGAAAGACCGGGTTCTCTACCCGGTCTTCAGTGAAATATTCTTCCTGCGGCGGGATCTCGCTGCTAATGATCCAACCGGAGGAAGAATAGAGGGCGAACACCCGTACTGTCCACCGGCGAGAAGGAGGGCAAACATGCTTGTTCACGGCCGAACTGTCCGCCTTGCGGGCAGTTCGGCCATCACTAGTCCTTGCTATAAACTGAGAAGTAAAGGTGGCCATACATGTTTCAATACTTTTGTTTGATCGATCGGGAACAAAAAGCAAGTAACGAACAACTTGTTCATTCGATAAAAAGATATCGATATCGAACAAAAAATCTATCTAAAGTTATCGGACATATGGTACATTTTGGTCGAATTGGTAACCATCGGATGTAAATCGAACATGTCAAATAATTTCATTCAATCTTTTTTGTTTGATCTAAACATATATAGATTTTTGCACAATCGATGATAAATTCGATTATTCGATATTTTGATGTATAACGCTGTGTGTATAGCCTGAGGAAGCTAAATAGGCGAAGCATGTTGCAAGTCATCAACATACACACTGATTACAATTGGAGGTCTTATTGTATATAGATATACCGGTACGGTTGTTGGACGCCGGTATATCCTTTTTGTATGATGATTGTTGTTTAATGGTTTCCGAGATTGGATGGTCTATGTGACCCTTATCCAACTAAAAGTATAAATTGTCTGCTTTTTATGATTTCTAGAAAAAAAATTTGTTTTTAAGTACAGTCTAAATTTGTGATGTCAAAAATTCCAATCAAAGTCCCTTCCCAGGGGAATTCTCTTTGTTTTATGTGTATATAAGTATGAATTCATTCAGATATGCACTTAAACTGCCATTTTATGGGCCGATATACACATGTGATGCGTTTACACAGGTGGCTAACATTTCTTATGCTTATGTGGATTGTGTAAACACAGGCTATTCGTTGTAGATTTGCTCTCAGTGCTCCATAATAAACAGAAAATAGGAGCATGGCCATTCTTTAAACAGTGTATGTATATGATTTTCTAATGCAGACAAAATATATACAAGATCAAAGCACATTTCCCTCTGTGTGTTGTGAACACGAAGCACGTTCTTCGGTGACAACCAGGTGAGCTCCATACTTGCTGTACCAGGCAGCCACCGGGACCAGAAGAGGACTCGGCACAAGATTGTATGACCCTGTGTTTCTGTTTTCTCTAAACTTTGATGGTCTATACCAGGAAAGGAAACCAGAGCTGAGCTTAATTGGGGTATTTGAGTTTATTCTAATTTAAAAATTTTTAAGGGTTTCATAACCTCTTAAAGCTGCATTGTCTGATAGATCTGTCTGAGGCCTACATTGTTTATATCCTACTGCCAAGTTCTTTATACGGCATCTGCACCTCTGCTGTTCAGCTCCATGTGCACAGGGCTTGTAGATTGATCAGCTCCTATACATCTTGCAGCACCATAGAAGCCACAGGTCCAACTGTTTGTGTATGGATGTTGGTTTAATAATCCAGAGAGATATAAACAGTGACATTGACAAGTTATAATGTAAGTATGTATAGCAATTGGCGTGGGTGAGACAATGGGATAGATCTTCGTAGGAGGGTGGAGTTTATGCATAAGCAAAATGGGCGGTAAGGTCGTCTCACCTTACAACATATTACAATCACAAAACTGTTGCAAAGCTCCTTGGCCAGGTAGAGTTCAAGCCTTCTTTTATGAGAAGTCTTTCATCGCTCCATGACCACAACAGAAGACATTGGCACTATATGATAAATATTTTAATGGACACCAACATCCCCTTAAATCTCTTGATAATAATAGAATAGGGAATGCATTATCCTGTATGTACTAAGCATGTTAAGGGTTGGCAGTAACAAAGTAAGGCTTTTGAAGGAATTCCTGAATGTATATTGTTCTCTGTGGAGGATTCTGGTACAAGCAACAATGAACGCACTGTATTGGTTCTCGACAATAGCTGATAATACAAAGCTATACTCTACTGATTTGATTTCCCTAGGCAGTGAAAAGTAGATTTCATATTTAAATTCTTTGTTGCCTTGATGTCAGGCATCTTGTGAAGTTATCTCTTCTTCTCAGCTTGTCCCCGGTGAAATGTAAGTTCTGGAAATCCCCAGTCATTGACCACAAATTGTAGGGAGCTGATTTGATTAAACAGCACATAAAGAGGAAAGTTGGCGTGCCTTCCCATACGCAATATACTTTGTAGAAATGTACAGGGAGTGCAGAATTATTAGGCAAGTGGTATTTTTGAGGAATAATGCTTTTATTGAACAACAACCATGTTCTCAATGAACCCAAAAAACTCATTAATATCAAAGCTAAATATTTTTGGTAGTTTTTTTTTTGTTTGTTTTTAGTTTGTTTTTAGTTTTAGCTATTTTAGGGGGATATCTGTGTGTGCAGGT
>CM070034.1:36234348-36251666 GCA_036250615.1 Ptychadena robeensis | reverse complement strand
GTATGGCTAGCTTAAAGATGGAAGTTTTTTATGAAGCTCAGTTCAGAGGGTATTTTTTTTTTTTTACCAGTGAAGGTTGGGAAACTTTAGCCCAATAACTATTAAAGTGCAACAATTTTCTCCCTAAAGTTCTACAACTGATGTAGTGAGTGAACATAAATATAGTCTATTAGTATATTTCTAAAGGTAGAATTCCAATTAAAACACAGAGATTCCCTATACAATCTATAAGCATTATTATCACTATATTGAATCTGCTGTCTTTGTCCTCTTTGCAATGACCTGTAAACTCAATCTACTGTATAATAAATTGCTAAATTAGCATAATGGTGAGTTGTTTATGTTTTGGCTTTCCTTATACTTTAAAATATATGCTTACATGTATCTTCCCTGACCAAAAATATTCTGCCCACTTTTGCCATGAATGTTAAGCACAGCGAATGTACAGCATTCGGCAAATGTACTTTTGCCCACAGTTTGCAGCCTCTATACAAAATGTTTTTCGTTTTTTAACACTATTATGAATGCCCCACATGCAATATATAATATTTTCTATTTTTACATAGCACTGGTTCCCCATTCCCCCACTAATTTTATCCCTTTGGGTAGATGTGTGGCAAGTTGTAGACTAGATCTAGGCAAACTAGGGCCCGTGGGCCTATATCTGACCTGTTCAGTTTTTTAATCGAGCCGAAGACACCCAGGTTCCCCTCCGCTCATTTGCAGCAATAAGTGTAGATAATGGTTGTTATGTGAGTGTACAATTGGTCATTATGGGGACAATACAGCGCCCCAATTGTGATGCTAGGCCACCTCTAGGTATTATCTCATTGCAGGGAACAAATGGAGGGGAACCAGGTGAGAACAGGTGGTCAGTCAATGGAAGCAATGCAGCCGACCTTGGGAGCTCTAAGGAGTTCCTATCCATCCATCAGCTCTTAGGGTCCCCATACACCTTTAGATTTCTCTGTCAGATTTCCTTTAGATCTCCTTTTGTTTTACCTAAACCATGTAATATGAGGGACTTTCTAAACCATCAAGTCTACCTGTGTTCAATTGCAGAGGACCCTATACTACATAGTTGTTGGTATATATAAAGGATATCTGACAGAGAGTTCTAAAGGTGTATGACCCACTTTAGTCTGGCCCTCTATCAAATTTAGGAACCTATAGTGGCCCCCACCCCTGTTGCAGATAGTAGTGGTGCAGGGGTGGTAAACTATTGTACCTCAATTGATGGATAGTTTCTAGATTTAAGAACCCCACACACGTATCGAGTGGGGACTGACAGATGAGATGTGGAGTGCTCTCCATCACTCACAGCATCAGCGGGCACTCTTTGTGTGTCCGCCATTAGTTGAATGAGAACGGGCATTGAATGAGAATGGCATGAGAACGGACATGTCTGTAAATCTCTGGCCGATGCCATTAGTTTCAACGATGAGCGCGCACACACATCAGTCGGCTGCAAAATCGGCCACCCCTCGTTGCGTGTGGGGAGCATTCGATTTCTCTCTTCACATTTATTTTATTTTAAACCTTACAGTTCTAGTTATACGACTGCATTCCTGCATGTTCAGACTATGTTAGTAGTGTGAAACATCCCTTATTGTAACCTATGTGTGCTGTCAAACCTCACCACATAACGCATGCAGGGCGCTTTGAGGTTACCTTTTGATTACCACTCTGGTTTTAATTTTTTGGTATATACTATTGGATTGTTTTCCAATTACAGTCATTGGATGTGCAAACATAAATGCAGCTAAAATTCATGCTGAATGGTATATTTGAAAACCTAAAATGTACTGCACAGCACAGTGTATAAGTGTAAATGTTAGGTTTCAGCATGTATAATGAGAAATAAACTTTACTCTTTACTTAGTTGCTTTTATGAAGCCATTTAGTTACACAAATGATTGATTAATCAGACATTGGTATTGCAAGTTCTTTTCAAAATATGGATACTGTAGAGTCATTGTATCTTTGAAGGGCACTTATCCCACTTGAGATGATTCACTGACTACGGTCTTCCTCGAGCACTTCAAATTCAACTTGGAATTCAACTTGGAAATCATCTGGTACAGTATGCTTTATATAGTAAGCAATTCTAAAAGTCCCACAAGAAACTGACATCAAAATAAATCAGATATTTCCTCGCAAGTCATTTCAGAATCTGTTCTTCCTTCTGCTACTCTTTATCCATCATTTTCTTCTTGTTCTCTCGTGATCTTCTGACACCTGCATCTTCTTCTGTTTAAGCATCTTCCACCCCCACCCGGTGCTTTCAATTGCCATTTATCTACGTTAGGATTCAGACTTGATCCGAAATGTTCGGGGATGTGAAGAGAGGTTGATCATGACCAGTCAGTGCTGAGCTGCCTGTACAGTATACACCCTCTTCCCCCAACCTTGAAATAAGACTCAGAGACTCAAATTTCTTTGAAAGATTGAATGTATTGAGTGTGGAAGTTACAAAAGGCCACAGCTTATCACTATACAGAAAATATTCCCTCGACAGTGCCGATATTATTACTATACATTAACCTTAAATATTCAATTTAAATATATTTAAATAGCTTTCAATAACTTTGTAACACCGTCCGTACCTGTTAAGCCAGGAAAATAATACTGAAAACTAGGGCCTGAGCCCTCTATAAACTTTTCCCCGTTCCATCCCTAAATAAGCATGTCACCCTACTATTTCTCCCTTGAAACCTCTCTCGGCACTGACAAGGACCCGCATGCTGCAACAAAAAAAACAAAACCAACCACAGAAAAACACAAAAACCGCAAAAAATGGAGGGAGGATGGGTGCTTGCCAATCAAAAAAGGTCCCACTTCCGGTCGCCTCTCTTATAGAAAAACCCCACCCCTCGGCTCCTTCCCTTCCTGCCTCTGATCTGTCCGTCATGTTGACAACATGACCTAGACATGCCCAGCTCCCACTTACCCCTTCGGGCTGGTTCTGCTGGGACATTCAATTGAATGATCCACCTCTTTTCACATCACCAAACCTTTTTGATTTAGGCAATGCGACACCGAGTATTCAAGCAATAGAATACTGTCTACCGGGTCTGTGAGCCTCATTTTTGGGGGTTTGTACTTTTTATTCTTCATTTATGTTTGTTTTGATTTTTAATTGAATTGTTGTATTTAGTGGTGCCTTCAAAACCCATCTCTTTTTGAACTCATACATTTTTCTGTAGTGAATCTCTTGAGTCTGAATCCTAGCTTGAATCTATTTAGGGTGTGGCACACAATATTTGATGACAGTCTGGTACGGGCACCACCTATACTTACCCTATTCTGCCATTTATCTACATTGGCCCTGAGTCCACTGTCTATTCAGTACGTTCCCCAAATATCTTCCATACCTATTCTGTGCTGTTACATCTTGCTACGTTAACTTGATTTCCAATATTATCTACTCTCACTTAAATACCACCCCTTCCCACAAATTGAATCTGAATGAGTTCAGATGAATTATTTAGTTATGACCTTAGCCATCATTAAAGGAATAATGCAAGAAATTTTACTAAAATAATCTGTCACTTATACCATCTACATTGGAAACGATTTGCTGTATATTGAGCTGTCTGCGCCATAATATTGCACACATTGTACTATATTGTTCTCCACATTTGTTTGATCTGTACACTGTGAAGTACAGCGGACCTTTGAGTTGCAACCAAATTCCCTTAAGACCAATTTGAATTGCAAGTTTCAACCAAAGTTTTGGCAACCAGAATTATAGCCCCGGCTAAAAGGTGGTTCTGCTTGCGTGGTTGTAAACTAAGACGTGGGAAGTTCAGAGAAGCATTTATAAGCTACACTCTGAACCCAAATACACATGCTTGAGGATTTAAATAGCATTAAAATAGTCCCAAAATGGCAAAAAATACAGAAGTAAGGAAGAAAAGGTAAATTGTGAAGACGATGAGATCAGTGCGATTGGTACAGCATGAAATAAAAGACAATCTTGCTAATTAAAAAAAAAGTCTACACTCTTCCACGGAGAGAAAGGACACCATAGCCAGATTCCCAATGTTCCTATGGAAGGGGACTCTCCTTCCAACCAATAACCACCTGCCATTTCTTACTATAAGCCAAAGATGGCAATTTGAATGATCATTAAAAGTTTTTGTTTCTGACTAGACTAGACACATTTGAACTGTTTGGTGAGAATACCATGAAAATTATTGGTGTTTCTGGTAAATTACACAAAATGTACAACACTTTTTTTTCTTGACTTACTACTGACTCTTGGGAACACATTAAGTTTGTAAGTCAAGGGTCCACTGTGCATGGCATAATGCAAGTTCTGCAGGCTCATAGATTGTGGTGCTACTTCGGGTTAATGACTCGGGGGGGGGGGGGGGGGGGGGGGGGGGGGGGGGGGGGGGGGGGGTCAATTAATGGATGCGAGCATGCAATAAAATCTAAACACCTTACAGCTTTCATTACCTGCTTGGAATGGTTTTTGCTTCCACTGTTTGGTCTGAAGCATGTTTCCTGTTGTTGAATGGCTATCATCCAAATGAACAAAAGAGTGTACTCTTGCAGTTCTGTGACCTCTAATCCAATCTGTTGTAGGAGAGATTTGTCTGGGATATGATATTTGGCTTTTATCGATTGTTGAAGCAGGAAACATTCTTTGTTGAGATTAGGAAGTGCACACGGCATTATTGAAGAGATCCGTTCCTGTTTAGTATGTCGCTACTGAAGGTAGTCATTTTCTTGGCACCTGAGATGATGGCTTTGTTACGTCTGTGCTCGGCCATGATAACTCCCTCATTGAAATTCTGCACTGCAGTTGTGCTAAGATCAATCTGCACAAAGGAGAACTGGCAACATGCTGCAGTATAAGTCGTTCACGCCACCTCTACTTCACTACTTGTAAACACATACATTCCCCATCACTTGTCTAGGGTAAGCATTTATTAGTTACAGCCCATTCATACTTTTGTGCTATGTTAACGTCTGCAACACATGGTGTCTTTCCAGTGCCATTCTGAATGTCATCGCGAGGCACCTTGCCCATGGACGTGTCTTACACTGCAACATGCAGCAACCCACTAACATCTTTGGTATGTTTCATTTGAAACCTACACTTAAGCTGGCCATACACCTTCAGATTTCTCTGTCAGATTTCCTTCAGATCAGATTTTGTTTTACCAAAACCATGTAATATGAGGACCTTTCTACACCTTCCAATCACTATGTTTTCTATCAGGGAGGACACTATACTACATGGCTGTTGGTAGATCTGATCTGAAGGAAATCTCACAGAGAAATCTGAAGGTGTATGGCCAGCTTAACACACAGCACAACACATGGTATGCCATTTATGCCAATGCTCCTTAATGGGCGGATTGCCCAAATCACAGATATCACATGACCTCTAGAAAACAAAGTTAACAATCGTTGAACTTGAAAACACTTGTGTGTTGATCAATCATGTATGCCATCTGTACAGTCAAAATGTTATCTTTGCTTCTGGGGAATTTCATGGTTCTTATTTATCAGGGGTATGGGCATACAGATTAAAATGTTGAGGGGCAGAATGAATGCTATGATGATGATGATGATAATGCTGATGCTTTAGTAACAAAAACGGTATAAGTTACATAAATGTCAAAGGTAGATGAACTACAAAACTAGATACACGATAAACTATTACAAAACTGAATTATACAGTAGATAGAATGTATACCAAAGGAGACCAAAGGAACCTACTAGAAAATCTGGGACAGGTGTCCTGGTAGCCAGGATCTAGCAAGATTTACTGACTCCCCCATACACCTTTAGATTTATCTGTCAGATTTCCTTTAGATCTCCTTTTGTTTTACCAAAACCATGACTTTCTAAACAATCAAGTCTACCTGTGTTCACTCGTAGAGGACCCTATACTACATAGTTGTTTTTACATTGTTCTCTTTTTACATTTCCTGCACTTAAAATGTTTTTTAATTTATTGCAACGAGATCCTTTCTAGAGACTGTCTGTTGTCGCCATGAGGATGCGCTTTCATGTCATCATGTGACCATGCCACTGCATTGTCCCCAAGGCGACGTTTGGGCACTAGGTATTATGTGCACCTATTGCAGAGAACAAGCAGAGGGGAGCATCTTTTCAACAAGGTGGCAAAGGGCCCTTGCCTTGGCTCCCTCCAGTCACCTGCTTTCTGACTGGCTCCTCCCCTTTTCCCCTACATTTTCATGCAGAAACAGCAGGAGATAAGTGTGATTACTTTGTAAACAAAGGATGACTGCTCCTAGATGACAGATGCACTGATCCTTAACAACAGTATGTTGTTTAATCTCAAATGTACTAACCTTTCTGAACAGGATATGACCTAACTAATAATGTTTGTTTCTTGTAGTAACTGTACTGTGATATGGGATTGATGATTTCAACACAGAGCAACATGGCAGGCAGCGTATAATTTTTACTCATAAATTCAGTTTGTGACTAGAGCTTTCAGATTCTCTAGGATCCCAGAAGCTAGAGGCATATTACTTGTAAATAATACATGTCTCTGGTGCTTAGCCACATGTCCCTTCCCCCAACAGAGTGCTCAGAACCCTGATTAAATTGTGGAAGGCATGCTATAAGTAAAATCAAATCCCTGGCAATTTACACAGCATTGAGCATATGGTGAAAAAATTAATACAGGCAACTGAGGTGATATAAGCAACTGGATCTGAAATCATTTAGAAAACTTCCCCACGACAGGTCTATTGGGCAAAAATCTGAAAACTGACCAGTGGACACCTCATGTTTTATTCCCTGGGTCGTTGCAATAATCGCTCATTAAGGGTATGTCTCCACTGCGTTCTTGGCTCCATTGGCCCCCCTGCACTAAGCGCATTCTTTGGTGGGGGTCCCGATGGAGCCAATCCACATACCTTCCTACCGGACTGACGGCGTTATGCTGATCGGCCGGCCATAGGTTAACCTACTGCACTATGTTGATCTTCTGGACATCGATCAACAGAATACCGTGAGAACAGCCGGTCCAGTAGGAAGGTATGTGGATTGGCTCAGAGAACGCAGTGGAGACATACCCTTATCTAGCAGTTAAAAACCCTCCGTGTAGACGAGCCCTAAAAAAATGTTTTAATCCTAAGTGAAACCACAGGAAGTCAGAGGAAATCAGATCCCACAGTAAAAAGAAAACTTCCAATGAGATTCCTGTGTACCTGCAGATCACAAACAGTGTGCGTTCCTGAAAGTGAATGCAGTGAGAGTCCTAACAGTACAGAATACATTTTACTTGTTCTAAAAAAATCATTTATATATATTGTTTTATAAAATATATATTGTTATAAACTGAACTGTGTTCTTATAACTACTTATGTGTAAGTTATGATGAACCAATACACATACTGCATGTAAATCTTGTCAATGAAGTGACTGTAGATACTTCTCTGTGATGGGAAAGCTGCAGCATATTGGGATCATATATTCATTTGTCTTTGGAGAGAGAGTTATTTCCCTCTGATTATGCTTAGCTTTATACATTCTTTGACAGCTTTTATTCCTGGCAATAGGAGTAACTTTGCTGTCATTTGGTTCTAATTTTATATCATTTGTCACATCTCTAGATATCTGCTTTGGTTAAACTACATTTTATGCTTCACATATTCATGCCCCACTTATTTCCGATGCAGCCTGTTCTTGGATACAGTCTTTGTCACTTAAAGGAGATGTACTTGAGGTTACAGCGCTGTACTCTTCCCCCTGGCTACCTTCTTCTGCCAGCACACAGCAGTGGAATATGTCGCTGCCATCATAGAGTCGCTATAAGGCCAATCCTGCCCTCTTTCACTCACAAAATATCAATTTCACCGGCCGGGAATTCGGGACGCAACATCACTGTTTTCGGACAGATTCTGTGTTCCAGATACCGGAAGTGACGCCATTGACGTCACTTCCCGTGCTGGGAGATTAAAGTCCCCTTCCTCCTTTTTAGTTCCTGCCTAACCTAGGAGGGAGAAGCAGGGTGGGAACTTAGGAGGGAGATTAACACCCCTTCCCTCCTAAATCTGCCTAATTTCAAAATCCTGGGAAAATCCAAATCCATTAATTTGTGAAATTGGGATTTGGGGCAAAAATTTACTTTCCCGGCCAAAAAGTTCGGGGTTGACAGGTATGATCTTTGTTTGTTTATCATTCCATTGTCCATACTATATTATCTAAACTTTGCTCGATGTCGGTTCGAGCACAGCGATAGGATATCATTATGCTGTGCTCGATATCGAGCCGCAGCACTTCTGCGTCATCAACCCCATCTGAGTAAATCAAACAGGGCTTACCAACATGTTGACACTGCTCGAAGAAAGGCTGGACAGCTCTATTTTTGAATAGAACCGAGCACATGCACGTTCACGGTGCTTCATTGTACTTTTTCAATCAATTTTAAAAATCTACCGTATGTCTAGCTTTATTGTTAGAGAATTGAGGTGGTTTATAACATAAACCAGTGGTGGGCAACTGAGTTGATATGAAGGACCACAAGTGCGGTCCTCGGCATCACTAAAGGGCCGCACATAACATTTTCATTCTAAACACTTCTAAACAACTTTTCTCAAAAACTACTTGCCTCCAAAACAGCGCTTTCGAGGCATTGATTCCACAGGTTGTTTTTCAGTGGTATTTAAATCCTAAAAGTTGAGAAGTGGGGCATCCATGGCTCAGAGTGTTTTTCCTGGAACATGTCTTAAGGTCGCCATACACGGGTGCGATTCCAGGACAATCGATTCCGGGCGCGTGCACGCCAATCGATCTTCGGGATATCGCGTCAAGCCCACCTTGACTGATCGATCACGTCCGATCGATAGGGGGCCCAGAATCGGATCAGACAGAGAACCAACATGCTGGTCTTTCTGATCCGATTCAGCACACATCAGGGGGAGTTGCCATTTGTGAAGTGATCGATCGGGCACAGAATCGTCCAGGAATCGGTGGCCCAAGGTGGTAGGGGCAGGCTTAATTGGGCGATCGATCGGATATCCGATTCCCTCTGGCATCGCCGGAATCGTTCGGATGGGTGATCGATCGGCCATGGAATCGGCACATGTATGGCTAGCTTTACAGATGCTTGATTGGATTGAGATTTTGGGAATTTAGAAACCATTGTCTTGAGTTCTGTATCATGTTTCTCAAACTGTTCCTTTTTATAGTTTACTATGGACCATTATACTTCTTTCAAGTAATACAAAAATCAGAAAGGGGTGTACATGGTTTAAATATGTGTTTTATGTCAAAGTTATATTTACATAAATGCCAGGACCTAAGCTTTCGCTGAAGAACATTTGCCAGAGCAATAAACTATCTCTGCCAGCCTTCCTTCTACCCATGGGTCTTGGGTTGCATCAGCTGTTTCGCAGGTAAAAAAATCTCACACACACAGCTATCCACATGATCTAAATACTGGGATTGCATTGCATGTTTGTCCATCATAGGGAACAACTATAGTGGACAGGTGTCAGTATAGACTTTGTGGTCTACAATTACTCAGCCCCATACCCAGCAAGTTTCTATGCAAGTTTGTTCCTAACGAGTATTAGTATTTATTGAGTCTGGCCCATCTTTAATCCTGCTTCTTCCACAAAAATCCCATCCCCCCATTTATGAAAATAAACCAAAACAAGAATAAACCATCAGTCATTGGTCTTAAAATTGTAGCCATGTGTGTGGCTCTTACTCATATTTACTCAATGCAATTTTAGAAAAGATGGCATTGGTATCTGAAGAAGAGTCCTACTCTTGGCTTCAATTTAAAGTCCCATGACTGAGGGTTTATTCTTGTTATAGTTTTTTCCTATGTGTATTAGTTAACTATGAACACCAATACCCTGTTGCCCTGTTGACTGCTTGTCTCTTCTTGGACCACTTTGGATAGGTGTTAACCAGTACTGTATACCAATACCATCCCACAAGACCTGCCTTTTGGGAATGTTCTGACCCAGAAATGCAGTTATTACAATTTGTCCTTGTCAAACTCATGCAGTCCTTCATGCTTGCTTTCATCACATTACATTCCAGTGATGCCATTTATATGTCACCCTTGGCCATCTAACAAGATAATCAGTATTACCAACCTAACTGTATATTGTTTTGTCGCATTCTGGTTTCTTTCTACCATCCACTACAATGTAAAAAAAAGCCAAACATATACAGTATTTATTTGATGATATAGAAAAGAAAGGCACCAATCCACAATTTTTATATAACCCAGTTCTACCATTAATGAGTAAGAACAAATGAAGGAATATCTAATGTGTTTCAGGTCAGTCCCTTGTCCTCAGGCTTTGCACAGCAATCATAGTGCTTCATACATAACAGTATAGCTGGGCAGGATGGCTGATATTAGACTTTAAATAAAACAAACCCGATTTACTTTTTCTTTTAGGAACCTAATAGAATTCTCTATTTTCAAAATTTTCTGTATCCGTCTTTCTTTAGAGTTCCAGACCTCATGACTAAAACCTTCCTTTACCCAAGCATTTTGAATGTGGGAGTAATATAGAGGTCTAGTGTTGCGGGGCTACTACTATACATATCCACAGATAAGATATTCTATTGCATTAAGGTAGGAATACACATATAGATTTTTGCACAATCAACGATAAATTCAGGATGTTTAATATTTTGATCAAATATCAATTGTGCCTATATCGAATGTATACACTGTATTTTCGTTTGACCAAATGAAATTTGGTTTGACTGTTCTCGGATGAAATTTCATTTGATTTTTGAACAAGAAATAGCTTTATTCAAATTTATTAGATCGAACAAAAAATTGTCGAATAAAACGATGGTACGTTCGATTTACATTTGTTTTGTACAAGATAGATGAAAATTTCACAACATGTCTGATCAGCTTTCGATAGATATTTTGTTTGATATCATTCACTTTTGCTCGATGTTGGTCGAACTAAGCCTTTGCTCAGTTTTAGATTTTCGTTCAACAATTACAAATCTATCCTTTTTAATCTATCGAACGAAAAAATCTCAATTATTCCCACCTTTAATAAAAGTTATAGTTCCTGTACCTAGAACAGTGGTGGGCAACGGAGTGGATATGGAGGGCCACAAGTGTGGCCTTCAGCATCACTAACGGGTCACACATAACACCGATCCAGTCCCAGCCCTCCGTCGACGGATCCCAGCTAGCGGTGGATCAGATCCCGGCATGCAGTCAAAATCTGACAGCATCCCACTCCCTCCTGCCCCTGGGTGCAGTGGTGTTATGTAGACCAGGTTTTTACTGATGTAGGACCGCCACAGTTGATTAGGAAAGCCGGGTCAGCACGTGAAAACTGCACATGGTGATTGGCCGGAGCCTGAGCTAGTCCCTCTCCCTATGCATTAACAGTTAGCTCTTGGGGGCCGCAAGTGGAGGGCTGGCGAACCGTGTGTTCCCACTAAGGCGATAAGCTGCGGCACAGCGATCGCCACTTCAACAAAAGGCTGCAATCGAACGCGGAAGCAGTGCGACCTGTGATCAGAATCGCGGCTCCCCGCGTTTAGATCGATGTATGTTGTGTTGATAAATACAATATTCTAGTATTATTAAGTACTACAGCGGTTATCGAGCAGGAATTTGCACCTGTATCAAACAAATCCCGGGAATGTGTGTGGCATTAGGAAATATTAGAGATTCTTGTCCTATGAATTTCTTGTTGATCTTGGCAAGACAGCTGCGATCAGTCCTGCGGCACGCCATAGTGCATTGTCAGCATCTTCTCTATGAACATAAACCACATGCTGTGAGTAAACCCTGCTCTGTCTGCTTCGCCGCTCCCTCCCACTTGCTGCTGTTTCTTGGTTGCTGATCCCTAAGTATGTCATAGATTGCATTCCTCTAAAGGTCATCTGTCATTTGTTCCATACTTCTTCATTTTGATTTTTGGTATTCCTAAATCTGGGATTTCCTTATGTGACAAAAGGGAACACACATATAGATATGGGCCAGATGGATGGCCGATTTGAGCACCGTGCTTGTTCGCGGTCATCTATCATATCATATGCGGCCATCCATGATTTCGAGCGGGATTGATTGGTCCTGTTCGTAAACAGGGATGGCGGACATGACCTTAAACCATGGTCGATATCCATTGCTTGATGTCCATTGCAAAGCATCGTCGGAGCTGAAGACACAGTAGTGCAAGGAACCTCGAATGGCTCCTTTATTGAGCCGTGTGTTCCCTGCTATACTGTCTTGCATGATCAAGGTCTTTCAGCAGTGTTCTAAATTTTTTTTAAATCTCTTCTAGATCTTTATCTCAAGTAGATGTCAAGCAGGCTCTAGTGGAAGCAGCCATTCCCTGACTCTTGTGCTTCATACTTTACATACATTAAACCCCCCCCCCCCCCCCCCATACACAGTTCAATATTTACGCTCGTCCGATCAAAAAATCTGCAGTTTTAGATCTATCAAACAAATATCATGAAAACATTTGTATTTCATTCAACCGAACAATGTCGAAATTGTACATTTAATCGAATAGAAAAGGATCAGACAAGTGATGAGTAAAAGTGGAATGAAATTTAATATGCCAATATGAAAGATAATTTTTAGTTCCATTAAATCAATTTGCATGTTCGAGTTTTCAGCAATACTTCCGATTGAATAAAAAATCGAACGAGATTACATTGGACATATATCACAGCGATTTTTACTCATTATCTGTATATTATCGAACATGCAATGATAGCAAATACACTTGACGTTCACTTGAACACCAATTTTATCATTGGATGCTAAAATCGAATCTAATGTCCTTCGTGCAGAAATCGAACCGTGTATGGGGGCTTAAGGTAGTTCTTTCAAAGGATTAAAAACTGTAGCAGGGCATTAGGGTAAATATGCACTTGTTGATTGTGATTATTATTTATAGATAAGGATTACTAAATTACTGCCCTGGAACTATTATGTGGTCTGGGATAGGGGTAGCAAGTTTTCATAGGAAAGGTTCTACTCCAAGAGCATTCAGGAGCACCCACTCTGCATGCATAGCAGGAGAAAAGCCGGCCGGGCATGCGACAACTTGGCCGACCGAGAGAAGAGTAACACCCCTCAACCAGGCCCAGCCCCCCTCCGCTCAACAATTCAGCGTGCTGGCCAAGAGCTGAGATCAATCACCTCTCCCGCTCAACAACTAGGCATGCGGGCCAAGAGAGAAAAATAAATCACGCCCACCAAACCCCCCCCCCCCCCCCCCCCCCCAAAAAAAAACCCTGGTGGCCGGCTGAGAGATCAGCATCAAGTGCAGGGCCCCCTTCATGCTAGAAACGGTCCTGGAAGCACCACATCAGTTTATTAAGCTTATTCTATTTATCTTTTTTTTATCATATCTGATCAATCAGAGGAGTACTTAATCAGCTGCTGATCATTGGGGGTTGTCCAACTCTAGTCTCATATGAGTCAGTTTGGTTAAAACAGATACATTTTCTGACTCTTTCTTGTTAAGCACAGCTTACTTCATTTTCTGCTGTCTGCTAGAAGAAATAAGTGTTGGTCCAGTCCCACAAGGAGCGGAGTTTGATAACCAGTTCATCTGGATGAACCTGTAAGCATCCTCTGTGATTTCATGTTGTCTCCTTTAAGTATCATTGTAGAAAGTAAAGTAACCACCAGTTTTTCAGTGTTTTTTGGTGAGATATTATTATTGGCTATTCTAAGATATAATAGGTTGAGATGCAAGGATGTCATAATATAACCTCTTCAACATCTTATCACCATTAATTTTGATGGGGCTTGTACACCGTTCAATGGACAAAATGTTTATGAGAACCCCCCCCCCCCCTAAAGATTGCTAAAAGAATTATTATTGTCAGAATCTACCTATCTGAGCAGAAATTGTGCACCCTATGGCTTTACATATCTGAACTAAGACCATTGAGATTTCCGAGTTTTAGGTGCCAGTGCCCGGGCTGACCCAAAGGAGAAGCATGATGTAAGCAGTCTACTGGCCAACATTTGAAAGTTTTGTTATTTATTTTGAGGAAATAATAGAATGGACGATCTGGGCAAAAAGTGCATCACAAGTACTGTATGGTCATCAGGGTACCAGCAGAGGATTCAACCAGTGGTTAGGTTAGTTCAGCACATCCAAGATTAAACTTAGGTATATGGTAAGATCTAAAGGTCTTAGTTATTAATCATGGTTATATATTTATATATATATATAATTCATTGCTTTAGATTAAAGCAGTCCTTAACCTCCTGTATTTATTCTTTTTACAGATAAGGACCACAGGACTGGAGACCATGGATGTAGATGGTTGAAGTCAGAGGTTAGACTGCATTACCAACTTTTTTGTGAACATTCAGTTACATTTGTGCAATAAATTATTGGCTTTTTGCTCTTAGCTATGGAATGTCCTCTTCCCTGCTACTTATTAAAAAAGCACAAAACAGCGCTATGGAATAATTGTCATTTCATGTGGGCTTCATCTATGTGTCTAACCAATGGGAGCCCAAAACTTACATACCAAAATACTACTAGTTGTTATTTTTCTTGGTTTATAAATTATGGTTTATATAGGAACAGTGCATTGCTCTCAGAGTTTGAGGCCATAAAGCATTGTCAAAACCTGAATATTGTATATTTCTGAATGTACTAAAAATTATGACACATTTAGACTTACTTAAGGTACTGGATAATAATGGCTCCCTCCATATTTCATTCAGTTTAGCCAGTTAACTTCTGCCTTATACAGTAAACATTTGTTGAATTAAAGATAATATATTTCCGCTTACATTGGACTTCTACTTGTTAAACCAGAAAGCCCACAAGTTACAATGTAAGCCAAGATTCTGTGAACGTGCGTGCAGTCACATTCTTTGCAAGTCACAAATTGTAATATATTTGAACTCAAAATAATTTGTCTGATGGGGAAAAATGTTTGATTCGTCACCCAGGGATCTCAAATCTTTCCTTTGATTACTGGAATATCTGAATAGTACAGGTTGTGGTTATTAAATTCTGCCAGTCAGTTATCTGCATTATATCACTCAACTGAATTTTTTCTAGTTTAACATTATTAACACTGGCAGATATTATCATATTGTAGATTATTGATATTTATCTTCATCTCTGAAAGCTATTTTCTCATTGGTAGTTATGGATTTAACTATTGTATCTTTTTTGCACAAAACTATTAAACAAGGTCTTTAAATAATTAATAACTCCTTTAAAGGTATGTCATATAAAGTCATAATGGAGTCTATATAACACCTGTCTGATTCATGATGCAATTTAATTTCTTCAAGGGCCTTCACCAGAGCAAAACGTTGTACTTCCCGGAATCCTAGCCTGAGAGGAGTTCCAACATCCACCGATGATGGCTTTCTATTGAACGTAGGGAAGTCAGAGACACGTACTGCAAGAATGGCAAAAAAAGGGCGCAACAAGGGCGAGAAGCCTGAAGCCCTAATACTTGCTCTTCAAGCTGCAAATGAAGATCTCAGGACAAAATTAACAGATATTCAAATTGAACTACACCAGGAAAAATCCAAGGTATGAAATGGCAAACAAGAAAACAAAACTTCAGGCGAGATGTTCTGTTTGATCCTATGATATGGGCCTTTGGGTTTAAAAGTGGACTATTGCCAGTTAGAATCACAGCAGTAGTGATGGACTGTGGCTGCTCAGGAACAAGCGAATTGAACTTCTGCAAATACCCACTGTTCCCATGTTCGGGGCCAACCTCCATAGAGTTTAATGGAGGGTGAACTTCTCAAACCTTCAGGCCATATTTGTAGCCAAAATACCAAAAAAAAAAGGCAAAAGGGTGCAATCACTGGGACAGTGTCATGCCAGATGGGGATCAATGGCTTAACTATAGCTGTAGCTACAGATCACTGGATGGATTTTAATAGCAAAGTAGCTAAGCCATCCCTCAATCAGCAGCAGCAGCAGCGCTATCTAGTACTGGAGACACAGGATAAATGTAAAATGGCCACCAGGCTGCTCTTTTATAAGGGGAGGTTTCCTCCAGGAGTGAAAATTTTGTTATTGGCTGTACTGTCCCACCTGACTATGAGGTAAGGGGTCGCATTTTGCCTCCATGTTAAGGTATAGGGGGCGGGTCAAACACCCATAATTTTCACCGGCATTGCAAACTGCAAACATGCTATGTTTACCACAAACTGTCTGCCGGGCAAACTTTTCGACCATCACTACACACCAGCAGAGAATTGAGAGAAGTCCAGGCTCTGTTATTCAAATGATATGTACCATGCACCATCTAAACCGCAATTTTAAATAAGGCTTGGGTCAATACCCATGCAATCGATGAATTGATTGAATGGAAACTCGATGTGCTGCTCTTCTGCATCATCAATCCACCTTCTGTCCCAATCCAAAGTAATGGAAATCGAACAGGGTTTACCAACATGTTGGTTCCCTGATCATTCAAAGTTTCTTCGAGCAGGATCGATTGATTCCCTGTGATGAAACGGTGGCAGTAATAAATTTGATCACAATCAATCACGTGAACACGCAGTTTTACCATTCAATTGAGTTAAAAAACAATTGTATTTAGTCTATTGTTTGAAAATTTTTCCCTTTTTTTGTCAAATTTTTATTGGATTCTAAATTTACATCAAAATTGAACATTAAATTGGCCCAAAAGTGATCGTACATGTTGGTAAATCTCAGTTGATCACTCAAGTATCTGAGGGTTTTGTTTTTTTTAGGTATTTTGACCGATTTTTATCCGATCATACTATGGAGCAGTGCACAGGGCAAGGAAAGGAATTGATAAGTAAAGCTGGGCATAGACGGGTCATTCTTCCATCGATATGCCGACAGATCGACTGTGCGTGATGACGTCATCATGCACAGCCACTAGTGACGAAAATCGGCCGGGCACCCTTTGTGTGCCAGCCATTACCTTGGATGGGGACTGCCGTAAAAGTAAGGGGATTGGCCAGGAATTTACCGGCATGTCGGATCACCGACATGCAACAGATTCCTGGTTTATTTTGCCAGGTAAGCACACCTGACTTTTGGCCGGCCGAATCTGCCCATCTATTGCCAGCTTAAATCTTAAGACACATAGTTCAAAGGTCAACAAATTGGTAGATAGTATTTAGTGACCTAAATGCAGGATGGATACACATATAATGTAATGTATTTGTAGGCTCCTAGATTATTATTATTATAATGTATTTATCCAGCGCCAACATCTTACGCAGCGTGTACAATACATTAGAGTGGAGATACACACAGGTACAGGTTATGAAACAGGAGGAGTAGAGGACCCTGCCCGGTCGGGCTTACAATCTAATAGGTTGGGGA
>CM070034.1:36221276-36234248 GCA_036250615.1 Ptychadena robeensis | reverse complement strand
GGACAATTGGAAGCCAGTGTAGAGATTTGCAGAGAGGAGCAGCAGAGAGGAGCGGTTAGAAGAGTAGATGAGTCTAACAGCAGCATTCATGATGGACTGAAGAGGCGAAAGTCTAGTGAGAGGAAGACCAGAGAGGATGATGTTGCAGTAGTCCAGACGAGAGATGATGAGAGCGTGTGTGGCAGGATCTAGCAATGTTCTGTATGTGGGAAGAATAGGAGAGTGCGAAGTCAAAGGTGACACCAAGGTAGCGAGCTTGTGGAATGGGGGAGATGATTGTGTTATTTACTGTAGATGAAGCTTTGTTATCTCCTGTGCCACAACTTGATATTATCTGTGAATTGTTATTGTGTCTAAAATTTACCTAACTCATATACAATGATGCCTTCTCCTTTTGTAGGTGTCTAGGCTTGAAAGGGAGAAAAATCAAGAAAGCAAACGGATAAAAGAACAGGAACAACACAAACACACTGCAACTGTTTCCGAACTGAAAGCCAAGCTGCATGAAGAAAAGATGAAGGAGCTCCAAGCTGTAAGGGAGAACTTAATCAAACAACATGAGCAGGAGATGTCTCGGATGGTGAAATTAAAAGAGGCAGAGATCCTGCGTCTCAAATCTGCTGTTAATGCTCTTCGCGATGGCAGCAGTGACAAAGTAAGGACAGCTCTGAGCACAGAGGCACGGGAAGAGGCCAGAAAAGTGTTTGACTCTGAGCGCCTCAAGCTCTTACAGGAGATCACTGAGCTGAAATCTGCCAAGAAACAAGTGGACGAGGCTCTCAATAATATGATCCACTCTGACAAAATCAAGGCTGGGGATCTGAGAAGTGAGCATCAGTCCCACCAGGAGGCAATTACAAAGATTAAATGGGAAAGCGAAAGGGACATTCGTAGGCTGGTGAGACTGAATTCACTTAATTTTTTAATTCTACAATTTTACTTGTATAGTATTTCACTCTGTATATACAGGGGTGAACAAAACTTTTTTAGGGTAAGGCTCCACTATGGGAGGACAGAAAAACACATGCGGAAAGCATGTGTTTTTCTGTCCGGTTCCCCACAGTGCACTCGCAGTTTCCCCGTGGGTTTTTAATAGACGCGGCCGTGCCGGGCACACGTTTCAGCGACAATGCAGTGTGGACACGGGAAAAAAGTATGTGGTAAACCGCATATTTTTTCGTGTCCACACTGCACCACGGGCAATCCATGGCAGTGGAGTCCAACTCACTGGGGGTAATACCGCACCACATCCACTCCCAAATTGCCTCAGTGGAGCCTTACTCTTACTGAGCTGATTGGATGAGTACCAGGAGATGGTATGTGGTACTCACCCCTTATGAAATCTGTGCTTGTTCATTTATGTACCATTGTGTACCATTGGATTATGTTTGTTATGCCTACTCTCTATATAATTCAAAAGCAACAAAATTCCCTTAGGAGTTCACTACACTTACTTCACATCAGAATGAGACACTTTGCGACTACATGTTGCTGCACAATACTAAAAAAAACTGCTTATCCACGACCTACACTTCTTCCTGTCTCATTGAATGTGTATTTTTCAAATCAACATTCCCATTCAAATGCCTGGTTTAGACAGCTACAATACAACACAAAATAATTATCCTACAGGGCACGGTGGCGTCACAAGGTGGTGTAAATAATGTGCTTTGAGTAATATGGATGTCAAATTGTGTGGCAATGTTGTAAATATGACTGAAGGCAGAACTGCAACTGATATCTCTATCATATGGAGAAGAGCAGCACTGCTTTCCTGAGCCAGACCTCGGGCCAGGATAGAGTATGCAAATCTAAAAGGAAACCTAGGGACTCAGGTTTGTACCATTTACAAGGTGGAAGCCAAAGACTGTGCTGCAGCTGACATTACAGCTGAGCTGTAGTTATTGTGGAAGATCCTCTTGCTAAATTGCAAGTTCTTTAAGCAGCCCATACATGAGTCAATGCCCGTGCAGTTGAGGAGCCATCAAACGCAGTGCTATGATGTTAAGAGCTTCCTTGATTGAACAGGGAATTCTAAAACACAACTCTACTTCTGGTTCTCTGTTCGATCTGGTGGCCGCCATCAGTTTAAGTGAACGAGCACGGCGACACCTTTTATGCAAACCCCCCCTCCCCCAAACAGTTGGTTGGTGGTAAAGTTTGGCCTCACCCCTCCTGGAGAGAAATGGAGTTAACCCCATCTACATTCCCTGCAATTGGTAAGTGACGCCACTGCTATAGGGCTCCACTGTATAAAGGCCCTCCTACACGTAGAGAGCCACGACCAATTTTTCTGCCGACCAATGTGCATGCACGCTTGCGGCCGTCGGTCCGCAGCAAAGTCTACCGCGGGTTCCGGGTGCCCTACATGGGGCGACTGATCCCTGTCGCCCCTAAGCGATACTTTGAGCAACATGGTGCAGCGTGATGAAGTCATCACACTGCACTCCGTCGTGCATCTGTCAGCCCCCACTTGCTACATGTGTGGGCCTAAGTCTACTGTATACCCCTAGTAATGACATTGTAAAGCACTAACCATATGTGCCTCATACAATAAAAACATACATTTAATATTATATCTGTAGTTGCACTGAACCTTCTTTCTATTGACACGTTTTTCTTTGCTCTTCTCTCAGATGGATGAAATAAAGGCAAAAGATAGGTTAATTTTTTCTCTAGAAAAAGAGTTGGAGACACAAACCAGCTCCCTTCAAAAGCTGCTGTTACAGAAGGAAGCCTTGGATGAGCAAATATTTCTAGTGAAAGAAGCTGAATGTAACTTGGGAAGTCCCAAGCGTGAAATCCCTGGAAGGGCCGGAGACGGATCAGAACACTGTGGAAGTCCGGTAAACAAAACCATTTATTTAACTGGATGAAATAGTGTTAAAAGATAAAAAGTTAGTTGATGAGTAATATTAATCTACATGGCTATTTCCCATAGGCTTTCAAGGTGTATTCAATGTGAAGAGGTCCATAGAGTTCACACAATTCCTACTAGATTATGGGGCCAATTAAATGCAGTTTGACAATGAAGTGTAACTATAAAGTTATCATGAAATAGATGCATAGCAATCTATCTTTTCTATTACATATGATGGATGATTTGGTGAGAATATCCTGTAAAAGATGTTTACTTTACTACAATGGCTATGGAGTGTGATATTCTGGATGATACACTAAATAAACTGCAAACTAGAAAGACGTAAAGGGAACTCTACTAGTGTCAGACAAACACCAAATAAGTGAATTGCAGTTTCCCTTTCAATCATTTTGTAATAAAGAAAACATGGTTTTACAATATTAGAATACAGCTGTGGTAGATCATTATTTGACCAAAATGGATGGGAAATCTAAAACAACAATGCAAAACAAAAATACTGTGCCAACAACAACTTGGAAAAGGCAGAGGGGGTTGAGGGGGGAGCAAGGGAAGGGAGGGGAAGGGGTCACTGGTCAGGACTGGAGACTCTGGTAAATGGCATCTCTGGGTGGGCATGATCATAGGTTAACGGCAAAAAAGGCTTAACTAAGTAGGAGTTGCCAACATCCCATTTTAACAATACATATATTCAAACAAAGTGGATGACGGATGTATACATCATTCCAATAAGAAAGAAGTTGCAGTCATAAATAGAGGGTTATTTCTAGCATTTTGGGGGCCCTATGCAAAATAGTTGCCTGGCGCCCCCTGTAGACCAAGAGGGTGGGGTGGGGGGGGTTGTACCAAAAAAGTTGATGATACTTCACAAAGCACAAAAAAGGCCCTGTGTAAATATATTTGGTCACTTATGGAAACTGATAAAACTTCCAATGGTCTGTTTTTCAGGATTTACGAAGGAATCAGAAAAGGATGGCTGAATTAAATGCCACGATCCGAAAACTGGAAGATAGAAATACGCTGCTTGTAGATGAGAGAAATGAATTGGTAATATTTGTTTTTAATCAACTGAATAGTATTGACACACTTATATATGTGCCTCAGGAAACAAATAAACTTTTAGTTATAAATCTTAGCCAGCAGAAGGGTAGAGGTGTGCTCCACAATCCTAAATTATATACTGTGCTTGCCTGCTGGTCCCTCAAGTCTGGCAGCTACCATTAGCATTAGCAAATTAGCCAATCTTTCTTTGATACATCTTCCTACAGTACAGCAATGTCTGGATGGTCCTAGATAATTTTTTTCAATGCTAAAAACTATTTCTGGAGCTGAGATGTCTCCCTTCCCAAGTCTCTCTGCGGCTGACAGAACACCACCAATACAGCACTACTTCCATTGGAGTGGAGGAGCTAAATGAGGCAATCAGCATTAACTAGTTAAAGCTAAAGGTTTTTAGTGACAAATTGTTTGTATAGTGGATGGTGTGACTGGGTGGGACATGGTGAACATAGTTCTTCTTTAGGCCATTTTTAAGAAATTTTGAATGGGACTTGGAAGGTACTAGACGGCAACACATGCCACATGAAGTCACACACATTAATTCTTACAAATTCTAATCCTACCCCATTTGACTGAAAAGCTAAATCTTGTAGTAGAAGAGATATTTCGTAGCAGTCTGTGCCTCTAGAACAGTTTACTTTTCCCAAGGATGGAGGAAATCTTACCGAAGGAGAAATACTGTAAGCTGGAAATGGACACCTGACCAGGTTTGTAACCATGAAATTGTACCAACTCATATTGAATTTGAGTTTCAAGCTGCATTGGTAACGCTGACCTGGAGTAATACCCAAGATCTAGAAGATTTATGTGGCAGCCTCCGGACATCTGCTGTCAAAACATCTGTGTTTTGTTAAAAAAAAATGTTTTGGGAGAAAATCATAAAAAATAAGTCTGGAAGGCTTGGGTAAGCAAGGTGACATTAGTGGATCTCCATGTAGGAACCTAAAAAAGTTAAGAATTGCAAAGTTGGTGAGAGTATTTTCCTGTATATTCCTTAACTGAGAATTGTGATTGTTTCCATGATCCCTCGATGTGGCTAGTGACGAAGAGCAGCTGGAACCCAATAAAAATTGCTTTTATGCCATAAGATGGCCATAGACTGTTTGATTTCCTGTTGCAAATAACGAGCAAACCTAAAATTCAGCCATAAAATCGGCCTAGAAATCGATCTAACAAACTACGGACATAAGGATGACGTTATCACATGCCGTCGATCTTCCGAAAAATCAAAGAAGAAATGAGACGTCTATGGTCGGCTTTATTCGGCAAAATAAACTGCTGTGTTCATATGGCTTTGTGATCACTGGCGCATGCATGGAGGTTATCTTAGGTCAGGTAGAAGAAGAATTATGGATGTCTTTGCTTTTTAATGTGTGAGCCTATTCTGTAAGAGCTTACTTCCTACTATATGTTTTGTTACTCACTTAAAAATCTCCTTGGGTTCTGTTTTTTGCAGTTTTATGATTACTTTTATTTATTTTTTTGTAAATAGTTTATAATATCTTTTCATGGGACAACACTGAAGATATGACACTTTGATACAATGCAAAGTAGTCAGTGTACAGCTTGTACAACAGTGTAAATTTGCTGTCCCCTCAAAATAACAACACACACCCATTAATGTCTTAACCTCTGCCAACAAAAGTAAGTACACCCTAAGTGTAAATATGGGCCTAAAGTGTTTTTTTTCATAGCAAGCCAGTGGTCATCGTGTAGGTGTGTTCAGGGTTGTTATGTTGGAATTCTGCCCTATGGCCCAGTTTCTAAAGGGATGGAATCATGCTCTGCTTCAATGTATTACAGTACCTGTTGGCACATATAGTTACAATGAACTGTAGTTCCACAGTGCGGACAACACTCCTGAATCCTCAAACCATAAGACTCCTACCACCATGCTTGATTGTAGGGCATATCTACTCCTCGCCTGGTTGCAGCCACACATGCCTGACACCATCTAAACCAAATAAATCTATCTTGTTCAATTGAAGAGAAAAACCAACCATGTATTACCAGCTGAAGCGTTTTTGTTCCCCAAACATGTAAGCAATAGCTTCATAATCTGCTATCTCGGATACTTATTTCGACTTGACCTGTATAAACAGAGTATGCATCTCTTTGTTAGCAAGTGAAGTGCCATCTTGCATATCATCTACTCATGCATTGCTGAAGAGCTTTGCTGGCAATAACATGGCAACTTCTATACCAGGACTGCATAAGGCTAATACCAGCTCAACTGAAGGCAACTGCATGGCTGGAATAATAAAAAATGTATATATATATATATACACTGCTCGAAAAATAAAGGGAACACAAAAAGAAGACAGTCTAGATCTGAATGAATGAAGTATTCTTACCAAATACTTTGTTCTTTACATAGTTGAATGTGCTGACAACAAAATTACACAAATTATCAATGGAAATCAAATTATCAACCCATGGAAGTTTGCCAATCGTAAGCTGGCCATACACCTTTAGATCTCTCTGTCAGATCTACCAACAACTATCTGCAATTGAACACAGGTAGACTTGATGGTTAAAGGCCCCCACACACACACAGAGTGGGGGCCGACAGAGCTGCTAAGATCAGCTCTTGAAAGCAGCGTGATGACGTCAACACACTGCAGTCCCGAGCTGACTGCATCGGCGGGAACCCTTTGTGTGCCGGCCATTACCTTCAATGAAGACACCGGTCTTCATTGAAAGTAACGGCATCGGCTGGCATTGGCCAAAGAATATCGGACATGTCCGTTCTCTGGCCGGCCGTGCTGTGGGGTGACAGGGATCTGTCGCCCCATGTGGGCACCCCCGATTGGTGGCCGATTTTGCCACCGACCGACGGCCGTCGGTCGGTGACAAAATCGGCTGCTGATTGGTGGGTGTATGGCAGGCTTTAGAAAGTCCCTCATATTACATGGTTTGGTAAAACAAAAGGAGATCTAAAGGAAATCTGTCAAAGAAATCTAAAGGTGTATGAGGCTCCTTAAGCTAGCCACACACGGGTAGATTCCCGTGCAATCGACCGGCAATCAATTACAGCATGGTGACGTCACCACGCTGTAATTGATCGCGGGTTTAATCGTACAGTAATCAATGTGCACCACATGGGCACGTCAATTACTGGACGATGGAGACCGGTCCGTGGCTGGCAGCGCTGTACCTGAGCTGGAGACACGCACAGGCACTGACCCAGCCAGCCCCCCCTCTCTCCTCTGGCAAGCTATCTGGATCCGTGTTGGCCACGCCCCCTTCACACAGGCAGAGCTGTAGCTGAATACACAGCCTGTCACAGCCTGTGTTTGTGTTTAGCTTCTCCGTCTCCGTTGTTTACACCGGCTCCAGCTGTCATCCATTGCATTGAATGGGGATAGCAGCTTCCCTATTCAATGCAATGGATTTCGACCAAGGTTTTCCAACATGTTGGAAACCTGTTGGTCGACGTTTTTGAGCAGAATCCATTTATCCTGCTCGAAAGTGACAGATGAGAGGAGAATCGGGTGGCGTGCGCGCTCACGGCTCCCGATTCTCCTCTCATCTGTCACTTTCGAGCTTTGTTCCTCTAATCTGTTACTTTATCGAGCCATGTGTGGCTAGCTTTAGTGTTCTCTGGCAAATGCCAAACATCATGCACAGTGTTGGTCTATAGACACAACCCCCACCTGTGGACTTCGACCCTCATACCACCCTCATGTTTCTGACCGTTTGGGCAAACACACATTTCATATCATATCATACATAGCAAATATGCATGCATATGATATGCAATGTGAATATTTTATTGTTTTGTAGACAATCTCCTCCCTGAAGAAGCCTGTGAGGGTGAAACATGTTGGATGTGTAACCAAGATAAACTATGCCTACTGTATGAATTTGCTGTACAATTCCACTTCTATACGCTTTTATTATATATGGGGTTATCCATAAGTTTGATACTTAATTGGCTCTGACCCATGAAAGTTTTTTATTGTATTAAAGTCCTATATGATTAATAAAGACTCTTTTTATTGAATTGATTTTTTCATAATAGTTTCATAATTTTGTTCTGTCAGTTTTATAACATTCTAATAGGAACATTGTGTATACAGAAAAGCTCTTATCTTCTACTCTTTCCATTTTCAGCTACGGAGAGTCAGAGAAGCAGAAAAACAATGCAAACCTCTGCTGGAAAAGAACAAGTGCCTCACTAAAAGAAATGAAGAGCTAATGCAATCCTTGCAACGTATGGAGGAGAAGCTGAAAGTCCTGTCAAAAGAAAATGCAGAAATGGTAAGTACTTATGCTTAAAGAGAACCGGTCACATATAAAGCATTTCTAATCTGAAACAATGTAGTTTATTATTAAAAATCGTGCAACCCATTTTCTCAATATTGATTTCAGGTTATATAATTTAGTTGTATCCCTTAATGTCAGAGCCGAAGGTCATCCTATCACCTGCCTGAGCTTATTGCTAATAGCACATATTTAAGAGCTGTATTTTCTAATTCACATTTTCTTGAACAGTCTGGGCAGCACATGTGTGCCAGTTATTATCTCATACCTGCCAACAGACTAGTGGGACTTAATCCACCATGACACATGCTGATATTTCAGCTATAACAGGGAAAGCATACAACTGAAAAACAACACACATTTCAAATGTCAAGTTAAAAAAAATACCCAATGCTGACTGGCTCTTCTAAGTGTTCACCATCCCATCCATATCAGTACCGGGGGGGGGGTTCATAATCTTTATTATGTTAAATGTATAATTTGGTATATTATATTCTTCTTTATGGGAGAGTCTTTCAGCTATAACCACAGATTCAGTTTCTATCTTGTAATGAGAGAAATGTTGCCTAGAATAGCAGCAAGCCAGTCACATAGACAGGAAATTGCATTTCTGGAGGCATGCTGAGCATGAATAGAATGTTCAGAGAAATGTCATTCCCTGCTCATGTTGGCCTGGTTACAGGAGAGCAACATTTAAATCGATTGGTAGCATTATAAAATAAATAATACTGTGGATTGCAATCAAAAGGTCACCTCTAATAACATAACTAATTATCTAGAATTCTATGTTGACTGAAATTAAAATCAAACAATCTATTTATTAAATACAATCGTTTTTCAAGTTGATCCCTTAGAAAACCGATCCCTGTATGCCAACCTTAAGTGTTGAGTTGACAAGGCCATAGAGTGGGTCAACTTTATGAACGTATCCATTGTTTTTCCAATGTGAATGATATGAAATCAGAAGCTGAATAATCCAATCATGTGAGAGGAACAGACATTGAGTGACATCACATTAAGTAATTTGTTGATTGAAATTGACGCAGCTTTTTCCTAAGCTCAGTGAGCATTCTTTTCGCTAAGCGAACAATTTGTATATGTTAAATAAATCATCTACATTGACCCCACAAAGTGATTAAAGGCATTTATAGCGTTCGAGAACATCTGATTCTGCTGAAATCTCTCCAAAGCAATTCGTTTTCCTGCTATGGAACCACCACAAATAATATTGATAATGATATTGAATTAATTAACAAATAGTTATTAATAGTGTTGAGCTTGAATATTCGAATTGCAAAATTTTTTGTTGAATATAAGCTTTTCAAGAATTCACGAATATGGTGATGGATATTCACACTTGCAAGCTTTATTGCCAAGCATGCAATTATATTATCACAATACATAACCATACACACACATTTTTAAGTTGAATTATTCGCGAAATATTGCAAATTTTTATATTGCCTATGCCCCCCATCATTATTAAAAAATACGGTTGCTGTTTTAGCGGCATGTTACCACATGTAGTGGGGATGGCCACTTAATGTTTTCTTTCATAATAAAAGGATTGAGAGATGATTTGTAGAATTAAATACAACCAGTAGTGTCACTTACCTCTGTACTGCTGTTTGGTGTGTTAGGTTAACCTGACCAACATCCTAGAACTAGACTACATAAAAAGCAATGAGGTGCATTATAGGATAAGATATAGCATTATAGGGGTTTTCCAAGCCCCCTGTGGTATGTTGTTTCTATGTAGAAATGTAGAAGGAGACTGATAGAAAAGGGGAGGGGGGGGGTGGCAGCAGGGCTTCCAGGCTATGGGGTGTGAAGAGTGATTGGCCCTCGGCACCAGCAAGTAAGCATTATCAGAGTTTTCACCCGGCCTTTAGGGTGTAATATAGCACCATCACCCCAAACCTCCTTACTTTACTACAAAGACTGAAAGCCATGGGACTACAGAACAAGAGTGCGTAGTATTTATGCTATACAGTCATGATTATACGATATGCCTAGTAATGATTATACGATAATTGTAAGATGATACAAGAGCTGCTGTCCTTTTTTAGTCTGCATACAATTTGCAAGTATTTCTATGTAAAAGCAAGTTCTTGACCATCTCTAAATCTAAAGCTAGCCATACACGTGTCGGATTCCATGTCCAATCGATTCATCATCCGATCGATTCCGGCGATTCTGCCGGGAATCGCAGGTGTGATCAATCGGCCAATTAAGAGTATCCATCGCTGCATACCACCTTGTCCAACGGATTCCGGCACGATTCCGGGACGATTCCGTGTCCGATTCCACCTCCGATTCCACCTCACAAATGGCAACCCCCCTGATCTGTGCAGAATCGGATCAAAAAGACCAACATGTTGGTTCTCTGACGGATCCGATTCTGGGCCCCCGAACGATCGGACGTGATCGGAAGGACAAGGTGGGCTGCACACGATTCCGGCACGATCGATTCACGTGCACGCGCCCGGAATCGATCGGCCCGGAATCCGGCCGGAATCCGACCCGTGTATGGGGGCCTTAAGGGAACTTTAGGTTAACTTAATTACATTTCTGTAAATTATAAACCAGTTTTCGATAAAGTTCTCATCAAGTGCAAATTCAAGGTTATTGAGCAGGCTGGGAGTAGGGGTGTGGTGATGTGATGCACTGTAGCAATTCATATATGACTCCTTGGGTCCTTGGTCAGGTAAAGTCGTCTTCCTCAAGTGGACTTCAAGGTAGAATGCTTATTTATGTCTCATCCTAGTTCTTGTTGAATTCCTATCAATAACTATTCCTCATCATATATTTCAGAAAGAGAAAATCACATCTCATCCTCCACTGAAGAAATTAAGATCTTTGAATGACCTTGACCAAGCTGGAGAAGAGCAAGAAATAGAGTTCTTGAAGTTACAAGTAATAGAACAACAGAATATTATTGATGATTTAACAAGGGTAAGATTGTAAAGTATTATAAGGTTATAACATATATATTTCTGAAATGATTCTCATGGCCTGTAGTATGAGTGTCTTACCATGCAAAATATTTAAATGTGTTAACTAATTCATTATACATACATCTATTTTGTATACAATGGGGTGCAAAATACAAAATAATACTGTTCATTGTTTCCTTAAGGTGGGCAGATATGGTTCGATTTTTCTGTTCAATCCACATAAAATACAATTATATAATTTTTTTTTTATTGTTTTTACCAAAATAATGTGATCAATTCAAAACCCTGTGCACACGCTCCATTGTACCATTTAATACAAATCGATCAAAATACCTTTCAGATAATTAAACTGAAAAGCAACTGAAATTTATCAACATGTCCAATCACTGCTCACTCAATTTAATGTTGCATTTCTATCACTTATCTCTAGGTACACAGAAGCATTTTGTGAACATTGGCAGTAGCTGCGGCTTTTCTAATTTCATTTGAATCAAAAGATTAATATGCGAGGAAAGATTTATAAAAAAAAAAGCCAATGATTGAGGAGTTTTCACAGCATAACTTAACACTAATGTTACATTAATTATAGTCATTTCAATTCAACAATATAAATTAAAATTAACACTGAGTTGTAGAAAATGAATATAAAATATCACATTTATTCCACCAATGAATGAATAAATACACTTGCAAGGTTGGTAGGGGATTCAAGAGACTCTTGGCTTGTCCTTCTAAACCTTTTTAGCAGTGTTGATCATGATATTCTCAGGCTAGTAACATTGCACAAGTCAGCAAGGCCTCCTACAAACCCCTACAAACATAGAGGGAGCTTTGTACAAAAAGTTAATTGCAAACAGTTCATTTCCTAATCCAGGACTGTGGTTTATGTCAGTTTCTAACGAACAGATTGTCCTGAAAAGGTTTCTACAAAGACATAGGCAGATTTGATACCTAGTATTCGGTCAACAAGAAACCCTTATCACACAATTTTTTAGATGCGCCCAAACTGCTGCCATTGTCCCACAGGGGTGAGCCTAGCGGATTGGACACGGTGTTGGCACGGTTTTTAGTCCATTGACCTCAACGGTCCTAAAAAATAATAAACAACTGATTAAAATGTCGTCTAAGCTACATCTTTAAAAAACACAGTGGAGCCTAAAGTTCATATAAAAAAAAAGATCTATAAAAAACGGAACCTTATCTACTAAATGACTTATGACTACTAAAGGCTCTTGGTCTCTCACCCAATGCTCTACAAAGCATCCAGGCTTTGTTTTCTCCATAACATACATCATACCTAGAGAAGTACCCGTGAAGGTTATGGTGAGAAGGGAGGAAAGGAATCAAAAAGCCCTCAACTCAAGCAGTGCATAGCACAAATCAAGCCTTCTTAAAACAGAAGGTATTTACACGGCCCAATCCAGCACAAATCCCAAAACTTTAGGTGGAAGCCTTCGTTTTGGGACAGTGGGCGGAGCCATGCAAATTATTCCTTTTCGCCCCATCAGCCAGATGCACATCCAGAAACCGCTGGTGTACAGTGCAAATATAGCATCATACCTAAAACCCCTTACTATGTTTAAATGGAAAACCTATGTGACCCATATACATTGTCCAAAAGAAAAAAAAGTTCAAATTCCTTTCTTTCTATATTTTGTGTTAGGGAAACCTTTTTTAATCAGATCTAAACTTTATTTTATGTTTCTTCTAGGATAGAGAAAAGCTGATCAGACGAAAGAAGCATAAAAGAAGCTCCAGGCCTATAAAGGTTTGTGCCTTTGGTCTCACACAGAACTCTGTGTCACTTTCTAG
>CM070034.1:36208044-36221266 GCA_036250615.1 Ptychadena robeensis | reverse complement strand
CCACCACACACAAACTTATGTCAGAAAGCGTTATTGGGTTAAATGGCTTCAAGTGAACCTATACTCACTAATTGTTTTTATAATCCTCCGAAAAAAAGGTTACAGGTAATCTCTGTTATTCTAGAACTATTCATAGATAGCAATAATGCCCAGCTGGTTCTGACCCTTTCTTTTTAAAACTTTAGATAAAATGTTCATACCCAGGAACTAACTCTGTATTAAACACAGATACAGTAACTGGTTTAAATCCTCCCCACACCAAAGCCAGTGAACTAATTTACTGTAAGCCCAGGGCTGTTTTCAATCCATATTCCCCACCAATTTAATTGGAGCATAAAAGATGAGTCAGTCTACACAGATACAGTATTAAGGATATGCCTTTGACATAGTTTAGTGAATTTTTCCAGGATTAAGAATGAAGATTATAATGTACTATTATATAGTAATATACTGTCAGATATTACTAATGGTAGGTTAAAGTGCCAAACATTTATAGCATCCCTGTGGGCACTATACAGAGTGTCTAGAGACGTGGTTATCCGCTTGGGTTGTCTCATTATACCCTATCCACAATGTAGAATTAAAAAATCCTGACATATTGTGACCAATGCTCTTTTAAGCTGGCCATACACCTTCAGATTTCTCTGTCAGATTTCCTTCAGATCAGATCAGATCTACCAACAACCATGTAGTATAGTGTCCTCCCTGATAGAATACATAGTGATTGGAAGGTGTAGAAAGGTCCTCATATTACATGGTTTTGGTAAAACAAAATCTGATCTGAAGGACATCTGACAGGAAATCTGAAGGAAATCTGAAGGTGTATGGCCAGCTTTATGCATGAAACACACATATTCAGAACTAAATGCAGGATTATTAACAATGAGTACAAGGAAGCTAAAAACTCCCCATATAGAGTAACCCACTATATTAAACAGAATCCTGTTAATAGAATATGAACTTTATTTCAGTTCTAATACTCTAATGCTGTTAATCTAAATCACATGAATTATTACAGAGACACCTAGTGGACACTGTGTTCGGTTACGATGATGAGTCAATGGATTCTGAGACTTCCTCTGTTGCTTCCTATCGAACAGACAGAACACCAGCCACGCCTGATGATGACTTGGATGAGGTATCTGTAAAGGACTTCAGATATTTTCCATTTTTTTTATTTAAAATGCTCCATTTTAAATTCCCATCATGCAGATTTTGAATTGCACTTCTCCACAGATTGATGGAATTGCAGGAATTTTAAAATTAATAGGTCCCAACTACTAATAATGCTTAGTAATACTATATGAAATATTCATTCTAGAACAAAGATTTACTAGGGCCAATTCCATAATCATCACATATGTTCTTTTACTTCATTTGTAGAACAGTCCTATAATACAGGCCATTAAAGAAGACTTCAATGCCAAAGCATCTTTGATAGACATGGGACATTATATTTTTTACAAAGTAAAAAATGTATACAGAAAGAGAGAGAACATTTATGACATCCCATTTTAATTCCTTATACATCAATATATCTAATTGGTTCCCCTTCAGCAGGTAAAAAAGCTTCCACTTTTCTATAGTAATGCCTTGCGGACAGTTCGGCCGCAAACATGGATGTTCACACTCCTTCTAGCCGGCGAGCAGTATGGATGCTCGACCCGCCCCGTTTGCCGGCGAGAAGAAGCTTACTATTCTTCCTCCAGCAGGATCAGGAGCAGTAAGATCCCGCCGGAGGGAGAATCTTTTCACAAGAAGACTGAGTTCTCAGTGACGTCGCAATCGGAACCTGGAACTATGCGTTCCAGGTACCGGATGTGACGTCACCGCCGAACAGGCAGACGTCAGACTTCTTTTAAAGTACGATCCACCTGTTTGCAGATGGACCTGTATCACTACTTTTCTAGGAAGGCTTTCCACTTCATTTTGAAGTGTTTATGTGGAAATCTTTGACTATTCTTCCAGAAGGGCATTTTTAATGTCGGCCACTGATGTTGGATGAGAAAGCCTGCCTTGCAATCTGGCCCTGTGGTAGTCGGTCTGAATAAAACTGTGATGGTTCGTTTCTGGACTAGTTACTCTACCTACTAATGTCTGAACTTAGGAGGGAGTGTAACACCCCGCTTGTGCAGATGATGTGCTTTGAAATAAAAAATACATTAAAGAAAAAGCCTCAACTCATATGCCAGCTTAGGATTTATAACAGATCATTTTGAATCTAAAAATATAATAATAAAATATAATGAAATATTTTTTCACACCTCTATGATTTTATGGTGAAGTTATGTTGCCATAGCTAAATTGCTGTCATAGTGTTGTCATAACTTGCAAATATAAGTTAAGTATAGCCTTACTGACATAACCAACTTTTGTTTGATAGAGTTTAGCAGCAGAAGAATCAGAGTTGAGGTTCCGACAGTTAACTAAAGAGTACCAGGCACTGCAGAGGGCCTATGCTTTACTCCAGGAACATACTGGCAGCATCATGGATGCAGAGCGGGAGGCCAAGGTAACTGCATGCATTATATTCCTTTGTATGAATTAATGATTTTAGGCCTTAAGGAGGGAACGAAGACACCCCGAAAGCTTGCTTTTCAATGACTTCAGTTAGTCAATAAAGGGATCACTTGAACTTCAAATTCTCTGTATTCACCAATGGCTAACACAGTACAACATTCTACTATTGATTTTAAAAGTCATATACATAAAGAAGAACTGAAAAAACTTGTTAACACTGATTCATCAAGCATCATTATATTGAAATCCTGACCTTGGGCTTTAGTTCCTGTCTGTAAAGCTGCTCACACTTTTAAAAATATTTTTTACTGATTTGATTTGTCAGCGTTGATTCACTTTTAATGCATAAATTGCTTTATTCTTCATGTGACAAGACGTACCCATCAGTTTTGAGAGAAATTAAAAACAACTTGCAGAAAGGTTCATTCTTGGCCCTCCTCCATAGTGAATATGTAAACAACATGTTCCAGGTGAAGGAGGGGCCATGCTGCAGTGTGAGTCTCTGTGAGTTGGTCTCTGGCCTCTCAGCACTGCCTTGATTCCCAATTGAATATAGCAAAAGTGTTTCTCATAGAGCGGCAATAACTATGCATTCAATTTTTTTATGCATTTTCTTACTGTACATTTTTGAGAATACCCTTAGCTACATTCACACATGTGTTGAGGGCTGTAAAGCAACTTTGAGTACTATTTCAGGCTCTATCCCATTCTGCCACCTAAGATTCATTCTAAAAACTATATGTATGATGCATTATAAGATCATGTTCACAATATGTTACAGATTCAGGAACAGATGCAGACAGAGGCTTTGCGTTACAAAGCCAAAATTGAAGACTTGGAAAAGGAATTAGCTGAAAAGGGGCAGGTTAGTATGGTATATCAAGTTCAACTTTCTACTATTAAAATTTAAATAAATCTTTGTTTATGTTTATTATTTCTCTTTTTTACAGGATTCACATTGGGTGGAAGAGAAGCAACTTTTCATGAAAAGAAATCAGGAGCTCATAGAAAAGGTACTGGTTCTACAAAGGTGTGGTGTATGTTGTTGGCGTACGTGGGTTGTTGCTCAGACAAGATGTCAGCTAATGACATACTACTATCAGTCCAACATATTTCTTGTCAGGGTTTTGAAAAAAGATTAAACAATAGTGATGGCTGAACTTTTCGTCCGACGTCTGCCTGTTTGCTGGGAAATTAGACTGTGTGTAGATCTTTCCACGCCTGATCCGGCCAGCGGAAGAACAATTAACTTCTTGTCACTGGCAAAGAGGGCGGGTCGAACACCCGTACTGTTTGCTGGCAAGAAGAAAACGGTCTGCCTTGCGGACAGTTTGTCCATCTCTAATAAACAACAGATGATGTGGCTTTATTTATACCCTTAGAGGCCCCTATACACGTCTAGATTTTTCATCCAATCTACTTAATTCAATAAATTTTTTTGTTGATTAATTAAAAATCTATGGCAGCCCACATGGTTAGATCAACCTAAAACAATTAAAATTGGGAAAAAATTGATTCAAAAAGGATTGGACGTGCTGGTAAATTTTAATTGGTTGTATTGAAATTCATTAAACTTTCAGTCGATCCCAAAAAAGTTTATCAAATATCTGTTACTACAGTTGGCAAACATACAATCAATCGCCAATTTCCCTAGCCCAAAAAATTTATCTTTTTAAGTTGATTGAACAGAAAATCTAGACGTGTATGGGGGTTTTCAGGCTAAATGTGTGTAAATGTATCTCAATGTATCAATGTAAATGTATCTCAATCTCTAAAACCATATCAATTCTATACTCCGCATAAATTGTCACTGTAATAAATAGTGTCCAT
Source organism: Ptychadena robeensis (assembly GCA_036250615.1). Taxonomy (NCBI): domain Eukaryota; kingdom Metazoa; phylum Chordata; class Amphibia; order Anura; family Ptychadenidae; genus Ptychadena; species Ptychadena robeensis. The sequence goes on along the minus strand of CM070034.1, from coordinate 36,216,916 downwards.
TGCTTCCAAAGAAAACTGCCATGAGAGATTTGTGTATGTCCTCCAATTGCAGTGGCTATTAATGTGTATTAATGTCTGTGTCAACATGAAATTTAAAATTCTTCTGCGACCATTCAGAATTGACTACTGCATTTGACCAACCGTTGATCTTTCTGACTTGCACTTGACCTGATTCCTAAAGGTTTCTCATTCCATAATGTAGACCTGCAAAATCTGAAACTCGTTGACCCACTTGAAGGTCATAGAAGCTACAGGTCAAATTGACAACCAAGCTCCATTCCTGTTATGTCATCCTGTACTCTCCCACATTCCGCAAACCTATAAATAATAAAAAAAAAAAACTATTAAAACATATATCGAAAGGCTTTAAAAATATTGGTGTAAATGTGCCAGCATTATTATAAAATACATAAAAACCATTATCAGGTCAACGTAAAGTTCCTTTAACTGTTCCTTTGTGAATCTATCGTCATTAAAATCATTTTTTTAGAATGAAAAACTGGACTCCGACAACAATCGTCTGCAACAAGAGCTGCAAGATGCCAGAGACCAGAATGAACTGTTGGAATTCCGTAATCTGGAATTAGAAGTAAGACTACTTCATACATAGGTCAATGTTGCTATATTTGTATTTTTTATACCTCAACAGCATGTGTTTATACATTCAGAATGCAGTTTGTAAGATAAACAACTGGGAGAAGGTATTACCTTTGCAGCTGCCCCACTGCCAGTCTATACTGTCATGCCTGCGGATGGGGGCAGCGCGGCAGCGGGAATGGATTCACAATGCCCGTCCGGGCGTTGGGGATCCGGGGATGTCCCGCAGCCGCACCACGGACAAGTGCCGCGCCCATTGTTTACCAATGTGTGTGACGCACCCAAACTACGGCCCATGGGCACGGTTTGCCAATACATATGCATATAATGCGGCCAGCACCGCAATACCGCATCCTGAATAGCACCCAAACAGCAGACGGGCGCTATGGGCAGGCCACCGTGCCAACCATACCATAATCCCCCAACCCACCCGTGGTTGCTGGAGTGTAGACCCCGCCTTAGGGTGGTAATCGGGTCTATAATGAATGACAAAAATATTCTGTCTACATGATTTTGTCTTATAAAAGTTGCTTATCTTAACCATACTTCAACTAAAAAACATAACGCATTTTGAGTACAAGAAGCACATAACATATTTATATATTAAATATAACAATTACTGCCATAAACTCCTGCACTACTACAAACAATATAGGATTTCTTGAGTGGTTCCGATGTTATTAATGTAATTTGTAAAAACAAAATTAATACTTTAGTGAGAAGCTTACTTTTCATTGTCCTTCTATTCCTTTCACAGGAGAGAGAGCGAAGGTCTCCTCCATTTAATCTTCAGATCCATCCATTTTCTGATGGTGTTAGTGCACTACAAATCTACTGCATGAAGGAAGGTGTCAAGGTAAAAGATGAAACATGCAACATATCAATGCCTAGGGACTTACTGACAAGACTTGCGCACCAATCTATCGAACTGTCAGATACTTGTACGATCAGCTGAAATTTACCAACATGTCCAATGACTGCTTTGATTTTGTGTTAAGGTAGCCATACATGGGCCGATTTGTCACCGATCAATTCCCGATCCTTTACCGATACGATCATTCCAGGCAATTGGGGATCGAAAATAATCGGATCGGGAAGTGATGCAACACCACATTGGGAATCTGATTTGTGGCTGATTCGGAAATGAGCCGATCCAAAATGGCCGATTCCACAAAATCCATTGATCGGAAAGGCTGCTGCATAGGGCTATAGGTCCACCAACGTACTGCGATTGCCAAACAATAGACCAAAAAAAAACAACATGTTGGTTCATTGTCCGATCCGATTTTTAGTCGATTCCGATTTTGTTTGGTCAATCGTTCAGGGTGGGTAGAACCCGTTTGTTTGCTGATCGATCTCGTGAACCCGCGCAGCGATCGATCATTCAAAAATCGAGTGGAAAAATCGACCTGTGTATGGCTACCTTTAGATCTCCATGCAATTGGCTACCTTAAGACTGTATTTAACCATCTCCACCCTGTGTCCTTTCAATGCATACAAGAAAATTTGACTACTATTTTTACCTTTAAGCTGTGAAACCTTAGTGGACAAAATAGAAAAGTATATAGAGAATAGTGACTTTGCCATTTTAAGTGGTAGATGAGGTTGTTCTTTAACATATCATTTATATTTGCTACCAATGTTAGTGAAGGTTATCCATGAAATTGATAATAGAATAATAAAACAGTAACTCAATGTGCAACTCTCTTTCTGCTAATTTGGGTATTACAGAACAATCCAACCAATCCAGGTGACCACCTTTAAATTTCGTTTTTATACATGGAATTATTTTGTATTTCAGGATGTCAACATACCGGATCTGATCAAACAGCTAGACATTCTCGGAGATAATGGGGTGAGTGTAAAATTTACATTAAATGTAATTTAAAACTGTATCATGGATTGGATTTTTAATGATTAAAATGTTCATAAAGTCAGCTGACTAAATTTTTTACACAATCAACAATTTGGTACACATACCATTATACTTTTAATGGTATAAACTGCTTTATAACATGAACTTAACCCTAACTCCTAATTTAAACAGCTGTCACAATAGCAACACATTTTGATATAACAACCTGTTTCCAATATTTGTTTTCAGATTCTAGATTTGTGTTTAAAAAGTGTTGATTATTAATATGACATAAGCAGCAATTTCTAATGTGGACTTTTACAGAATCTGAGAAATGAAGAACAAGTTGCCATTATCCAAGCGAGTACTGTGTTATCTTTGGCTGAAAAGGTAATGATATAATATATTATTTATTATGTATTTTTTTGGTTTCTGTGGATTTGTGTTTTTCTGCTACATGTATTTAAAAAGACGTAAGCTCTAATTATATAAGATGTTGTGTCTTGTTAAACCTTTCAATGATGAAGCAGAAAGAGTTAATGGTTAATAGAATGTAGGAGAACATACTATATATGTAGACTTGATAGGAGCCTCTTGAACCCTACGAATAAGCTCTGTTTTGAGGGGTGAAATGCGTCATAGAAGAGGGGACCCCTAGGGAATTGGTGTATCACTGTAGGACTTTTTATTCTAGTGCGTAGTTTTGTGCTACATATGTAATGATATAATATGCATGCATTTATTAGCCCAAAAGTTATTTAGATTTTGTGCATATAATGCCTTAGTGATGGTTTATCCAGTTTTACAATATTTACATTTCCCAGGCTACTATACTAGAAATGAGTATTGGTTTTAGGCATGGGGAACATGGCCGGTTGCCCTGGGTGGCATTATGCGAGGGGCGGCATCTGGACATCCAAAATGTATTCCTATGGCCAGATCCCTCTTACCCAGCCTGATCCCCCCCCCCCCTGCCCGGGGAAGAGCGTCTCTCTCCCCAGTCACCAGCAAAACCCCCTCTCCCAGGGACCGCACCTACTAGAAAGGCAGTTATAACAAATGTTGCAGGAGGTGTGTGTCAGAGTGGAACTTCATTTTACAATTGCTAGCAGGTAGGCATTTATGAGTAGTATGACTCTTCTGCCATAAAATCCCTTTTTCAGCACTTTCAGCTTTTTATTTGTATTAATTATACACTGATTAAACTCTGAAGGAACTGCCAAGACAAGGTTACTTTGCGCACATTACTTACAGCAACCTGGCCTGACCAGTAGAAAAGAATAGTGTCTGAGCAATGGGGGCAAACATGTCCCATCATTGAAGGAGGGCATTCTTTTATATTGTGCAGTTCATGCCTGCATGCTATGGGAAGATCCCCCCCCCCCATGCCCAGCCAGTAAGAATATAGCCCTGCCATATCTGTATTGTTATAATATCCATAGAAAACACCTAAATTGAAGAAGTCTAAAGGTGTACAGATATTAAATAACTGTCGAGCAACAATCAGTATGGCTGCTGGCAGTTTTATATATCCCAGATTCCCCAGCCTATAATGTAATTACCCAGTTGTTTAAAAAATGCAACTCTGCCTGCCAATCAGATATATTTTTGAAATATATACAGATTATATTGTTTTTCAAATATTTTTCATATATACAGAGTAGTTTGAAGATGTACTGGACACATATACAGTATGTCTGTAATCCTGCAGTATGAGGAATGCAAACCGTGTACTCCCAAACTATGTTTACATAAAAAACAAAATGAGCATTATTGTGTGTCCCTTTTTATATTTGTTTTTGGCACAATCAAGCCTTCTTAAAACAGAAGGTATTTACATGGCCCAATCCAGCACAAATCCCAAAACTTTAGGTGGAAGCCTGCGTTTTGGGACAGTGGGCGGAGCCATGCAAATTATTCTGTTTCGCCCCATCAGCCAAATGCACATCCAGAAACCGCTGGTGTACAGTGCAAATATAGCCTTATGGTACAGAGCCATTTATTCCAAACTGCATACAGCTGTTTCAGGCTCCTTGGCCATCATCAGTGCAGTGCATGGAGACAATGGCTCTATGGTGTGGGGCTTGGAAGCCGAACAAACAGAAGTACCCGTGAAGGTTATGGTGAGAAGGGATGAAAGGAATCAAAAAGCCCTCAACTCGAGCAGTGCATAGCACAATCAAGCCTTCTTAAAACAGAAGGTATTTACACGGCCCAATCCAGCACAAATCCCAAAACTTTAGATGGAAGCCTGCGTTTTTTGGGCCGTGTAAATACCTTCTGTTTTAAGAAGGCTTGATTGTGCTATGCACTGCTCGAGTTGAGGGCTTTTGCTTTCATCCCTTCTCACCATAACCTTCACGGGTACTTCTGTATATTTGTTTTTGAAATATGACTATTACAGTATTAAATATCTTATATTACAGTATAAGATGCCACTCCGGGGGATTCATCATGGCTCCATGCCAGCTCTCCTGGCCGGGGAGCTGGAGGAGCGGTCAGATGTGAGATCCGCCCACGGTCAGATCCCTGTCTGAACTGTATTGTTATCAGCAAATGCTGATATAAACAATGAAGAGAAGATAGAGATAGATGAACTCCCATCTATCTCTGCCTCACCCTGCAGCTTCCACAGACACAGCCGTAGAGGACAGGACAGACCTCTGCAGCCATTTCCGAGCACCCCCCCCCCTTTTACCTTCCTCCCTGATGACAACGTGATGTGCCCTGATAGTAGTGCTGCTGGTGACATCTAGTGGCTGAATTTGGTATTGCATTGATATGATCCATTGCATTGAGCCAATTGATTTGAACACCTTAAATATTTTTTTCTGGTTTTCCTGCTTTTAAAACTGGTTGTGTCATATGTCAGGTGCGTCTTATGGTCCAAAAATACGGTATTTAACATGTCAGTATATTTTACATGTTATAACTGTGATTGATTGAGCTGGTGTTTACGGTGTTACCTTGCAGTGGATACAGCAAATAGAAGGAGCAGAAGCTGCGCTACATCGGAAAATGATGGCATTGGAAAGCGATATGGTAAGCGGTTAGAAGATTATGTTGACAAACCACAAGGGCATAAACATAAAAGCAGCAATAAATAGAGAATACAGAAGGGGTCAACGACCTCCACATTTGTTTTTGGATAGTTGTACCAATTGGACACCTCTTTCACAATTATTTTTTTTGTGTGCATGTCTTTGCATCCATCACTGTGCTATAACTCATATGCCATGATGTGTTTGGGTGTTGGGTCTTTAGGATGTAGGGTCTTTAGGATGTGCAAGCTTCCCTTTAAAGTGTTGCTAAAAATCTGACACTTCAACCACATTTGCAATAACTTTGCGTTCTGCATCTTTGTTTCCCTTTTTTAATTCAACGGTGTTAATATTTTAAATGCCCAGACTAAAAAAGTTTAGAAGTGCTGTGTGGGGTTATTTTATAGACTGTAATTGTTATCACCATGTGAGCTTGGTGTTGCAGGATTCCAATAAATCACAGTTTATGTTTCAGTGGGTGGTGAATAAAAAAATAAGATTTGTGGGGAGGTGTCGTTTTAGAAATCATTGTCTAAGTCACCCTCCTCCTTGATATTGATATCAAAGAGTAATCTGTTACTCTGTGCTCTTTCTATGTAAAAGCTTAATTCTACTGAGATAATGTGTTCAGTAACAGTACGTTCATACAGTATGTAGGTCTTACCTTGACCTACCATATGTATCATCCCTAAACAAAGGACATTCCCTTTAATGAGTTCAATGCTTCCTTCTCCACCCTTTGCATCTTGTTGCTTATATAGATACATTTATGGTTGTATTTTATGCAACTCAGAGCAAGATTTTTGACCCTAGCTAGAATCTATGCCAACTCTGTGGCCTGGCCAAGGTTCCTTGCTCTACCACTCTCTGAAAGAAGCAGCTTGGAGTAATTGCTGGGTATCATATTTGAATCATGAAATATGGCAACATTTTACTTACACAGGTTAACTGTTATATGTGGTTTGATTCTCTTAGGAACAGTTCTGCAAGCTCAAGGGTTATTTGGAAGAAGAACTAGATTATAGAAAACAATCTCTGGACCAAGCATACATGGTAAGTTTAATATATATCTCTGTACATAAAAAGATTGTTATCTGATACAGATATTGCTGCAGTCATGCCAAGTCTTTGAATGTATAGAAAGGTAATTGATGCAACGTGGTAAACTGGGAGACTGGCTTAATTTTCTATTTTTTTATCTAGAATAGTGTGGTTCCCATGTCACTTGCTCATTTACCACAATGTAAAAGGGGTAGACAGCTCTCATTCGACATATACTTATAAGCCTCATGTCTTTTGTCATTCTCAGTTTGGCACAGTGTGGCTTAGGAAAGAGACCCAACTGAGAAATGCTTAACTAATGCTAGGCATACACATGCCGATAAGCGGCCGATTTTTAATCTGACCGACGGGCGTGCGTGCGCACCGTCGGTCAGGTTAAAAATCGGCCGCTAATCGGCATGTGCCCACATGGGGCGACAGATCCCTGTCGCCCCACATCTCGGCCGGCCAGAGAACGGACATGTCCGATCTTCTCTGGCCGATGCAAGCCGATGCCACACAAAGGGTGCCCGGCCGACTGAAGGGGCCCCATAATGCAACGCGGTGCAGACGTGATGACGTCATCACGTTTGCACTCCGGTGCATATCGGAGTAGGTCTGTCTGACCTACTCGGCATGTGTATGCCTAGCATAAGTAGATTAGAAACCACTTAGTAACCCAAGAACAATAGGTGGCTCTATACAAAATAGTATATACAAAAAAATCTAGTGAACTACCAATAAAGAGGGTCTGTGTACTCAGATGGATTCAGATGATTCAAACACTGATCATCTTGAGTCCCAGTGCAGTTTTTTTTCTGACCTTACTGAATAATAGTTATGACCTTACCCAAAAGTAATGGTATAGTAATTACCATATGTTAAGTAGCGATGCTGTAAATTTGTAGGTGGTCGAGAGTTGTGTGTAATAAAAATAGCTCCACAAGGTGCTGGAGAGCTTAATAGTGCCAAAACCTAGACCCTGCAGATTTGGTGGGATTTGTCTCTTCTTTTTTTTTTCTCTTCTGAACTCCTTAGGTCAGAGGCATAGTGGCACTGCGTACATGCAATACAAGGGAAAGGCTAGACAGGGCTTTCCTGCAAGGAACTCCAATAGTATCTTGCATTGTAAACGCTGCTCTCTTAACTCTGGATCCTTTTCAGATCTTCCTATCAAATATCTTAATAGACCTCGGAGATCAGCACCACCTCCATACTGGGTTAGGAAAAACAACGACGACTCTTTCAGTGTCATGCCACTACTCCACGCCAATTTCTCTTAAGAAAGGTTTTACTGTAATAGAACTAATGGAAAAGCACACAATCAATGCGATGAACGGATTAGTTAGTACTTTTCTGATAGTTAGGCCTACACAGGGATCATAAATTACACATAATCACATGATTAGGGCCAGCAAATCAAAGTAAAGGTCAGCTGGTCAAACTGTTTATGTGCTTCTCCATAAGTTCCCTATTAGAACTTGCCATATCCAGTAGCAAATTATTACTTTTCCTACAATAAGCAGTATCATTACTAGGACAAGAAGGAAGTGATTACTACCTGGAGAAGCTTGCCCAGCAATGGAGAAGGAACCCCTAATACACTTCCTGTCCCAGAGTAACAATACTTTGCCCCTATAAATGCAGTGGGATGAGTGTATGTTAGTTTACCCTAGGACAGTAAATCTCATTAACAGAGTAACCAGGGGGAAATAAAGGAAAACAGTGAGAAAAGGGAAAAACATTTAATGCTATCACCCCATCTAAGGACTAGTAAACTGCAAGATATCAGATTTTGTTTTTATAAACATGTCTCAGAAATGTGGAGAACAAAATGTTGTTATTACAGCTAGCACTGATTGTATTTCCATTCTCTGACTGCTGACTGAACAGCGAATCCAAGATCTGGAGGCCACACTGTATAATGCACTGCAGCAAGACACAGTTATTAAGTTTGGAGAACTTTTAAATGACAAGCAACAGGATGAGCTTAGGATGGCCGTGGAAAAGCTCAGAAGACAAATGCTGAGGAAAAGCAGAGAGTTTGACTGTCAGATCCTACAGGAAAGGATGGAGCTTCTCCAACAGGCTCACCAGGTAAGATGCCAACAACTTTGGACATAGCTCTACATATTTGTAACCAGGTCATTGCCTGGGGGGATTGTTGTAACATCAGCATTTGTTTACATTGGTCTGTGGAAGCCTAAACTACTATTTCATTATGTATGATGTTGAAGATTATATATATACAGTGGTGTGCAAAACTATTTCCTGATTCCTTATTCTTTTGCATGTTTATCACACAAAATGTTTCTGATCATCAAACACATTTAACGAT
>CM070034.1:36188127-36207944 GCA_036250615.1 Ptychadena robeensis | reverse complement strand
AAACCTTCATTTAAAACTGCATTTTGTGTTCAATTATGTTATCTTTGACTAATAGTTAATAGTTTTTGATGAGTTGAAACATTTAAGTGTGACAAACATGCAAAAGAATAAGAAAATAGGAAAATAGTTTTGCACACCACTGTATATATATTCCACATACATTTTATTTTATTCCCCTACTGTAAGGACTATCTAAAGACTGGACTGACGGTCAAGTTTAGAGGAGTCAAGGCCTACAGTCAGATGGGCTTGGGGTAATGTTTACATGATCTTAAATGAGAAGTCTAAATGGGCAAACACGGTTAAATTTTTGCATTTGTGATGGCATCACGCTGCAGTAGATCTCTCATCTATCGAGAAGAATCGCCTCGTCTATGGCTACCTTTACTGTGCCATTGGATGGATGTGAAGGAAGTGAAGTAAATAATGATGCTCTTGAAAATGAATAAGTGAAGGAGTTTACTGTTTGGATGGTGACTACAAATATCCAATTTTTAATAAAAAAAATTACTGTCAATCCCCATCAATATGAGGTCTTTAAGGTACACGAATTCATATGGTTTCTTTGGTTTTTGTTTATTCCAGAGGATACGGGATCTGGAGGATAAAACGGATATTCAGAAGAGACAGATTAAAGATTTAGAGGAAAAGGTTGGTTGTAAAGATGAATTTCTATTATACCAGCAACATGAATTTCGTTATTTTCAGGTTATGTCTGCATTTATTCAATATATCGGATCTCAGACTTTGACACACTAAAACAAGTATTTACTATGCCATAATCATAAATGATAAGTAATATTTTATTTAAGGGATCATTAAAACAAATCACACTTGTGTGTTAAGCTAGCCACGCATGGTTCAATTTTATCGTTCAATCGTCGTTTTTTGATAAAAAATTCAATCGATTGAAAGAAAATGGTTTCTCTGCCCACATTGTACAATCGACAATTATTAATTGATTTCTGTCAAATCATCCATTGAATCGTGATCGAACAGGTTGGAAAATTTTGGTCGATTGTACAATCATCGAACTACATTCCTTGCAGCTTTTTTTTGGTCGAGTCAATGATACTCGATGTGTGTGACTACTTCGCTTTAACACATCACTTCCGATTAAAACTAAAATTGTAAGAGGAATTCAATCGATGATTTTTGATTACTTCGATTTTTTAACTTTCATTTGAAATTGAACAGTAATCATACTCCCCATGTTGTGTACATCGATTAAATTAACTACAAAATCTAATCTAACGTCAATTGAATGCTTAAATTGAACCATGTGTGGCTAGCTTTACCCGGCTTACAACTTTGGGTGCATACAATGACCTAGAGAAACCTAGAAGTATATATTGAATTACGATAGTTTCTCTGGTAGTGTATCCTCCGATGGGTTGTTATATCGAAACCTGTTTGTATCCATGAGTCTCTTTATGTGATCTATTCTGTTTAAATCCAAAAGTCTAAAGCAGGGAACACACCCATAGATATGGGCCAGATTGATGACCGTGGAGTCTTCATACAAAGCAGCTGGAGACACAGCAGTGTTGTGTATGCAGCTCCTTGAACAGCTCGTATATCGAGCCGTGTGTTCCCGGCTTAAGTTGTGACTGGAACTGGAAAAGAAGAAGAATCTTGAAAATTATATATTTGTTCAAAAGGGGGATTTACCTTATGTAAAATAAGTGTGTACTCATCTTACAGAGCATGCAAACACTAAGCAGAGCTATGAGTGCTTTCAAGTGTTCTAGATCTTCACAGCTTTACGTAACATATACACGAATACCGTTGGCCTATGTGAGCCAATATCTCAGTGGAAGTGGCCAAAGCCTACAAATGTTGTTCAAGTAATAGAATGCAATCTCATGGCCCCAACATGTATGCATGTGTTATTTGTTCCTTTACCTTACTTTGAAGATGTTTTCCCATAATTGTGATGACAAATCTCCTTTTAATGAGACATATACTGTATACGCATTAGATAGAGATTGTAACCATTTCCTCGTTTTTTGTCACTGGATTATCTGGATTCAGTTTTATTTACTGTATATTAGGAGATTTTTTTTTTCTCTGCAAATTGTTCATCTTTGCATTTAGCTATACATTGATTTATTGCATTTCAGAAATGTGTCTTTATAATGTAACGTGGTATATTCTATCATTACTAAACACTTTGCTTTTCTTCTCTCTCTTCAGTTTCTTTTTCTATTCTTGTTCTTTTCTCTTGCCTTCATCCTTTGGCCTTGACATTAATGTTACCTCTTTATCAGGTAAGAGCTGTTCCAAATCTCTCCCTTCATTTATTCATTCAACTAATCTTTCATTTATTAGAGAAATATTTTGTACGACGTTGAGACCCCTTGTGCACTGAAAAAGTACTTTGGCTCAGGTATGAGGAGATCCAATTCTACCATTCAGGGCAGTGGTGGCCAACTAAGTTTATAAGGAGAGCCACCAGTGCGGCCCTCAGCATCACTAAAGGGTCGCACATAAAATTTTCAATTTATACTAGTATACATTTTATAGTGAAAAAATGATAGCAGCCATAGATAGAATACATTATTTACATTTTAAATGATACTTTAAGCATTAGGGAGCAATGAAGTGTGGTAATGCGCATTTTGTGTCATATATATCATCAAAGGTTATGTGCCGCAATATATATTATACAATCACCCCCTGTTCTTTGGTGGAATAGGGGGAGCATAGGCACTTACCTGTCTGCTGATCCCCTGCAAACACTAGAGGAGGAAAGGCGAGGGACTTGCTCAGGCATCATCTGGGTTACTGATTGGCTTTTATGTATGCCTATGACGTAAGTTTACCGCCTCTCCTCCAACTCTAAGAAGATCCCGGACGAGCACCTGTCAGTGGGGGATTGAGGCACAGGCAAGTTCCTATGCATTAACAGTTAGGTTTTAGGGGTCGCAAGTGGAGGACTGAGGGGCCGAAGAACACCCAAAAGGGCCGCAGGTTGGGCACCTGGGATTTAGGGCCTTTCACACTTGATGAGTTTTGTGTTGCTGTTACTCTCTAGCGTTACTGTATTGCTTCCTAAGGAAGAATTATGGGACGCATAACGCAGCAAGGTGTTTTATGTACCTGAGAACACAGATATTGTGAACGGGCCCTTCCCGTGTGTACAGTTTCACATACATTATCTACACAATAAAATTGTGTTAAGGTATGGTCTAGTATAGCCTTCTGACCTCTAATAGTTATGGTCCATCTCTTCTTTCTATTCTTGGCATTTAGTAGGTATTGTCCATCTTTTCATTCCATTCTAGTAGGCTGGGTTAGTACAACAGTCTATCATACAGTGGATTATTGAAATTACAGATCATAATTTTCTAAGGCACATTGTATTTTAGACAGTATTTGGTAATAACATGAACCTCAGGCTACATAAAATGGTGGCAGTCGAGAATCTTTGGCAACTGCTGACAAAAAATTTATGAAAAGTCTTGTCATATGACCTGTCAGTACTAGCTTTTTTTACACTGACAAAACGATGTCTCAGTATCTGCTCTCTATCATTAATTAGTTCTAGTAAGCATTATATAAGGTGTCTTGCCATAACACATTAATTTACTAATTAGTTGAATATTAGTGCAAAGCAAAGAATCATATAATACACTCAACACTAAGGCCATGTCTCCACAGCGCTTTGTGATCCGCCAGGACTCCTAGGTTAAGCGCAGTGCTTGGGGGGGATTCAAATGGACCACATACACTTTAGCTGGCAGTTGCTCTGTTCAGATATCCGCCGATGCAGGGGTTAACGTACTGCACTACATTAACCCCTGCATCGGCGGAACGGCTCAGCGCCATGAGAACACGGTATCCGCCGAGCAGGTATAGTGTATGTGATCCGTTAGAACCCCCCTCGTCAAGCACTGTGCTTGTGGAGACATAACCAAAGAGGCCAAAAAACGCCACCTTTATTCCCATCTATGTTTTTCTCAGACTCTTAGGAAACATGGATGAGCCCTTGCAAAAAGACCAATGCTTCCATAATGCAGAGAGGAGGACACACGGTATACCTGTGCTGAAGTAAGAAGATGCAAGATATAATTCAAAGCCATTGTTCCTGATCTGCTACTTGACGGCTGCGGTGTAATCCAATCACCGACTATATGCTGCATTCATAATATGTGTTCTCTTTGAAGAAATGCTTATCTGTCCACTGAGTCCACGAGGAGCCACAGGTCAACAAGAGGAGAGCATCTTGGGCACAGAACCAAAGTCACTGAGAAACAATATATTCCCTGCTGTGCAGGGGAACACTTTTAATGTAACACCGTAAATGAAAGACTTCGAAAAGAGATAATACTTCTGAAGGACAAAGCCGGAGACATATTCAAACCCCCGACCAGGTTATTTACAATAAAACATTCAATAATAACAGTCTGGTTTTCTTAATACAGGGATGCTATTCGTCTCAACTCAGGAATAGTGACAACAGTAATGTAATCAGGCTGAAGCTTGGGAGAGGATGTATTTGTATTATCATTATAAATTGCTGAACATCCATCTACAATCTCCAGTTATTTATTCTTAAACATCGGCAACCATGTGTACTCATCAACATTCAGAAAATATATGTGGCCCCATCAATAGCCACACTCCAATAGTAATCATGGAAATGGTTGTGGTGTTCTATGTGGACACGGTTATGTATGATCAGGCAAATGTCTGGAATTCCTAGTAGATGTTCTAGAAGGTTGCACCTTCCAAATCTTAAATTCTCCTTAGCTGTAAAATTATGGAGTGACTTCAATATGTGTTTAGGTGTCCATCCATGTCGCTGACATCACCACGCTGCGCTTGGGTGCCCGTCGGTTGGACGGGAATCAAGGCACACCACTTTACTTTGTAGCAGAATTTACAGACATGTCCGTAACCTGCTTGACAGACCTGTTGAAGAAAGGCATCCACGGCTAGCTTTGTTTATAGATTACAGCACAATCAAGCATGGTGAACGATTGTTCGATTGTGCTCCTATCCATTAAAAATCGAGCCGTGGATGGACACCTTTACATGTAGAAATGGAACATGGGTGGATGTTGCAGCCAGTAAGATCAGGCATTTTAACATGTTGATGGGGGACATCATACATGAACCTTAAGCCCGCCATAGACGGGCCGATTCCCGGCCATAGCTGCAGCCGACCAACCGGCATGCTCGCTCCTGCCGAGCACATAAAGGTTGGTCGGCCGCAACCATGAGGGAGCCCACCTTGAGTTTCGTAGAAAAAAAGCCGGCAGGTCGGATCGCACATGGATCCGTCCTGCTGGTTCTTTTTCTGCCCGACTGTCTCCTCCCCCTCCGAGTTAATTGGCTACAGTCTGACAGGAATCACATGTGTTAGTGGAACACACGGGATTCCGGTCCGTTCTGTAGCCGACTGCTCAGCAGACAAGAGTCTGTCCCGATCTATGGCCGGCTTTAGTCTGTGGACTTGCCAAGAGCTGCCAAGGATGTCACAGTTATTGAAAAGTAAAGACAATAAAGGTTTTCATTCTTATCCAGCAAAGTAGTGATCTGAATCAAGCAGCATGGCAGCAGTCTAGACTTACTTACAAGATCGGTCAGTAACTCACTAGTTATATGCTTAACAACTATGCATTTAATTTAACTTTTTTTTTTTTTACCAAGCAGAAAATACCTACAAAGTCATGGGATCACTGTGCTCATAATGCCTTCTAGTTCCATATAGAAGATTTTCTAACCATGGAATGGCAAGCGCAGTGCCTTATGCCTATAACCTCAGAACCTACTGTATACACTCTATACTGTACTGGAAATATTTCTATTGATGTAAATGGGTACCACCAGTATTGAGATTTTCGATGTATACAATTCTACAATAGATCTAAAGGAAGTTGTAGATTGTCGTTCATTTTAAGATGTTTTCGCTAAACCAGACATTGCATTCTTATTGTACATAAAGTATTCCACCCATGCCACTGAATTTGGAATGATTTGTAAACCAGCGACAAATTTACTTCTAGAATTTGCCAACCCCCCCATATATTCTTTAAGAGTACATTTTGTCTTTAAGTTTTTTTAGATAACTTTTATATTCAAATTTGGATATGTTATTATCAGCTTGTTGACCTTTGCAAAAATGTAATGACCATCTGTACTCCTGAGCCCAGAAATCTTTCTGAGGCTAAAGGTGGGTTTGCACGTGTAGATTTTATCATTCAGTCTCAAAGAACAAGCATTTTGGCTGATTGAACAAAAATAGATGTCTACCATTGAAATTTGGTAACTTCAGGAATTATAAGACCTTAGTGTATCAATCACAAAGACAGACAAAGTTAGGAAATATGTGCATACAGATCCATTGATCTCTTATTAGGAGATGCTGATAATCAAAAGATCTGCACATCACCATTGAGACAACCCCCTTACCAAACTAGTGATAAGTCCCCCCCAACATAAAGAATACCACTTTAGCACACAAAGTTCTACAGAAGTAAGAAATACATTCAGTCAAACCGACTTATGAGTTATCTTCTCCTTATAATAAATAAAAAGCACTTACAACTGTCATGCATGCTTATTTGTTACTGGTGGTAACCCATACTTACCCCAGTTATAACCAGTAGTGCTTGAATAGCCTATGTACTTATGTATGCAAGGCATTTATGAACAACTAAAATCTTTAAATCTTTTGTTATGGAGAAAGGACAGTGGTTCCCTGCGTACTCATTTTACAGAGCATGCAAACACTGAGCAGTGCTATCAAGTGTTCTAGATCCTCACAGCTTTACACAAGACATACATGAATACCGTTGGCCTATGTAAGCCAATATCTCAGCCGAAGTGACCAAAGCTGACTATAAACATGTTGTTCAAGTAATAGAATGCAATCTAATGGCCTTATGGCCCCAAAATGTATGCGTGTGTTATTTGTGCATGAAAGTCTGTGTTCAACATACCTTTGGCACCAGTCCTAGGGGAATATTATCTATTGTCTGGGAAACTTTACTTGTGCATCTACCCAAACCCAACAGCAATAGGCTTTAGCAGAGACCCCAGAAACCATTGATGCATGGCAGAATCATGGGAAGGGAGACACAAGTGAATATCTAGACTATCGCCTTATTAGTTGGTCACAACAATGTACTATGGTAATTGTGATTAAAAGTGGCAACACGGAGTATCAGTCATCTCGAGTATAGAGGTATTAGAAGTCAGGGCCCCAGACTTGTCAGATGTCACTTGTGAAATAAAAACTGTCCAGCCACCAGTAGATCAAAGATCTTGCTCTTCTCCAACAGAACAAGAACCCTACATTCCTGCAGAAGCTTATGATACCAATATCAATCCAACCATACTATAGCCTTTTGTATGAACCAGATTATCCTAAAAGGTGCCTACAGATTGCAAGAAATTACTGAATTTTACAGAAATTTAGATTGTTGTCTAACCTGCCAGCCTGAGCATCTAGGAGGGCCCGTCTTAGCAGTGCCTCACACTGTACGTGAAGCCAGTTGCAATGATGACAATGGTGCAAGAACAGTGACTGGCATGGCACCCGGCTTTCCATACAGCGTGAGGCTGTGCTTCCTTGCTCAATATTTTTTCTTTGACAATATTGTCGGGGGGGGGGGGGGCCGAGTTTTCCGACGGCGGCCCTGATCATCTACTGTTTTTGGTACCTAATGCATTTTTTTTTTAAACGGATGCTAAATATATTCTACACAAACTTTAAAGTTTAGTTATTATTTTTACTTTTGAGGTTATAGTTTGCATAACAGGTCGCAAAAAGGCTAGGGCCTGCCAGGTTGTTCTTGCTGTGTCCCTCTGGAAATATACTTGCCAATTACACTTGGTGGATACAAGAGATTCTGTCTTTAAGGTGGCCATACATGAGTCAATACACGTTCAATCCATCATAGTGTGATGATGCAAAGGATTGCCAAACGATCATTCGTCAAACCAATTCGCACCACTGTGCATCAATTCTCAGTCTACACTTTGGATGAGGATCCTGGTTCCCATTCAAAATAATGATCGAACAGGGATTTACCAACATGTTAGTTTCCTGTCTGATCAACAATTCTTCCATGGGATTGATTGAACAAGTCCAATTCCTAAACAATTTATCACCAAACGAAAGCACACAGTGATCACTCGTTTGAGAGTTGAATGAAAAATCCGCCCATGTACGGGTACCTATAGTCTGGACAGTATGCCCATGTAAAGAAAAGTTGCTCCAGGTAAATGTGCAGAAATATACAGTCCATTGCCCAGCTGGCGCCACCCTGCCAGTAGAGATGGTCGAAGTTTTAGACTTGCTGAATTTCTGAGCTGATTGCAAAGCCTCTGAATATGGTATTATCACTAAAAAGCTGGAGATGTAGAGAAGGGGTGTGGGAACATTGGGGAAAAAAAGTTTTGCTCTAGCACATGTAGTTTTTGCATAAATTAAGTTCGAAATTTCGACTTTTGACTTGACTTAATTTATGCAAAAACTATTTGTGTTAGAGTCATAAAAAACAAGCTTGGTGATGATATCATGCTCAGGGGTGTTGCAATGAACTCAAAATAATTTTTTAAAATAAAACCTCTACCTGCCAGGTGTTACTTATAGTAAGGTGGGTAATTGGTTGTGGTTGCAGTGATGTGACCACATTCTTCAATCTTTGTAGGGTGTGTATGTCGTCTCAGCTATTCAGGCAAAGGTTGAGGCTTAGCTCCTACTATAGATTAGACTGTACTGTGCAGATACAGTTACAACCTGCTAAAAAGTTTAAATTGTCCTCTTTGAAATTGATAAATTAGACAATATTTAGTTTTGCATTATTTTGCACATGTAGAGGAGTGGTCAGGTGTTTACTGGCAATTTAAAGTATTGGAAACAATAAAAAAAAGCATAGGCAGTACCTATTTGCATAAATGTACATGCTCATGTTTGTCTCTTAAAGTACTGCTGTCTTCCTGAGAGCTGACGACATAGGGCACCTGCTGTATTCGAACTCCAGCAGTGTTGTCAGCCAATGCCTGAGCTCTCCTCTGCTGAACAGCACGTTATAAAGATGAGGATAGAGATTCAGAGAACACCTTCCGCTGTAGTTGAGGGAATGTTGTCACTACAGAAGAGCTCACAAGATTGGTGGCAGGATTACCAGGTATCTTTTTTTATACAGAGCTTGCTATACTTTTACAAAACCAAACATTGGAATTGTAAATGCATTGCTGAGATTTACTGCTTTTCCTTATTTCTTAGTTTTTTGCTTTTTTATTTCCCACCACATATATTTAACCCCCCTCCCCTGTCAGAACAGCAGTGGACAGGCTGGGTTCGTCAGGCAGAGATCGGAGCCACAGGAGAGCAAACTCACTGCTCCGTGTGGCTCTGATCTAATGAAGAGGCAGCTGCAGGAGAGCGGATCCCCCCCCCCCCATTCTCTTCTATGTAACCTGGCACATCTGCACTGACATCTAGTGGTTGCAGTGCTAATTTACCTGATACAGTAAATGATTGGAATCTTCATTATCTGAACTGTGATTATATTCAGGATGTCTACCAGACTCCTGTATGGACATACTTTGGGAAATATCAGACCTAGGATGTAAAAGTACTTTTTTACATTGAAGTCTATGGTGCGCTTTTGGTACAGAAATCTGTACCTCAGCAGTGCGCTAGGGAGGTTAAGTTGGAGCTACATTGTAAAGGATGCAACAAATGCATCTAAAGAAATACATTTGTTGGTCTGTTAATGGAAGATACAACTTTGTGTAGACACATTCATGACAGTATCACTCCCACCCTTTTCTAATGAAAGTGAATGTATCATCGTGTTTCACTGAGGGAAAGGGGTTTTCCATCCAAGCATGAGCAGTGTATAGAGGATGTACTAGATGAATGATGTGTCCTCTTCCACATTGTAACAAGTTCCATGCATGGGAGACACTTCATCTGAAATAAGCTGGAAAGTTGCTGATTTTTAAATCACAAGATAATATATGAAATAATATTTCAGTTGTTAGGATTTCTATAGAATATGCGTCACATGTCATCCCTGGATTATGAAACTTCTCAAGAATTATGAATCCATTGTCTCACAATGGGTATCACAGTTTTTTACTGCCGGCGAATATATTGTATTTGTGAAATAAAACCTGTACAGAATGCAATACTTTGTGTACATAGTAGGATGTATCACTGTAGCCTATGAGAGTGAACTTCCTGTGAATAAGAAAATGACTGACATGCTTTGTTCTGCATATTAAACTGTACAGTTTGCTTTTGTAATATACATTTGATCAATAGCCATTTATAGATTTTCTTTTCATCCTGTGTGTGTTCATTTGTACTGGTCTGTAATATTCTGCGGTTGGTGGAGTTGGTGGAACCTCTATCAAACTTTTCATGGAAGCACCGACCTTAAGCAGGTAACACATGGCTTGATATAGGAGCCGTTCTAGGTTCCTGGCAACAGCACAATGACAAATCTATATTTTCATGAATGGCACTAGAAGTGCAGATAATGGGGGAGATTGCAATAAATATTGCCACTTGCACCCCCCGTTCAATGATCTTCTATGGGAATTTGCCTCAATATAATTACGTCAATCACAAGATTACCCAAAAAACAAAGCTGGTCACGTGTTGCCTTGCAGAGACAAGAACCTGGAAGTAAAGACGAGCTATGGGATGATCTTCTTGAATTGCTCATTACAGGTGTACAAGTGTTTTTTATTTTTATTGCATTCCTCCCCATTATCGGTACTTCTAGTACCATTCATGAAAACATAGATTTCTGGTGGCAGGTCCGCTTTAACAGAATTATGGAAAAAATTTTCATACTTACCTGTAATTTTCCTTTCCTTGCTTACACCTCATGTCAGCCCACCACCACGGGTCACTCCTCCCCTTGACCCCCTAGATAACCAGCTTCTATAAATCCCCCACCTCCAGCCGTTCGGATGTTCAGTAACAAGACTCGCGCAACGGGGGGAACTAGGCGTGACATGAGTGTAAGCCAGGAAAGGAAATTCAGGTAAGTATAAACACTTTTCCATTTTCTGCTCACTCATGTCAGCCCCCACGGGACTTAACATCTATACTCCCCGACAACCAGGGGACCCGAAAGTACTGCAAAAGAACATCACATTTTTCTTACCAAAGCTTTGTGCCGACAGAATGTGCAGAATTCCCTAATCTTGCGGTCCTTGACACACCAGCCGATGTGCCTGATGAGGAATTTGTTCCGGACCAGCTCGCAGCCTTCATACCACCCTCCGCCGACACCTTGGCAAAGGCCCAGGACGCCTCCATGCCCCCTAGTCTAGTGGGCCTCGGACCTCAGAAGGAGCAGAAGGCCTGCCTTCTCCATAAGCCAGCTGAAATGGTCCTTCGACAATCCATGTCCGCCGTCCGACGGAGGGACCGGATGGCCCTTACGGGGCCCCGTAAGATATATGACAGTTGTCACACCTGCGCCATGAGCAGTCCGTGAGTATACACGGATAGAAGATGTACTACATCCAAAGCTTTCCAACTCATCCCTGTCACCCGTCTCGCAGAAAGGAAGAGAAGACCGCCTCCCAGTGTGCAGATTGATGATGCATGACCTTTGGGCCAGGAATGCCGACACTTGTCATGATCCGACCCTGCACAGGTGGTGGGGGTAAAAGGTGCGAGCGGCTCCTTCCAGGAGAAGCGCAGATCTTCCGACACCCTGCTCGCGCTGAATCCCCGCCACCCGAAATAGCAATTTCGGTGAGGATACCACAAGGGAATTGAATCCTCTGGCTTCACACGGAGGCAAGAGGAGAGCTCTCACACACCACCACCACCACTCAGATGCCACGCGGACCATACCCTTGAGGAGTGCGCATTTTACAGCCGCCGCAAAATTTGAGCATCAGGCGATCCTCCGCCCAACTCACCCCCTGTGCACGCCGACCAAGCATAGACTTGACCCTGGGACTCAGGCTGAGACCATTTCCCCCCCCCCCCCCTTCGATGGGGCCCGTCTTGAAAAAGCGTAACACCTGCTAATCGTTGGGGAGACCGGTCGAAGCGCCTGTGAGCAAAGTGCACGAAATCAGCCCAGATCCTCTGGTACTTTGCCATTGGTCGAACTCTTCCCTAGCCGCTCGTAGCCGCAACATTCCGAGATCACCGATTCGGGAAGGCCTGGCGTTGAAACTGTGCCGCGCACCTCCAGGCCATCAACGTCAGGACTGCAATTTGATGCTGCTCCCCCCGTGCTGGCAGCAACCTCTGGCTCCAACGGGAGAATGGTCGTGTTCTGTGTATCGACTGCCGCACAGAAGGGGAACCATGGGCGGCGCTGGCCAAACGGGGTTTAGAACCATCTATGGCCTCCACACCCCTCGCCCGGCATCTTCAGAGGACCCTTGAAGGCTATAGACAATGGAGGAGTAGATTTAAACCCAGGCTGTAGTACCGCCCACTTCCAAGTCCACAGGGCATCTTGGGTCTACTGGCTTCGAGGACTCCGGATACTCGGTTTTAAACTCGTGTTTCACCTTGCTTGTGCGTGCCGTAGCGCATGAGGTTCGATGTCTGTGCATCCCCCTCTCGTCAAGACTGGTTCCCCAGGTAGGGCCGGCCGTATGCCTCCATTTGTTTCTGGGGTTCCTTCAGGAACCCCGTGCTTGATGCCTGTTCTTCCCCTGTGTTCCGCGCCCCTGGAAGATACGATGCCCTAGTTAACTTCAGATGTGTCTCCCCCGGACACAGTTTCTCCCTGTCAATCTTGCAAGAGCATATGGCTCTACAGCGGTCACATTGTTCCGAAAGGATCCGCCTCCTGTGAACCCTGCAGCGTTCTTTCTGAACCTGCGTCAACGCATACATAACCGTCCCTCAGCTCCAGATGATTGGTATCCTCTGAACTGCCGAGAGCCCCACCGGCCCTGTGCTTGGCCCCCCTGCCAGTGAGCACCCCAGCCCGTCAGGCTCGCATCCGTCGTGACCACCACCTCTGACGCCAGACCGATAGGGTTGCCCCGGCTCAGATTCTCCGAATCCAACCACCACAGGAGAGACCTGTTCACTATTCGGGGTACCGTGATTGGTTGGGCCAACGACCCGTCGTCCCACTGACGAAGGAAATTGTCTTGAAAGAGTCTCCGGTGCCAACTTCCGTCCGGAACGGGAAGAGGCTCAGGACGTTCAGGCCTTGATCAAACAGGCCGGATATATTAAACAACAATCTCAAACTGGCTAGCAGAGAAGAAGGTGAACTATATTTCTGAAGCTTTTTGTGCCCTGACAACACACAAAAAAGCCTTCTCAAATCCAATGAATATTTCACAAAATACTGTCAGTTGACATTATTCTTTAATGCAAGCTTTCTTCTTTGAAACGTATATCTGATCTACTATAATTCTATATAGTTATAACCAAATTATATTTATATAAAAACCACAAATCATCAATGACCATATCATGGACTAAGAATAACAGTGTGATTGCATTGATCCAAAAGAATGGGAAAATGACTGACACCCAGACATGAGATTGTTGCCGGAATGGGTGACTTATCTCATGTCTATGGTCTTAAGAAAATACAAGTGTCTACTAACTGTTGGTTCTCCATTTCTTTGAGGTTAATACATGTAAATGTTGTGGCTGACAATATTTGTTTGGCTAGCTTCGAAATTCCAAAATGTTGCATATTGTCCATCCCTGGAACATCTTGCATATTATCCTTTGCCAGCTTTAAGCTTTACCAACACTGATAGAAATTGTGCAAACATTGTAATATTTACACAGTAAGAAAAAAGACTTTTGCTTTGTCAAGGTATTTAGTAAATCTAAAGGATATCATATGAATTAATGTAATGAGTGAGCCCCCCCCCCCCCAAACGCAAAGGCTTAAAACTTCAGACCTTAGGTCAAGTAATACATTCATGGTGGGGATTGAATTTTAGGTGCTACGGGTAATACGTTGGTATGATGAAAGGCAGGTGTACTGAAGGGATGTGGTTTATTGTGACACAGCTTTTCACGTGGTCCAATATTAGGCAGCCAGCTAATCACATTCAGTCAGAAGATGAGTTGGAGCTATAAAGCAAGTCAATGCTCTACCTTAGTAGTTCCCAACCTGAGGGGAGGTGCACCATCAGTGGCATTGGAGGGGGGAGACACCTGTCCTGCAGCCTCTGACATAGAGAAGCTGCAAGCTTAGCTCCGTGCTGCCCCTGCTTTCTGTAAACCAAGTCCCGCTTGGGGTGATAAAGTTTGCTGAAGTGGTAATCTCGAGTTGGACTTGGGCTGAAATCTAAACAAGCGGCAGCACCAACTTTCTTTACTAGAGATTCATTTGTTTTTGAAAATGTCATCTGACTTTACAAGTCAATTACAAAGCCCCTGAACATGGTATCATCTCCACGATACCTGGATATATAAAAAAAACATTATGTTTGTGCAAGTTGGGAGAAAGAGGAAGTTACCCCAGGACAGGAGCGTTGTGATGTCACTTTCAGGAACATTTCTATTAACTTCCTTGGTGTTTAGCACGAGCTAACTCGAGGTGTGTTTCTTTGCTTATAGAACTTCTCCCCTCAACTGTGGGCAAACTCACCTGTCCGCTGAAATCCTCTGGTGATTCTCCTTATCAGTGTGCACTGATCCTTCTGGGTCTCCCTCCGATCACCTTATATACGACTCCGAAATGGCAGGGGGTAGGCGGCACCATTGGCCTCCATGTAATGGAGTAGGTGTTCCATATTTAGAGTCCACCTCCGGTGTCAACTGGGACGTGTTCCAGGTCTAGAGGAGGACCATGGCACTGTTTTTAAAAAAGCATGCTACGTGTGAACCGCCCAGGAGTTTGTATGTGGGTAGGAGTTAGGAGACCTGGCTTGACTTGGACACAGGCAAACAATTGGGAACCATTGCTCTACCTGACGCTGTGATAATGGTTCTAAACAGGGGACAGATAGAGGTGTAATGTCAACCATTTAGAATTTATTACAGACGACTGATAAAACATCTCCACTCAGGACCCCCAGCGTAGCGTATATGATCAGCACTTGTCTGGGGTGTCCCTGGGACAACTTTAGTAATTAGATAAGAGTTTAGCAGCTTTACAGCGTATCCTTGGGATATCACTATTAATAGGAACTATATATAGCAGTACCTTTTATTAATAAACGCAGTCATTGCGTGCAAATAAGATGACTTTGGATTGCCAGAGATGTCCATTCCAGGCAGGAGGAAGACTTTTTTCCATGTTCCCTTCCCCAATGGGCACTCAGGTGAGAGGCTACTGCAATTTCAGACATTGTAACAATGCACTGTGCAACCACCAGAATTAACATCATTGTGCCATTTACAGCCAGAAGAGAGAGGCAAATGAAGGCATTGTCATGGGGAATATTTATCTCTGTGAAAGTTCATAGAACATGTAAAAATAGGCCTTACCCTCCAATCTATCTGCACTTGACCTAAACATGTGTATCATGCTAGGTCCACTCTAATAAAAAGCAAATGAAGTGAATACAAAGAAAAGCAATACTAATTGATACATTAAAGTGAATCTAAGATAGATTGTGAAAAAGTGAATACATATATATGGTTTAAGCCCCCCATACACCTTACAATCTTACTACCGGTATACAATTTCTGTACAATCAACTTTGGTTCTACCAAAACCATGTAATATGAGGACCATTCTAAATCTTCCAATCACTATGTATTCTATCAGGGAGGACCCGGCACTACATAGTTGTTGGTAGATCTAAAGGTTATTGTATGGAGTGATGTATGGGGGTGGATGGGGGCTTTACACTGGTCATACCACAACACATTGTGATTCAAAGTGATGCTTCCTTTCCACAGCCCTGTGCATATTCTCCATAGTACCATCAGATACAAAATCAACCAAACACCAAGAAATCTCATCAAATACTTAAAAAAATTTATTTACCAACATGTCCAACCATTGCTCAATTCCTTTTGTGTTACATTTGTATCACTGTTAGTCAATTAATTCAGGCAAAAAGGAATCGATTTCTAATAATCTACTTAAACGATTGTGCAGGCCCAACACCATGCATTAAACTTTTAGATTACTAGATTAAATCTTTAATTGTATTATTATTATGATATACATGTATTATAAAAAATGTCATGTTTATAGATGAGGAACCTTTTCTCTATCCCAGATATTGTTTAGATCAGGAACCCATTGGCTGGGTGTGACTTTCAAATATTGAAAACATTAACAAGGTAACTAGCAATGGCATCACCCTCTACACAAGCTCCTAAAAATATCTTCAGCCAGTGCGTTTTTTATAAATAGTGTGCTGCATTTTTAAATAAACCTTTGTATTAGATTGTCATGTTATTCCCCTTAGCAGAGAATACCAGTATCCAAGCCACACAGAGTTGGTACAAGCATGCAAAGATGCAAAGTGTGTTTTGAATGCCTATACGCTGTAAATGCTGAAGCTAGACACAGTGTTTAGTATTCGAAGCGATGCTCCCTTATCCTGGATAGCAGCTCAGTTCCCATAGTGATGCAGGGAGGATCACAGACTGACTGAGAGGTTTTCTATGTCTGGAAAATGACCTGTAAATGGTTGTAGTATTGGATAAAGGAGTTCTTGCAATACCCATAATCTGCCACCAGGAGGCAGGACTGCTCCTAGCATATCATCTTCAGGGTTGGGTCAATGGAAGAAGCTCAGCTTGTTCAGCACAATGGTTCCAGCAATTACTAGAGCTGTTTTATGAATGTAAGAGGTTTGTGATATGACAGTAATCAAATTCTAAATCTCATGAATTAGAGGTAACACAAAACCACAGGTGATAATGCACACGTAGTCAACAGATCACATAAGTTATGCTTTCCAATATTCACTGAAAGTACATTGTAATATGAAAAAATATATTACCATCTACATTCATTTCCAAATTATATGTGAAATATCCCTATACAGAGTTGATATACAATATGACGTTCAATACCTGGCTCACACCTACCTGGTGCTTTGTGGTTTTAAGGCTATGGCTCCACTATGCTCTTGGATGTGCAGATGTTAGCACATACAATGGGTCTCTAATTCAATGGCCTGACATATACCTAACTTGCCGGGGCACATTAGTTATACATCAGTTTGACACATCCATTGATTGTCAATTGACCCATCATACATCAAGCCTCTGTTGCAACTGAAAGTGCTGGGTTGAGACCAATGTAAAGTGGTCCATTTTACCCCCTGGGCATTGAGCCCATTTGACGTCTTTTGGGGTGTTTTTTTTAACACGATAGGGGTAATCAAAGCAGATGACATCGTAATCTGATTTGATTACCCTTCTGTTCTCCCCCCTTTCACATTTTAGTGTCATTGCCTGCATGTACATACCAGTTAATGGCACGCCCCCAGGAACCTGGAAGGATTGGCAGAGATGCCAACACCGCAGGACGCCATAGGCTCCCTCAGGACAAGTAAGATACCACAAGTGTAACTCAGATGAGTTACTCAGGTAAGTATTGTTATCAAACAAACTTACCCCATGCTACATTTGGGGTTAATGCCCAGGCGGTAAATGAGTGTGCTTTCCATGTACACATGTGTTATTGGAATATGTATACAATATAAGTAACCTACAGTAAGGGGAAAAAAGTATTTGATCAACTTCACAAGGACAGGGCAGATGTCGATGTCCTGGACACCATCAGAGACACCAGGGACATGGATGGACTGCCCGCACCTATGCCTGACAGGAAGTTAGATTAATATTGTAGTGTAATGGATTTGGCCATGAAACCGTTAATGTATGCTTCCCGTACTGGGACTGCCAGGGGGGGGGGGTTAAAGTGCACATAAAGTGAAGATGATTTTGCAAACAAAGCCTATAGTTAGGCATCCCTCATAATAATTATTCCAATATATTTTTACATCTCAAGCTGTTCTAAGAAGATAATGAATTGGCTTAGTGTTTAGAGTTAAAGACTCGGCCTACAGGAGAAAAGGTAAACATTTCACTGAAGACCGACACTTGCAGAATATGCAGAAAGCTGCGTCAGCACAAGCCCAGTGCATGGGAGGAAACACTTTCACTCCCATTGTAGGGGTGATGTGTTTTTTCATTTTAATATAAGGGCTTACAAGTCAGTAAGAGGACTCCAATATTCTTCAAGAACCACATGTCAGTGTGACAGCTGCAGCACAGTCTTGTTTTCCATTTGTGAATGATAAAGGTTCTGCATGCATTGCAAATGTAAGAACTTTCCTGCAGCACCTCCCCTGGATCTTTCACTATGCATATCTGCGGATCCTCAGCATCACTAGTCATGGAAGTAAATAAATTATATGGGAATATAAAGACCCATATTATTCACAGGATATACACCACTATGTGGTGACACCATGGGTTGCCAGCATCGGGTGACACCAAACCAAATGAGGAAGGTACGCCACTGGAAGACAGAAAGTTGACAGCCCCTTTTAAAGATGACATTGTTCAGCAAGATGAGTTGACACTCAAAATTACACTAGTAGAATAACCAGGGGTGCACATAAGTGGTACTCTGGTACTCAGAAGGGGCCAAAAACTAGCTCTGCGTACCGGCATTATTGTTACACAGCTCATATGCGTACTAACAACTTGGAGGCACTCCGTGTCTGGGCGGCCGCAGCTAAATGTTACATGTATACAATTTATGTCACTTGGATAACTGCAGGGAAACATGAATAACTATGAAAGGTTGTAGTTAGGGGTGAAATTGGGAATGTAAATTATTAATCCCCAAAAAAAAAATCTGACTTCTAAGGATGTTGGAGATCTGGGGCATGAAAGTCAGAGTAGGCATCTGTAAGGGTAAAATCTGACAAGAGAAAAGCAATATATGTTGAATATATGACAATGAAAGGTTGACATTTGCACTGCTGGTAGTCTCAGGCGTTAGATATTAAGCCAGAACATTTCAAGGTTGTACTACTGGGGTATCTGAGTGGTAAAACATGTTGTACTGTGAGAGTTACATTTGACACAAAGGCAGCTGGTGACCTGTGGATGGAGACAGCTAATTGGAGGATCAATCAGGAACAGGGAGGTCCATCTGCAGCAGAATTTAGAGATGGACACATTTATTTTATTTTTTTTATTCAACCATTTCGACGATTTCAAGTTAATTGCAAAGCCCCTGAACATGGTATCAACACCAAACTTGTTGGAGATGTACAGAAGGGTTGGGGGTATACTGCAAAAAAGAAAGTATGTCTCTAACACAAATAGGTTTTGCATAAATTAAGTCAATGTCAAGTCAAAATGTCGAAAATCGGAATTTCGACTTTATATTTGAACATGTGCTAGAGCAAAACTTTTTTTTTTTAAATGTTCCCCCAACCCTTTTCTACATCTCCAGAGATTTTGGTGATGATAACTTGTTCAGGGGCTGTGCAATCAGCTCACAAATTTAGCAAGTCGAAAAATTCGACCATCTCTGGCAGAATCTACCATACAGGAAGCTGATGCAGAGGACAGTGAGGGAGACAGTGAGGAAGACCACTTACATATGAGGTGAGTAGCAAACACCATCTCCTGGTACTCATGTGAGGAGCTCACTAATGTGCACCCCTGAGAAAAACCCTATTCAGAGTATGTGTGTATTATATGGCAGAGATAAGATAAAGCACACCAAAGTTTAGTTTATATGATTTCTTAAGCAGTTCATATTTGGAATTTACAAAAAATCTAGCTTATTATTAAGGGATACAAGTATATTCTTCACAAGCCTGTGACCTGTTTAAGGGTTCCCATACACCTTTAGATTTTTCTGTCAGATTTCCTTTAAATATCCTTTTGT
>CM070034.1:36156829-36170684 GCA_036250615.1 Ptychadena robeensis | reverse complement strand
GTACGCGCAATTCCGGGTTCGCGCCATCACTAATAATCAGGTCAGGTGAGATAGGCTGATGTCTACAAACCTTTGATTATATAAAATATACAGTGTTGTTCTTGGGTAGGTTTCCATAAAAGAATGTGGATGTATATGCATTTAAAGTCAAAATTGCAGAAGCCAAGATTTAGGGCTTGTCTGAAATCTTAAAGGCAATTTTCTATTTAGTCTGCAGAGAAAAATCTACCAACAAAACACAGCCTAAAACATGCCTTGGTTATTGAAGGGACAATTGTAGACACTCATTACAATGTTATGTTTTATTTTGTAGACATTAGGTAGAGAGCGCCAAGTCATGAATCTCTTGTTCAGAAAGCAAATAGTTTTTGCTTCTCTGTGAGCCATGACACTAAAAATCACAGCTACAGGCTAGAGTTGGGCTTCATGTATCCTTGTGAAACAGCATCCGTGTTGCTAAAGGGGACCAGATGCTCTCGATAAAGAAAGTTATATCCAACAGCAAACTCTTTCCAAGTAGACATAGCTGACACATGAAACACCACATCTTGATAGATCTCAAATTTAGATATTTTGGGGGATATCCTTACTTTGTACCTAAAAGCTTTCTGTTTTGCCTCTAGGGTTGCCACCCAAATAAGGTGACAACCATATTTTCCTTTCATGGGTCAAATGGGATATGAAGGGAAATGTGAGATGCTGGCAGAGTATGCAATAAAGTTATCCTATTGCTTTATTCTCAATGAACTTGTATAAGGTTTTTTTCAGATTTTTAATGCTTTATATATGTTTTTAATTAGACCGCATACCCCCCCACAAGCACGCAAATAAAAAGCAAACTAATACTCTATGTATTATTCATGGAAAAGAATATGATAAAATAAAAAAGACACTAGTTAAGATGATTTGCCATGAGAGCCATCGACATACACTAACTGGCACAAAACTGCTCTGTCAGACTCAACCCCCCCGGGGTATTGTAGCTCACATTGGGGGGCAATGTGAGCTACAATACCCCTAATAAATGTGCTTATGACAGAAATGGAAGGAAAGGAGGGACAAGGATGCAGACTGAAGATGAGTTGTGAGGAAAAAAAATATAAAATGATACAGCAGAGCATCAATTGGTTGAAATGTCCCCTCCAAAACAAACCAATCCTCAGAGATACCTTTCAGGGAGTTTCCTCCCTAAAAAAAATTAATATTAAAATTACATTTTATCATGACTTTTTTTTACATAATTATGGGTTTAAAACTTTTATATTTAGGATGTCTACTGTACCCAACATATTTGGGTAATTTACTGACCTACAACATAAAAACAAACCAGTGTACCACTTTTGGTACACAAATCCAGAGAGGGAAATGCCCCGGATCCACTAGTGGCCTCCCATGTGCAGTCTTCCAAGTCTCCGTCCTCTGGAAGAGTTAGCTTGGGGCATTATTTTCACCCTGAGATGAACTTGGGTAAAACACTAGGGAGGTTTAAAAGATATTAAATAGGTCAACACAGGTTAATTGTTTAGGAATGAAAACAGAGTGAGTAAGTCTGCAGCCACCCTGAAATATAGTCTGCTCTATTCTTTGTGCAGTGGTAGTGTAGTGACCAGAGAAAGGGCCACCAAACTGTATTATATGCACTGTAATATTCACTTGTATAGTGCTTATTTAGTTGGTATGTGTCCCCTTAAGGGTTGCACCTGTTGTTTATGAGTTGCTGGGACCATGAGCCATGGGCAGGTTTAATGGGTGTTTAGCTACTTTTAGGAGGGAAAGTAGAGAGCAGGTAATCTGTTCTGCCTAGTTACATGCCTTATACCAGCCCCTGTCTAAGGACATAAATAGAAGTCCCTTAGAAAATTCTGGGCTTTTCTGCATTGGCTCCCTAGATGATTCAAGCCTCCAGTGCTTGATCTTGTAGAAAGTCCACAACACCCTGTCCACAGGTCCAGTGGCTCGGCTAATGGAAACGTTTATTCCCAAGACTGAACCCAACTCTGCCTCTGGGTGATGGTGTAAGCTTGTACATATCCTCCAAATAAACTGTAAATAGCCCTCTACCAGCTGCCGTGGACCTTGGCTTTATTGGGCTGTGAGCTGAACCTGGTGCGTGAAAAGAGAACATCCACCTCAAGAACCTGGTCGTGTAAGTAGCATTACACATTGTTAAGGACATCTTGCTCAATCCTGCCTGGTTAAAAATCAGTGAATTGAGACACGTTTTTTAACCATGTCCATTCATGTTCATGGCTGCGATCCGAAACATGGTGACCCGTGTAATAGATCACAGGCTGCACTGCAGCTGCCCCCATATCATCTGGCCGCAGCTGTGGGGATGAGCCCCATCAAATACATGGCCGTGATCTATGCACAGCGATTATAATCGCGGAAGACCGCTAAAGCTTTGTGTACCCAACCCTGCCAGATAGCGCAACCAGGTGGATGACACCACTTTCTCTGTTCCGCTCTTCACACCTTTTGTGACAAGGGAATGGACAACAAGCAGCAAGATAATTAGGTCATACCTCTGCTCACTGTGTTCCCTCGTTCTATTTGTCAACTCATTTGTATGCAGAACTTCCCACCGGTTTACAGTGTTGTCTCATCTGGGAACACACGTGTTGATATTTTTATCATTTTGACTAAAAAGATGGATTTTTTTGCTCAATTGGACCTTTATCGAATATTTGTAATTAGTTTGATCGAGGTTAAAATCCATATTGGACTGAATCTCAATGGGACATGCCTGTAAATTTGTATCAATTGCAGTGTAATCCAGACATGAATTTTACAAACCGATCGAGGAAGCATTTAAGGCAGGTCTACCACTAGAGCACTTTTGCTCCAATTTGATGACTTACAGAGATCAATTGATTATTTATTGTGTTGTACATTTAAGATCAAGGTTCAACAAATCGACTTTCGGTATAAAAATTTAACTATTCAATCT
The DNA here is from genome assembly GCA_036250615.1 of Ptychadena robeensis. Taxonomy (NCBI): domain Eukaryota; kingdom Metazoa; phylum Chordata; class Amphibia; order Anura; family Ptychadenidae; genus Ptychadena; species Ptychadena robeensis. The sequence continues at coordinate 36,167,734 of CM070034.1, read as the reverse complement.
AATCGAATATGGATTCTCGAATATCTTTACGTGTATTCCCACTTTTAGTCTGAACTGCTGGTGGCGGCACCAACAAGAATCCAGACGTTACATTATTTGTAGTTAATGATTTATATGAGTATACAACCTTATTAATTAGTTTTTTGCACCTGCTTGGCATATACCTTATTTTCGCCGTATAAAAATTGGGGGCAAAAAATGCCTGCGTCTTATACACAAAGTGCGCGACCCCCATGGCCACTCGGCCGTGGTGGTCGCACCTTGGCTTCCCGCCAGCTCTCCCGGCACAGAGATTAGCTGGGGATCTGGAGGAGCTGTCAGACGTGAGATGCTGGCCAATGTCCGGCTCTCCCATCTGTACTGTGTATTTGCCTATTCCAGCCCTTGAACTGTATAGGCACGAAAGAGAAAGTTATAGAGATCTCTATACCTCCCCCCCCTTGCCTGAACCGATACACCCACAGACCAGTGAGAGGAGACAGCAGCCACCCCCCCCCCCCTTCCTCCTGCAGATCAGTGTAGAGATTATGTGTTTAGCTTATAGAGTGTACTGCTGCTAGTGACACCTGCTGGCTGAATTGAATATTGCATTCACTGAATAAACTATTGCATTAACCCAATTGATGTAAAAACGTATTAAGTCTTATTTTTCAGGTTTTCCCGCCCTAAAAACTGGGTGCGTCTTATATGCCGGTGCGTCTTATACTGCAAACAATACGGTAACTTAGTATTTATTTGATCAGTGAACATTATGAAAAAACATAATGGACTTTTATTATAGAAGCGAGGAGGCATTTAAAGAGTCCGTTTTATTGTTTCCTAAAAAAGTGATAACAGCATTTCTCCTTTTTATAGGTCCTCATTACAGAAGTACCCATGAGAGAAGTCACTTCACCACACAATGGGGTCACTGCTAATAATCTGAGGTTACAATCTGCTTTACAACACATACAACTAAAGAGAAGAAAAAGAAAAAAAAAAATGAATGAAACATCCATCTTCCAGGAGTGACCGCACGTCTGTGTTTACACACACAAATGTTTCCAAGGCGACAAGAAGGCCGCGTCTGTAATGGGCGTCAGACTCAAACGTCTCACATGTGACCACTAAACATTTAATGGTCGTGCTTCATCACAGCCATTCCAGATGAGGAGACTGAAAGGACTCGGCTCCATATAGAGGCAATGCTTCAATTAAAGGCTCATTTACTGCTTTACCATGCTTAGCTATGTTATCTCTCCATAGAAACACACCACCATTTGACATGCTCGTCATGCTGCCACTGCCCTGCTAGCAACACTGAGATATAATGTATGTTTTTTATTATTTTGTTCTTAATTGCTTCTTTTGGAGTAAACTCAGCAGGGCTCAGTAATCACAATGATTTACATAAATCCAAAGAAACTACTTAATTGGGAATTAAAAGGACAGATGGAAGCGACCATATTTACATCTTTCCTCTAGTTTTCTTACATTAACAATATTATTGTAATCAGGAATAATTAATTAAATGAATATGTGAATTAGGTCTGAAGGCACGCTTCATTCTAGTAAGAATGCATTAGACTGTGCTGATGTCTGACACACAGTACTGTCTGAGAAACTGTGACCAAGAGACAACTTGATATATTAAATTTCAGCATCAGCAGTAGTGATGGCCGAGCATCAGCTGCGGCTGTTTGCGAACAGGCAAATCGAACTTCTGCAAATACCCGCCGTTTTGCATGTTCGCGCCGAACCTTCATTGACTTCAATGCAGGGCGAACTTCTCAAACCTTATGGTCATATTTGTAGCCAAAATACAAATAAAAAAGGTGTCAAAAGGGTGCAAGCACCTGGACAGTGTCATGCCAGAGGGGATCAATGGCTAAACTTCTCCCAAAAATATGGATTTTTTAAAATGCTGTTTTTTTCATGTCTAAAGGTCAAGGATCACATCTAGATTACATGTTTTGCCACAAGTTAGCTGGAGTGGGCTGCAAGCCTGACACTACCTTCTGCAGAGCATCACAATTAGTCAGATCTCTCTGCAATGTCCTGCTTTAGTTTGTGATGGTGAACTACAACTACCAGCACACCACAGCTCAGGATTATTACACAGGTCCGATAATACAGCATACCCGACCCCCAGAGAAGGACTTTTGTGACTAAGTAATGATGAACTACATGTAACAGAACACCTTAGCTATTGTTACAGATCACTGGATGTAGTATAATAGCAAAGTAGCTCAGCCATTCCTCAATTAGCAGCAGCTCTCCCGATCTATCTAGTACTGGAGACACAAGATAAATGTAAAATGGCCGCAGGGCTGCTTCTTTAATAGAGGGTGGGGGGTGTCCTCCAGGAGGGAAAAATGTGTTATTGGCTGTACTGTCCCACCTAATTGTGGGGTGAGGGGGTCGCACCTTGTCTCCATGTTAAGGTATAGGGGGCTGGTAGAACACCCATAATGTTTGCTAGCATTGCGAACATGCTATGTTCACTGAACTGTCCGCCGGGCGAACTTTTTGGCCATCACTAATCAGCAGTTTGCAGGAAGGAGTGATTAGTGCATACAGTGAAGTCCAAACGGACTATGTAACCCTTCATGGAACACTTATTGTTACCCTCAAACTAAAGCTGCTGGCAGATTATTAATGTTCTAATAGCAAAAAAAAAAAAACACTGTCTGTAACCCAAATAAAGTTGGGCCCAAACACTCATAATAGTATATATAACTCAGGTCCCAACATTTGTTACTCTAATCCCTCATGCTAATACTTCCTGTAACCCCGGTCTAAACCTCTTTGTTACCCAAGCCTTTGGGCCATTGGGCCATTATTAATAGCCCCAATCTCCACACTTAACCTCCTTGGTAACCCCTTTATTACATATATCCCCCCGTCTTCAAACTAAAGCAGGTAACACACGGTTTGATATTGGAGCCATTCGAGGTTCCCTTGCAGCAGCGCAAAGACATCATCACACTGCTGTCAGATATCGGAGCAGCTGGATACACAGGACTGCTTTGTCTCCAGCTTACCCGATGCTTTGCATGGAGATCGCAGAGCAACGGACATCAACCATGGTTTACAGTTATGTCCGATGTCCCTGTTTACGCGCAGACTGTTTACGGATTGAAGGGGGGGGGTGGCCGCATAGGATATGAACCAGGTAGATGGTCGTGAGGGTGCACGGCGCTTGAAGTGGCCATCGATCTGGCCCATATCTACACGTGTGTTCCCAGCTTAAGTCTCCTTGTTACCACAGCCTCTGTGCTAATATAATCAATAACTCCCATATTCACATAAAACCTCCCTATTACCCCTCATACTACTACTCCAGTCATCATATTAAACCTCTTTTTCATTCCAGCCCTCAAGGCAACACTATTTGTAACCCCAATCTTCACACTTAACCCCATGGTTGACCCAACCCTCATGTTACTCAAAACCCTAGTCTTCATTGTAAACATTTTGTTGCCCCAACCTTCATCTTAATACTGTGGGTTATCCCATCCTTCATACAACTATCCTTTTAACTCCAACTTTCCACTTACATTATCCAATCTCCTGAACAGTCAGTTCAGATTTACCTCCTTTACACCTTGATGCTTACCATCCCTGCAGGCCCTTACTTTACTACAACCTATATCTCTTTGTTTTCTGTAAAACATGAAGTCTGAGCTTTACTTTGAGATGCAGGGTACTCAATTTCCAGGTTTTGGTTACATTCTCAAGTATTGAGTCCTGGCTCTTCTAGAACATGTACTATAAAGCAAATCTTTATAGACTTATAACTAGTAGACGGGGAGACACCAATACATTACAAATAACAATACAATGAGTTATGTGCTTGTTTCAGAAGTCAGGACCCAATGCTGAATAATTTAAACAAACCTGACATAAAAGGATTTGAGGTCAAGGAAGTTAAGTCCTTTGGGGGAAAGTGGTCTTTTCAAATATTTAAACCAAAACGTGATAAAGAGTATTACTGTTATTTTGTAATAGAAATGGCGATATTACAACCATAGCTCTTCACCCATTCTCAAAATTGCTTTGGGAAACAAGAAGTACATGCTGACAATCAAAGATCAAAAGAGAACGCCCTTCAAAAAGCATTCTTTTCTAAAGTAACAGGAAAATCTACAAATGGAATATTTTCCCATACTTTGTAGTCAGCTGACTTTTGTCTCCTTGTTTGCACAGACCAGACAAGCACAAAGGGATGAAAGAATGTATAGTTCAAATACATAACACACAAAATACTGTACATTAAATCAAATGAATGCCCCAATTCTCACACTCCAGATCATTTATGTTGTAATATAGCATTAAGTCTTATAAATCTGTTACACCCTCTACTACTACTTGAAGTATAAAAGGAAAAAAAAGAGCACCCAAGGGTTACTTATATCATTGCTCCAAGCCCTTACAACAGTGCATGCTTTATAGACTATTTCACACAATTGCAGTGGGAATATTTAAGACATGTTTCCAGGAGGAAGGTTAGAAAATTATTAAGGGTAACACATACAGATATATCCCTCATATTCGGCCTAAAACTGCCAACATCCCACAATACATTTATGTAATACATACTATGTGGCCTACCTTACTTTTTCTTTTCTTCAATCTTAAGCTAATCAGGCTTTGTATACTACGATACCACAGGAGTATTGAACCTCTGGATGTGCTCTCTGTTCCTCAAAAGTTGGCCTGAAGGGCCCGAGGCTTGATCATAGTGCGGTAAAACAGCAAGTACATTTTTTGTAACTTTTTTAGGGATTTAATGACCCAGAATGAGAGCTTGCTCTCATCTACCAGTTGTTTTCTAAATGTAAGTTCTCTTGTAACCTCAGTATCATTACCTTGCTCATTTCTCATGAAGCGTGAAACACCTCAAGACGAACACAAGGACTTTTTGTGATTTTTTTCTTTGTTTTTATTTGAATAAAAACAGATTTTATTACCTTTACTCATTATCTACTGTTAAAGCACCATACGCTACCGGGGTGCAACTCTTTTGGTTTAAAAAATTATTTAGCCCAACCCAAGACAATAATCTTAAATATAGAAAAAGTAACCGAATGTAACAGAATATTAATGTTAATTTGGCAATGAGAAAGTTAAGTACTTGGTCTGTATGTCTAGTATGTTCTGGAAATTCCCTGTACAGTTGGGTATCTGTCCAGTAACAGGGGATGTGTTGGTGTGTCACATACACTTTAAATATCATTGATAGGAGGAGCTCCTATCAGTCTTCTGCCATCTGCCAGCTCGTATGCCAGGGTCGTATGTGTTGGAGGACATCCCGGTGGGATTGGGCCTTCCAACCAGACCGGAGGGACTGCAGGAATCAGCATTACTCTGTGCCCGTGTGATTCCTTGCTGGGCTAGGGGTATAGGTAGGACCCCCCCCCCCTTTAATGTAGCCTAATGAATAGAGACTTTTCTCTTATTCCACAGCACCCCTTCTTCAAGGTTAGAGCCTCAGCCATCCTTTGTACTGGACTGTTTGCAACGGTTAGTTTCCCTCAGATTGTGCCCCATCTCCAGCTTCACAAAAGATTCCTGCTAGTCTAGTAAAGTCAACAACAAATCAGTGTGTTCCATTAATGCCAATATTGCAGTGGTTCTCACCCTTCTTAGATCCGCAATTCGTTTTTATGTATGATCAAAATGTCTAGTGCGTTACAGGGTATGGAGTCAAATCCCTCACTGTCTGTTTCAGAGGAGCTCACAATCTACGATACCATCATCTAACATATTCAAATGTCACAAACACAGTCCAATTACAATTTTGTAGGGACGAGTTACTGTAATTATCCTACTAGTATGTGTTTAGAGAGATGGATGGAGTTAGGGTGTTTAAAGGAAACCCACCAAGACACAGGAAGAGCATACAAACTCCAGTACAGTATCCTGACAGAGATTTAAGATCTTGGAAACGATTACATGGCCAGAGTGCTACCCACTGAGCCACCATGCTGCCCTAAAGTGATTTTAAAGCAAGTTTTTTCTAGTGGTTACTTTTCTGACATAAAGTGAGATCATCTGGTAAAAATGCTGATATTGGTAGCCAACCCATCTTTGTAACTATATTTGTAACATGCAATAGCTGGACAACATATAGGGACATATTAAAAGGATCATCTTAACTTGTAGAAACAGCTAAATAATCATATTTCCAAAAGCTTAGATGTACTAAGTGTGATTTTGTGTATGTAAAGGCAAAATTCTATTTATGAGTAAGTTTTTATGAGTTTTTGGGCTGACTCAGAGGTCAAATTTTGTACTGAAAACCTTTTTTAGATAGTTCTTTTCTTTTAATTTTCTAGAGTTAGGGTCCATTTATACAAGGAGTTTTTTTTCAATATTAAAGAAAACAAAATATATCTTCTCCTTCATGGTGACCAATTACATTTCAGATTTTAATCCAACAGGGAACATATTTTACATAGTTGATTATGTTATAAATCTTGTTTTATAATTCAGAGAGCAAACACCTTGACCTCAGATCTCCTCTCTCACAACTGATTACATAGCCTTAGGGAAAATCCTCAGCAATCAATTACAGGATATTTTTTTCTGGCGACACATTCCCATTTTCATTTTCAAATATTAGACTTCATTGCCTTAGAAGAATAACATTTTAAATATGATCTAACAGAGAAACCAAGATTCATTCGTTTTTGGCATCCCAAAAATTTTACTTGGCAGCAGCCTGACAAACCATAATATATTCTTATATACAAAGTTGCTTTCCGTAGCATTATTCACAAGGACAACATATTTGGTGCTGTGTTTGCGATTTTACATAGCAGAGGAATATCTTGTTCCAAGCACTAGGTGTGTACAATGGAAAAGAGTCAGTGTGTATCTAATGATACAACTTAACTGCAAAGGGTATACATGACAGCTAGTATTATTAAGTTCCAAGGACTTGTCACATGATATCCTACAGACTAAATAATTAAATTGGTGGACACTGTAGAAAGATACATAGGAGCCCAGGCCATAGAAAAAGGTCATTCTTGCAAATCCGTTGGTTAGGAACACACTCAACATGGCATAGCATTGAATGCTATGGTGTATACCTCTACAGGAATGTAATATTATAGTCCGCAGCTCATTATATAGGAGATCTTAGCAGAGTATCCTGTAAACAAACTGTGTTATTAAGTATTCATTTTTTAATAAGCTGTTGACAGATCACAGATCAGGATGTAGGATTGGAGGACGTGTTTGGTCACTACTCCCATCCCTTAAACTAACTCCAAAAACTACCTTCTGTTCCCTCGTGGGACTTTGATTGGAGTAGTGGCCCTATGGGTAACTGTAGGGTGAGTCTCAAATAGAGTAACCAAGGGTAATATAGTAACTTTATTAGTGACTGTAGTCACAACACATATTGAACACAATGAGATGACCATGTCATGAAATATATAAAACATACAGATTCCATGTCATGAAATATATATAACATACAGGTAGCCCACTATACCGTAACATACATAGGGTATAGTGGCTATGGCTAACACAAACACTGTTTTGGGGAATAAGGTGCGTCGATGGCTACATGTTTCGCCGGGTACGGCTTCTTCAGGCCAGAAGCACCTTTGACCGTATGAATCTGTGTGGGAGACGGGAAAACAGTGTTTGTGTTCTCACCCTACAGTTACCCATAGGGCCACTACTCCAATCAAAGTCCCACGAGGGAACAGAAGGTAGTTTTTGAAGTTGTTGACAGATGTTCTTATTCTCTGTATTCTCTGCACCAGAGAGGTGCTGAAAGAACAGTTCCAGGTAAGGACAGGTTTCTACCTGAGCTCAAAAGTATCGGAAGATCCTAGTTCACGGACATGTGCTTAGTTAATGTACTGTGTACATCATTTATTGTATCTCAATGCTGCTTATATCATGTAGCCTACATGCAACCACTTTTGTGTATACTGTTTTTTTTACCAAGTAGCTTTTCTTAGGCGACAACAGAGGACCCTGTGTGCCGAAATAGCCGTATATGGACTTGATCAGAAGTAAACACACATTCAATTACTTTAAAGCGGTTGATACAGTCATACCACCTAACAATTGTTTAAGTAAGGCCATTCTGTGTTGTAAGTTGTAGAAATGTCTTCTAAACTTTCTGACTGGGCACAGAAATAGAAAACTACAGGTTTAAAGCTAAATTCTTCAAACCTCAACATGGTTTTAAATAGGAAGGCAGGGCCCCACATGGTCAGAATAGGTGGAAAAGTGAGAATTACAGAAACATTTTTATTAAATAAATTTAGTAGATTGTTGTACCGTGTTAGCCATCGGTGAATACAGAAAGTTTGGAGTTCAAGGGATACTTGTTTAAAGTGAAGGTAAACTTAATATGTTAAAATTACATTTGTAAAGTTAGTTTGACTTTCCTCTGAGCTGGTATGATGGTGGCTAAGGGCTCCAGGAAAATAATATACTCACCTGCTGTTTAGTGGAATCGTATGAGAGATTCCATATTTATTCGCCAGGCTTCTGAGGGTTTACTCCAGGTGCAAAATATGGTGGTTGCCACTGGGGGCATTCAATGGTTTTTGATGGGAATTTTCCATATTATACTTTGAATGGAGAGCCGAGATGACAGAATTACCCAACAAACAGTGCACTCAGAAATCTCGGTGGCAGTGGGTCGACCAGGAAGTGAGGGATCTTGCATACTTGCAAGGTATCGATTGCTATTACACCCTCCCTTATTTACTAAACATTAAGCCCCCCCATACACCTTTAGATCACTTCATACAATTTCCATTAGATCTACCAAACAACTATGTAGTGCCGGGTCCTTACTGAATACTTAGTGATTGGAAGGTTTAGAAAGGTCCTCATATTACATGGTTTTGGTAGAAGAAAGGTTGATTGTACAGATGTGTATGGCAACATTGTAAGGTGTGGGGGCATTTACTAATCTGATAATCCTTGCTAGCTGCAGATCAGTGACCACATTAGCATACACCCAGAACAGGGGAGTTCTATCTAAGTGCTACAAAGAAACTGCTACATATATTTCATCAGCTGTAACCACTTATCATTACTCGGCCATTGTAAGCTTGGCTCGTTTCTTCTCCAGCCCGGAGACCACTGTCTGCTCTGGGTCAGGATTCCTTCTTTGTTCACACCATTCTGGTTCTTACGGTTGATAACATTGTTCTGACCTCAACTAACTCTGGCTCCAGTTCTGTGACTCACAACAAAACTCAGCTGTTACGAGTCAGCAAACAAATCTGTCAGTTTAAGAAATATGAACTGGCCCTGTAACTTCTAATAAACACTTCCAATGGAAGAATGTTCTCACAAGGAATGGAAATCACTTCAGCATGTTTAGAGACATAGGATGCTGATCAACTTAAAAAGGGTCACCATTACAATCTTAAATCCTTATCTTTGGATATAGAGGGGGGGGGGGATTTATAAAAAAAAATGATTACAAAGAGATGGTCTGATTTTGTGTTTAGTAAAAGGGCATGAGACTAGTTTTAGTTTTACCTCTGTAAGGTACACATACAATTCATGGGACCTCATGCTAAAATTTCAACAGGTACCCCAGAGACATCTCCATGCCTCTAAAAGGTAGTCATAGATGCCTCGATTTGTCTGCGATCAATTCTCGGCGATTGAGGAATAGCCTATGAATCGTTTTACAATCGAGCACATCACCTTGGGAAACCGATGAAGGGGTTGATGTTGACAGGAGCCAAATCGGCAAAAAGGTTGATTCCTCAAAATCGATCGATCAGAATGGCTACAGCATAGGGAGCGATGCTGCAGGGTATGGGAGACAAACGAATTACCAAAAAAATAAACCTACATGTTGGATCAAGGTTCGATCCAATTTTTGGTCGACTTTTTTTTGGGTAGATCGGCCAGGGTGAGCAGCACTTGATTCATGGTCTGTCGATTGATGAACACGAATGCACGCGACGATCGGGCAAAAATTGTGTATGGCTACAGTAGGACTAGCGCATTAATGACTTAAGATTTTGTCAAGCTAAGTCATCCACTAGAGATGGTCAAATTTTTTTTTTAAAATTCGCTGATTTCAAAAATTTTGAGTTAATTGCAAAGCCCCTGAACATAGTATTAACACAAAACTTGCTGGAAATGTACAGAAGGGTTGGGGGGTATAATACAAAAAAAAGTATGTCTCTAACACAAATAGTTTTTGCACAAATGAAGTTCAAAGTCAAGTCAAAATTTCGAAAATCAGAATTTCAACTTTAAATTTGAACTTTATTTATGCAAAAACTCCATGTGCTAGAGCAAAACGTTTTTTTTCCAAATGTTCCCACAACCCTTCTCTACATCTCCAGCAATTTTGGGGATGAAACTATTTCCAGGGGCTTTGCAATCAGCTCACAAATTTAGCAAGTCAAAAAATTCGACCATCTCTATCATCCACCATCCAAGTCATGGTAAGGTCGACTAGTCCTTTGATGACACCACCACACAGACGCAGGGGAGTACCACAAGTGTCCAAGAATGAACAACTTTTATGAGCTCTCTGTAACATTAACAATCTGTAAAAAAAAACAAAGCCTGGGTTAATACCTTGAATTTTGTGGTAAATTGGTGTCGAAATTAGATTTTTCTGTTCTAACGACTTAATCAGATATTGTGTAGGTTCCAGATATTGAATTCAATGGTGATATGGAGAATGGGCACATGACTTTAGAAAGAAATTTATCAGTTTTAAATGGATCACATTGTGTGGCACCAATTAATGCTACTGTCAATATTTCAATTTAAAATTGACACGGAGGAAACCTGAGACATATACCCCACAACCTTAACCCACCTCGAACACTTGTTCATACGAATCAGGTTCCAAAGGTGGCCCCGTTCTTCTGCGGACATTGGCCCCCTGTTCCTCTTGTTGTCGCA
>CM070034.1:36125730-36150682 GCA_036250615.1 Ptychadena robeensis | reverse complement strand
TCATTCCACTTCTCACGTGTACACCACTTTGTATTGGTCTTTCATGCGGAATTCCAATAATATTAAGTCATGTTTGTGGCTGTAATGTGACAAAATGTGGAAAAGTGCAAGGGGGTCGAATACTTTTGCAAGCCACAGTTTGAGCAGAACAATGACAATCTAACTACATATTACAAATCTTGCTTCAATAGCATTTTTTAAAATACTAAAATATTTTTTATATTAAAATAAAAATTCTTAAATTTTTAAATATTAAAAAGTATTTATATTTTGTGTGTTGCCATGGTAGAACCTCACCCAAATCCTCTCTGCCCAGGTGGTGTTCCCAATAGGTCAAGTATTCCTCTGTTTTGAGCCCACCATGGAGTCAACAAGTAAACCATAGAAAACAAAGGATATTTCACAAGTCTACGTTAAGACAATAAGAAAATACACCGGTCTGTAAAGTTGATTGATGGCATATATGAGTAAATATTTGATCAGAATGGGCGAGTAGGGTGTTCTGACCTTGCGATTTGCTTTGCTAGCACAAATTAACCTTTTTTTGTTTTTATCAGGTACCAGAATATTTAGGCTCCCCTTGTGCTGTATTCACATGTATAAGTCAGAGGGTTATGGAATAGAAGGGACAGCACCATGCCTCATCACCAACATAAACTAAAGCCCCCTATACACCATTAGATCACTCTATACAATTTCCATTAGATCGAACAACTATGTAGTGCCGGGTCCTCCGTGATAGAATTCATAGTGATTGCAAGGTTTAAAAAGGTCCTTATATTACATGGTTTTGGTAGAAGAAATTATACAGAAATTGTATGGTAAGATTGTAAGGGGTATGGGCAGTGCCAGCACTATAGGCCAAGTCAAGTCTGTGTGCCCGCTCTATTCTGCCCCCTACCTGCACCTGCCTGACCTGTGAGACGTAGGTGTGCCCTCCGGATTGACCGCCTGCTCTTCGTGCCAACCCTGTGTATGGGGGCCTCTCTTCTGCATTCAATCTCTGGAAACATGTAACCTATATAACCAAACAAACTTGGACAATTCAGAATAGATGATGTTCATAGTAAGATGGCCTTTATAGTTTAGGAAATGGGAATTTATATCTTTTTATTTCTTGCTTGATCGGATTCTAATCTGGAGCTTGTAGAATAAGTCCCCATTTAGCGGTTTAGCAGAATGATACCTAAACAGAGCCCGGGGGTCTAGGAGATTTTCAGATTTTAGAATTATTTGCTTGTTGCTGCATGTTCAACCATACATCCATTTGTATGAATATTTGAATGAAAAATATACATTTTTACTTTTACCAAAAAGTCTAAAGGTGCCCACACACGTTTAGATCTGCCTGGCAGATCAACAGATCCTGGCCGTGCGTGATGACATCATCACGCATGGCCAGGAGTGCAGAGAATAGGCCAGGCACCCTTTGTGTGCTGGCCATTACTTTGAGTGGTAATGCTGGTCTTCATCCAAAGTAATGGGATTGGCCGGGAATTTACCGACATTGATAAGACTCAACTGATCCATGCCACCTATAGATAGCGCGAGCATGCATGCCCGTCAATTGGTCGCGGATCGCAACATGTACGGGGACCTTGGCAATGTCAAAGTTTTCTATAGACCTTTGAGCATGTTCAGGGCCTACTTCATGGTCTTTTAGAAGAACTGGTTGTAAATGGTTTGTGAGGTCAGGGTCTTCTGCTGCCTTGGGTTTTTGGGTTCCTGTAATATATTAGATTGGCTGTAGTGAGAATTGCAGCTGCTTGGCACTAGCTCCAGTACAAATAGCAGTTATTTGAAAGTGCCTGCCGAAAGCATTGTCTCAACGCTTCTCCACAGCAACCAGTCAGGTTCCTCCTTCATGCTATGGGAAGAAAAGTGATAAGTAATTGTTTCCTATGAGAGATACCAGCCTTCCAGCATGAACTTTTAGATTCTTCTTTCAGGAGATATTGTGAGTAAATCAAGTTGTAATTTTCATGTGATGTTAAAATTTTAGGATATTTTCTGTTCCATGCCTTCATATCACATGAGGCAGCGAGGTTAGCATCTCTACATATCAGTACTAAAATAGCACAGAAAATATATTGTTATTATCCAATTTGCACACACTGGGTGCTTTGTACAGGAAGAGGAATATTAAAGCCCAGTTGCTAGGTTGCGTTCCTAAGCAGAACCTTTTTATATAATGAACAAATCTGGTCACATTTAGGAGGGTGGGGGGGGGGGGGTTCCACAGCGCTGTGTGATCTGTCAGGACCCCCATGTTAACCTCCCTAGCGCACTGCTGAGGTCCAGATTTCTGTACCAAAAGTGCACCATAGACTTCAATGGTAAATGTTTCTTTATGTTGTAGGCCTGTAACTTCCTAAAATCTGTCCGTACAAGGGTCCAATAGACATCCTGAATATAATAATGTTTGAAACAAACAATTCTGTAAAATAAAACAAAAAAATTTTAGAAGATTTTTGAGAAAGCACAAAAATCAGGGCACAAAGCTTTGCTACTATGTACTAAATCTCGGCCAAATAAAGGTCACTGGTGCCCCAGATGTGCCCATTTGCAGTTAACCCTCTTTAACCTGGTGTGATGGATGTGGTAGAGAGGGTTACTGCATATGGGCACATCTGGGGCACCAGAGACTTTTTATTTCGGGGAGATTTAGTACATGGAAGCACATTGTAATCAGTTTTCTACAAAGAAAACGGATTTCATGCAATTTACTTTAAAATTTCCCGCCACCTCCCCGATGTGACTTCATCGCGTCACTCAGAGGGGGGGGGGCATCAGGGACAGCGCAGAACTCTGAGTTTGCGCTGCCGGTGCCCCGATGTGTACTGGACGGCACCATCTCGTCCAGTGCTATAGTAGCAGTGCTGGACGAGATGGTGCCATCCTGACCGCTAGGGCAGTTAAGTACAGTGCTTGGCAGATGCTGTGTTCAGACATCCGCCAATGCAGGTGTTAAAGTACTCCACTACGGCAGGTGCTACCACCCTTTTCTTTGATACAGTTCTAGGTGTCCCTAAATCTTTTACCTTCGGTGCCTCCCGTAGTTCCTCCCATCTGCCCCTTCATCACTACAAAAGTCAATAGTGACCAAGGGACCACCAGAAGGGACCACCATCCACACAGGCTTGTATTGTAAAGGATACAGAGTTATGGATGAAAAAACAAAGGAGCAGTGCCCACGAGAATGCTTGTCATACTGGTTTATGGGTCTAGTTTAATCCTAACAGTTTTGGCTCTGTATACCAACACAATAGATTTGGAATGAAACAAACACAATGTACTTTAACTGCAGACTGTCCGCTTTAATTTGAGGGGTTTTACATCCAAATCAGGTGAACAGTATGGAAATTACAACAGTTTGGATATGTGCCTCCCACTTGTTAAGGGACCAAAAGTAATGGGACCGAATAATTATAAATCAAACTTTCCCTTTTTAATACTTCATTGCAAATCCTTTGCATCAATTATAGCCATCAATAAAAAAGCTTCAATATTTGAAAAAAATATATATTCCTGATCAATGGTTGACCAATGTACTAATCCATAATTCCCTATTGTTGGTACATATACAAGTATAAATCTGTGAAAGGGCTGGTTGGTGTGGTCATATCAGGGCATGAAGGGAACCAGAAGAAATGCACTTTGCTTCAATGAGCAGTTATGCTCTAATCCAGAGTAATGTTACACAGCATCTCCATCAGGTCTGTATAACAGGTTCTAGCACACCAGCAATAGAATAGACAGAACACAGACAATATGGGGAGCTACTTAATGACATAAACCAGAGCAGTGTCTCTCATACACAAAGATAATCTCCAGACATTTCTTAATTATCATATGTACTGGCTACCATATTCAGCTTTTATGTTTTTACATAAATTAATCCTCTGAGAAATCTAATACATTCAGAACTGCCATTTCACTGTCCGAATTAGTTGCTGGATGCACCCCGACAAAACAGTTTGTTGTTCGTTTGGTCAATGTGGATCAAAGCTTTATACCAATGTTGACCATAATAACCAAAGACTTTGCTTCACTTCTTAAAAACTTCTAAGAAACTAGCAGACTAATTCAATATTGATTGTTCTATAAACTGCAATCCCTTGAGGTCTTAAGTATTACATTTTTTTTACTATTACACCACCTGATGTATAAGACGCACCCTATACAATGAAGGGCGTTACGGCGCCTCTTGGTCAGCATTATGGACACTGTCCCACCAAAAATAAAATCTATGATCCAAAACTAAAGCTAGCCATACACGTATGGATTTTTGCACAATAGACGATAGATTTGATGAGGACGTCCGATATTTTGATCTAATTTCGAATGTACACACTATTTTCATTCGACCGAACAGTTCATTTCCCATTTCAAGAACAAGTTCATGAGTAGACAAGTATACTTATGCAAAGCAGGTTTATTTCTTAATACATAGAACACCCATCACTCAGGGCTCATTCACACTAGCCGTGCTGCAGCTGGTACAGCAGCATGGTTAGCGTTGTCACAAGTTATACAGCTTTCCATATAAAGCAGGGCTTTCACACTAGCCCTGCACTTCACGTATAGGGCTATTCCACATGATAATGAATATTGCCCTGCAGTACGCATTTTTGCAGGCGCAGCGCAAGCATCTTCTGCACACTTCTAGGGGTGACGTGTTCTTCTAGGGGAAGGCAGTTGTGTTCTTTGGTGATAATAGCATCTTCTACCAGCTAAACTAACACACTTTGTTTCCCCTAGAAGTGTATAGGAGACGCGAGTACAGCACAAAATGCGTTTTCTTAGCTGGTAGCAGACGCTATCACCAAAGAATGCAACTGCAAGCAAAGTACAGCTAGTGCGAATTGCCCTCACAGGTCAGAATTTGAAAAATGCAAGCATTAGTATAATGGGGGCCCAAATACTGTGTGTACATTTATACACATCACAAACATTTAAAATATGTTATATTTCATATACCAAGTTCAAGTTTTCAATACTGACTTTTTTTTTTTGTTAACTTAAGAATAAATACCATTTTCTGCAAATTTTAGTTTTATGTACAATGTATACAAGCTGTAGTATAGCTGTTTTGTTTGTTGAGTGGCTTCGGGCCAGTAGTGGAGGGGTTTAGGGCTCAAGTCCAATCCTTCTTTAATAGAGCTTTTTTTAATCTACTTTAATTAGGTTTAAAGTGACACAGCATATTTACACTAATTAGTAACTTCCAGTGATGCATTGTGTAACTCACAGCAATCAGGCATTCAAATTTACGCATACCTATGCACAAAAAGGATACAAATAAAAAAACATTTAAAGTGCAATACATTATTGGGTAAATTTTTCCAAATACTTTTAATATTTGACACACAAAATTACTCCAGTCTATCATTACTAGTAATACAGAACACAAAGGGAAAGGAAGGAATACAACTATAATGTCCTTTGCCAGTGATGGCAAACCTTTTAGAGACCGAGTGCCCAAACCCCACTTATTTATCTCAAAGATCTGGCATGGCAATTTAACCTGAATTACACACACACATACAACTCATATACACACAAGAAACGTGTAAACACACAAATCTACTCTCTTCTAAGATTGAATAGGGGAGGGTATGGGGCATGTGTGTAATCAGAAGAGAGGGAAAGCGAACGGACAGCATTGAGAGCCAATAGGCTGCAGTTCTTTTCTCTGTGCTGGCTGATACCTTGCATGCCCACAAAGAGGGCTCCGAGTGCCACCTCTGGCACTTGTGACATAGGTTCGCCATTACTGTCCTATGCAATGGATTGCAAAATAATTTACACAGCATCAGTAGCAGCACTGTATGCCTATTCAGGATCCCTATATAGAAATGTAAACTTTTTGTCCAACAATCAACACCTAAACCATTCTCCAACGCAGTGGTTCCCAAACTTTCCCTGCAACCCCCCCCCCCCCATTCAAAATACTCAGTTTCAGAGGGCTATTTCACACGTTCTATTGTGTGTATTGTGTACTAGCACTAGAGTCAAATGGCCCTCAAACTTTATTTAACTCATGCAGGGCAGTATGTGAGCCTCTGCCGTCTGCTCTGTCGGTGGACCCACTGAACGTCGTGTAAAGAGGCGGGGTGAGAAATCAGGCATATGTATGGGATGCGCCGACATCCCCATCAAGGCATGCGATTAATGCAGGGGGTATCGATGCATCTCTAAAAGCTGTGGAAACAATCTTAAGGAGGGAATACACAGATCTATTTTTTCATTGGACAGACTCAAAAAGACAGATTTTTTAATCGTTTGAACAAAAATCTAAAACAAAACAAAGGTTTCTTTCGACCAACATCAAGTAAAAGTGAATGATATCGAACAAAAAAAATATTTCGAAAGCTGATCGGACAAGTTGGTAAATTTTCAACTATCTTGTAAAAAACAAAGGTAAATCGAACGCACCATCGTTTCATTTGATGATTAATTTGATTTCATAAATTTTTGTTTGATCTAATAAATTTGAACGAAGCCAATGTGTAGTGTATACATTCTGGGCGCAATCAATATTTGATCAAAATATCAAACATTGTGATCGAATCTATCGTCGATTGTGCAAGAATCTATATGTGTATTCCTACCTTAACTGTACCACAATGGGGCCAGTATAAATTAGCCCTGGTTTTGCCAAATAAACTCCTTCTTTCCTTCCTCTATTTTTCCCTCTCTTTGATATTAAAATTTTGTTATAATATAAATCTATGTATTTTAACATTACAAGTATTTGTTCTTATAAAAATCCCTGTCAAAGTTGACACGTTCCGGGGCAATGAAGCCATATGTAACTATTGTATTTAATTTTACCTAGTAAGTTGTAAAAATAACTTGATGGACTTTTTGCAACAACAAATAAAAGGATGAAAACACAATAAAAAAAAGTTTGATATTATAAACCATTTAAAATGTCTGCTTACCCTGGTTCTCGCCTACACAACTTTAACAGCTGACAAAGGGAGTAACCACACCCAGAGGCAAACATTTCAGTTATTGCACATTGACGGACCATACAAACTGTTCTTTTCCACAGAAGAGTGAGGATGTGTTATTTTACATAGATATACTGTAACGGAGAGTTTTTATTCATGGGCTCCTTGTCAACTTTATATTTTGCTAAGCATGTTCCATCCTGATCTTAAGGGGCATAAGGGTATTCTATTCATTGACTGTGTGCATTCCTATAGGCATATTGTTATATATAGTCAGGACACAATAACACTGCAATTATGTTCTATGGTCAGACCTTCCTTCCACCCATCCATATGCAGGCAGCACACTTTTTCAGAGACTTGTGGTGACATCAGCCCAAAACAAATTAAAGTATTTACAACAATATACAACTAAAATGTTTTATTACAACTAAAAGGCTACACATGCCCATTTTTTTGCATTATAAGGCATGTGTGTTGTCGCTGAATATATTACAGTGCAATGCTTTTCTGCAATTTGTTGGACAGTTTATTGTGTATTGCTTCAACATAAAGAATTAAAAGGGTAGCCTAAAGCAACCACTAATGTTTCAGAAACCACTTCTTATTGAAGGCCTATGTTGAGGACTGTGGACTCTGGTCAAGCTTAAGATGCTTCTAAGATCAGAATTCATAGACTGCTGGAATCTACCTTGGGTTGACCTGAGTTTCCTTAGATTTGTATGAACATATAAACCCAACTTAAACTTGTTAATACACATTGAGCAATGCCATCTTACCTCTTGCAATAGACAAACTCAGTACTCTTACTCTTTTACACAACAACCAGGGTAATGGGTAGAGATGTAATGTATGTTTGTACTTATTTGTATTTTAGTCTTTCAACCTCTTTTCTATTGTACAGCACCCTGTAACGTGTTGCCACTTCTTAAATAAAATATGTATTTGTTGGGCTCTACTTTGAATGCAAGAAAATAAAATTGTGTAAAAAAATTCTTCCATAAACCATGGTATCATGTCAGTATTTTACAAAAAATGTATATCTTACTGGCTCTATGTTTTTCATTTAAAGAGTTATCTATGATGTCATTCCACAGGATTCTAATATCTACATCCATACTGCCTATATATGGTGGTGATATACTCAAAACATAAAATGTTAAAGTGTATCTAAGCACCTAACCCATGAATGATGTTGAACATATTTGGTAAATGTCAAAAATGTTATACATTCTCATTCATGTTTGCAAATAAATCATAATGACGAGTCTGCCAGTAATTTTAGCTTTCATACGGTTTTTTATAAAACAACGTTTTAAATTCTTGTCAATCTCCCGGCAGATCTGTCACGCATGTTGGCGTCATCACGCACGTCCGGTTGTGCTGAGAATCGGGTGCGCACCCTTTGTGTGTTAGCATTTACTTTTGACGGGGGTGCTGGTCGATCTATGGATGGGGAGGAGATCAAAACTATACGGACATGTCCGTAAAGGCTTTGATCGATTTGTGGGCCAATTCATGGTCCAATTTAAGGAGGGTGCTTTCGATCTGTGGCCGATTTCATGGCAGAGCGAGCGTGCACGACGGTCGAATGGCTGCAGATCGAAGCGTGTAGGGGGGCTTTAGAAGTTGGGTAAAAGGTTCACTGATGGACAGTGGAGGAAAAACAAGGACAGGAATCTGGTTTAAAAAAAAAAATTGGACAATTCCTTTAAATGAGGAACATTTTCTAGCTAGACCAAAAGACAATCTGCTAATGGCAACATTCCATTGCATCGGAAGAACATGCCATGTTCTGTTGTAAAACTGATGTTGTGATGATCATAAAACAAGTAGATTGCAGGCGTCATGAACAATTTAAGGACTGGTCTACACTTTGATTTGAATGCCTAAAAGACGCGGCCTGTTTAAAATGAGCTATAAACCTGCTGGTCTCTGCAGGAGCGCCATAACCTGCGTTGTGTAAACACTTTGAAATTCACTGGATACGTAACAATATGCCCACTTCTTATAGGGCATGCATTGCCGTTAAAAGAGGGCATGTTATTGTAACGTGGCGATAAACGCACCCTAAACAATGTGGTCAAGCCACCCATTGGGCATTATGAACAAGTAATGCTTATGTGCCCATAGCGCAAATTTTCTATTTAATTTGGCTGTTTAACTAAATGTTTTTGTACAAATGGCTAACAAACAATACAGGATTTTTTTAGTAAGCTAAAAAAAGGTAAAAACTACACTACCCCGTAGCGAACTGGCACTTAAATCTACACCCAATTACCTAAAATTGTCATGTGACACCCTATGTCCCTAAGCTGGCCATACACCTTTAGATCTCTCTGTCTGATATCCTTTAGATCTACTAACAGCTATGTAGTGCCGGGTCCTCTGCGATTGAACACAGGTAAACTTGATTGTCTAGAAAGTCTCACATAAACAAAAGGAGATCTTATGGAAATCTGACAGAGATCTGTGTAGATTTTTTTACATGTGTAGATTTTTTCGTTCGATCAAGAAGAATTAACAATTTTTTGGTTGATTGAACAAAAATCTAGAATGTCCACATTTTTGCGATGGATACATTTTGTTCGACCTTGAACCAAAAATCGTTCGAAAGGTCATCGAACATGTTGGTAAATTTTTATCTGTTGTTGTCATTTCAAATGTATTTTTATTCGATATCCGTGATGAACAAACAAAAAATCTAATGTTACATTTGATAAATGAACGAACGATGATAGACAACGACATCGAACAAAAAATCGAGTTGGCTGTTGATTGAAGAAAAAAATTTACACGTGTAAACCCCCCTTTAGTCTTCTTTCTTCTGCACTGTTGTGACCAAATTATTTCCTGATAATAGACTACCTCTTTACCATCGCATAAGCCCTGTGTTCCTGAACATCTTCAGCACCAGAAAAGGAGCCTTTGGAGGATCAGGTGACAGCAGGTGATTATTTTATTTGTTGCAGAAGCTTTAAACTTTTTTTTTATTTTTATTTTTTAAATGGATGTGGTCCTCACCATTCAAATTAGTCCAGTTGCTTGTTAGAAAGTTGCTTTTCAAATTTCTCTGTACATTTAATTGAACGCAGGTTTACTGGGCTTTCATTTTCTAAAATTAAATCTGACTTCTATAACTGAATTCCACCAAGTCACAGAGAGATAGGAATAAATGGCTCTGGAACTATGCACCAGAACACGCTATTCATGTGCAAATAACTTGTACAGAAATGGAAATGTTCATTTACATATCCATTGGTTATTTTACCATGGCCGCCAGGAACGAGTCCCTATGGGGAAGAGAGCAGTAGAAAATAAATGTCCGGTCACTGGACAGTTGAAAACAGCCCTAAATGGTTTCTATTCTCAGCTCATCGAAGGGCAGTTAATCTGAAGCATGAGATTTTGCTAACAAAAAATGTGTGACAAAGGAATGGCAAACTTCTCATGACCTGCAGGGATTGTGCAGCTTTTTATACTCCATTTCTTATCATACATGATTCAATCAAATCCACGATAGCCTATAATATAGAATATATAGATCTGTAAATAAGAGGCTTGCTTTTACTGGTTAACAGATTGCGCATTGTGCAGCTCCCAGATGTCCACTGCCACCGCCTGATTTATAGAAGTTTTTGGAGCGAAAAAGTTACTGTGTAGGAGAAAAAGGTGTTAAAGCCTGAGGGTCCTTTCACACTATATGTTTTTTTTTTTAAAGGCATGCATTTTTTTATAGCCATGCATTTCTGCATATATGCAAAAACGCATGCGTTAAATATCCATTTGTATTTTTTAACAAATCAATGAAAATTGCAGGAAAAATTTATAAAAATGCATACAGCAGTGAGTTTTTAGAAACGCATGCGGAAACGCAGCATTTTTAGAAACCCAACACATGCAGTGTGAATGGGAACATTGGTTGTCTATGTAAAAACGTGTGCAGTAAAAAAACGCTTGCGTTAAAAAAACTTGCGCATTTTTAAAACGCAACGCATATATATGAAATGGCCCTAAAGAAATTGCAAACCTGCTTCTTGGGCCATCTAGCATAATGCAAAAACCCACACATTATTAGGTGTACCTCTGCTATGTACATATTCAAAAATGCATTTGCTCTCCAGGGCTTGGGTTACATATGAGTCCTCCAATTGGGTAAAGGGTTAAAGTTGTGTTCCAATTGAAAACAAATACACTTGCTGGCTCACCAAAGCTTTAATACCACTTGTGGCCAACTTCTTATTCATATACAGCAAGTCTAATTTGCCAAGCATATAGTTGTATCAGATGCCTATGACCCTGTATACTTGCTCTCTGACCAATACAGGAACCACAGAAAATAACCAAAGCGCATGTTCAGTCCCAACCCCCCCCCCCCACCTATTGTATACTCTGAAACCTATTAGATTGTTAGCCCAACCAGGGTCCTATACTCATCCTCTGTCATAACCTGTTCCCATGTGTGCTATATTGTATTGTATCTCCACTCTAATGTATTGTACAGCATTGCGTAATATGTTGGCGCTATAGAAATAAATGATAATAATAATAATGTTGGGGAACATACTCATGAGTGTTGAAAGCATGATGACATCATCACACTGTGCTTGAACGGCCCCGCGATCATATGAGCATCGAGCCGTGTATGCTTAGTAATAGTCGTAAAAGGGACTTTTGGTAGAAGGCCATGAAAGTTGTGAGCTTGTGTGTTTGGCGTGCAAATTAAAGTAAGAATATCAAGTAGAGTCCTAATAGCATCTCCTTTAACCTCCCTGGCAGTATATGGTATTAAAAATATATTTAGAATATAAAAATGGTTTTAAATTTCCAGTCCAGTGATGCCCCCACCATATGTACATGCATGGACATAGGACACCAATGTTTGTCTAGGAGGGAGCTGCAGATAGCCGCATGTAAGGCTATGTTTCCACATCTGTCGGGACCCCCTCTGCTAAGCATATTGCTTGGCGGGGATCCCGACAGAGCACATAGACTATACCTGCTCGGCGGATGCTGTGTTTACTCCACTACGTTCAGCCTTGCATGGGGGGAATGTCTCAGCTCTGTGAAGACACAGCATTCGCCGAGTAGGTAAGTAAATGTGCTTCGTCGGGACCACCTGCCAAGCAATACGCTTAGGGGAGGGGGTCCCGACGGATGTGGAACCCCCCCCCCCCCAAGGCAGGTCAGGGGACACAGGAGCCATCACATGTGGGTAAGGCTACAACATTTGGTAATGAAAACCTACCATAAACCATTACCACTTAGGATGTTAAATTTGAGAAGAGTTTTAGTTATCTCAATTAAAAACATCTTACATACGCAAAAAAGCCCACATTCATGTATACAGATATTGAAAGAAAGCTTTTCATATTTGCACTGTGTTTTAATCCTTTATCATGAATGGGAAAGCTGCAGGAAATACTTTGGATTCCTCACGTCTTTTATGTCTAATGTATAGAGTGAGATTTGAAATATTGTAGAACTTCACATATTGGTGAAGGTATTCGCAGCTTATTTATCTCCATATAATAGAATTAATTTATAATAGTGCAAGGGGGGTTTCTTATAACAATAACAATATGATTCTGATTTAGCTATTGTATAAGACTAATCTATAGAGAGAACAGGATTTTTTGCAAAGAAATAAAGCTTCTTAAGTCACTTTTCATAGGTTAGGAAAAGAGATGCCTGTAATACTCCGGAGGATATTCATAATTACATACAAAAGCCACTAAACCACATCCATTAAGTCTAAGTTTGCATATTTATAGGAAAATAAAAAACAGGAAAAAGTATATTAGGCCTTCTGGTTTAGTGTGCAATGCTATATACAGCATCAAGGGCTGAAGAAATTAACTAACTGGAACAAAGGGTATGATTCACACATTAACATTCAGTGAATAGTCTGGTCAGCTGGCATTACAAATCAGTCAGTAAATCACACCCTATTAGTTGTGGTAGAAGAAAAAGATGCTTCTTATGTCCTGCAAGGGTTTAGATATAAATAAAATACCAATATATACAATTATCAGTTCACAATAGGCTTTCAAAATATTAGGCCATGTGCAAATAAGAGGGCAATTGAAGACACGTCTAAGAAGTGTGCATTTTACAATTTATTGTTAAACATGTTGCTTTAATAGTAGATGCAATGTAGGCCATGTCATTGCATAGGTTCAGCCAGTAAGAGTACAGATGTATAGGTATTCCAACTTTGCATGGACTTTAGATCCAGTTGGTGGCTTCCTTGATGGACCACATATTAAATGTAGTCTTAAAGGTCTTAAGGCCCCCCATACACCTTACCATTCAATTTCTGTTCAATGCCCTTTAGTTCTACCAAAATCATGTAATAGGAGGACCTTTTTAACCCTTCTAATCACTATGTATTCTATCAGGGGGGACCCGGAACTACATAGTTGTTAGTAGATCTAATGGAAATTGTATGGAGTAATCTAAAGGTGTATGGGGGCTTTAGAAATGTTTCTACTGTTCATGGAATTCTGTGCTATGAAATATTCCCACTTACAGATTACTGCAATAGTGATGGCTTAAGCCAGCCATAGACATATAGAGCCCTGTGTAATCATCGAGCATTCAACGCAGTTGGGCGATCATTCAAGTCCCCCTTTAAAAAAAATTCAGTTGACCAGAGACGGACAGACATATCCATTCTCCGGCTGATTAATATTTTGTGCAACCGGGATTGGTTGCGCCAGGTGGGCATATTCGTTTTTCTAAGGATTTATTATCTATCGATCGCTGCGAACGATGAATCCTTAACAAAATTGCACCGGGATCTAGACGTCCATGGCTGGCTTTAGGTATTTCAATCGTTATCATTTGATCACTTGCAAATTCTAAACATTTTTTAAAAACATATGCATATCCAAAAAATGCAGTAAAACCAACACAACCATTTCAACTTATGTCCTACACCAACACTGTGCACCAATTTAATAGTCTCACATCCTTAAAGATCTATAAACCATTATGTCAACTCCACCCAATCCTTTAAAGTCTTCCATAGGCTATGTTCCCACTTAGGTGATTAAACGCCTGCGCTGGCAGTTAATCGCCTGGGGACAAGACCATTGAAAGTAGTGTAGGCGATTGGCAGGCGATTCTGCAGGCGACATGGGCCACTGGAAAGGTTAGCACACATGCTCTTCTAGAACAGTGAAGGCTTGGCCCTCAACCCATCGCAACCCTGACACCTATCATGACATGAATAGCACTATGTATTTCTAAGCAGAAGTCCTTATGTTGCTGAGTAAAGGCCCCCATACACCTTACCATACAATTTCTGTACAATCAACTTTTCTTCTACCAAATCCATGTAATATGAGGACCTTTCTAACCCTTCCAATCACTATGTATTCTATCAGGGAGGACCCGACACTACATAGCAGTGATATATACATTCCAATCACTATGTATTCTATCAGGGATGACCCAGCACTGCATAGCAGTGATATATACCTTCCAATCACTATGTATTCTATCAGGAAGGCCATTATACAACATAGTTATTGGTAGATCTAAAGGAAATTGTAAGGAGTGTATCTTAAGCTAGCCATACATGGTTCAATTGACATCAAATCGATTTGATCGAAGTTTCCGATCATTTAATCGTATGTCGATTGTAATTGAATCGAAGTACACACCACATTGAGTATGCAATCAAAGCCCGACTTTGATTGAATTTAATCGTTTTTAAATGTAGAGTAATCAAAAAGCGATTGTCACAGAGTGATCAAAAAGGGACCAATGATGGTCACAGAGGGAGCAAAAACCCATAGGTCATATTTTTGCTTTTAAATCCAGTACATTATAATCGTGGCAAAAGGACACTGGGGTACACACATTACATTAGGAGATGTATTCACAGAGATCGCCATTTGCATTGCCATTACAATCGCCATTAAATCGCCATTAGATCGCCATTACAATGCATGCTTGCATGGCTTAAATGACTGTATTGCATTTCCCTCCTCCCAGAAGTTACAGTATGCTAATTGATTAAATTGAATCTCAATTGGACAGGTCAAACAACAGTACAAAAAATGAGACACAATGTGGGGACAATCAAAATTTCACAACTGGTCCGATTAAAATCGAATTTCAACTATCGTACCATGTGGACATGCTTCAATTTTCAATCAATCGACTAAAAAATTGATCAAATTACATTGATTGTACAGTCAATTGAACCATGTGTCGCTAGCTTAAAGGTGTATGGGGGGCTTTACTTGCACGCTTACTGTTATTCTATAAAAACATTTTCCTAGGAAGCATTTACTCTCACTTATCCAGTTATTTAAAGCTCTGACATGACACATGATCCACACCCTCCGAAAACTGTGCTATGAAACTGGAACCAGCTGTGTGATGAGCAATGAGCTTAACCCATTGTATATAGAAGTTACCAAATAAGGAGTATACATTTATCATCCCCCCTCCACTCGCATATGTTAATAGACTCTTCGCTTTATAAGGGAAGGGTTTTGTACTATTTTGTGCAGTCAAAAGGTAAATGGAGGCAAGACAATGAAGAAAACAAAAGTTAAGAGTGAATTTACACAGTCCGGTAGGGAGTCACCATTTTGCAGCTCCTGACCATCCATAAAATTCTTAAATGCTGAACACATTTCTTTAAAGATCTGCAGGCTGCTGTCAAATTTAAATGTAACTATTCATGACTCCCGCACCCCCCCATAGTGAGACCTGTATGCCCAGATGCCACCCACATACCAGGATAAGAGCACTGACTACCCAGAGAGTGAGATACATCTGGGGGGCACCTACTTGCAGCTGGTGATTGGGGGGGGGGGGGGGCTGGACCTTCTTAAATACAAGGTCAACAGCACAACTAATATACAGCAACACTGGTTTAAGGTTTATTGTGTCCATGGGTCAGCAGCAGCTGTGGAGGGAAGGCATTACTTACTAAATTACATTGACCACATCCTGGAAATGTATGCAATCTCCATTTGTTATTGGGCTGGTATCTTGCATACATGTCCTAAACAATGATTCAGCTTTGGAGACTTTGCAGGCCTCCCGGCATAAGGACAGTCGAGATCGTATCTGCTCCACATTACTGTAAGCCCTGGGTAGTGTCCACAGGTTCCAGATACATACATACATACATCTACTTGATTTTTGAATGACTTGGGCAAGGCCGACGGAGGAAGTGCCCATATTTACCTGAATGAAAAAAACCCTCTTTACCTAAATCTTAACTACAAATAAAAACATGACGCAATATTCGGTTTAAGTGGTTGTATTAAAAGGCCACAGCATTACAAACATACCAACACATTATACAAATAATTAAATAAATAACATTCCCTTAATTCGCAATTTAACATTTACTGCTGAAAAGATTCCCTGGCAGTGCCCTTAACGATGACTGAACTCGAAATCGGCCAGTACCAGTCACCAGCCTTACGAGACCGGTGGGTACTAAAACTCGCCCTGACGCCTCCCGGGACAACTCCCATTGGGTCATTGACGCTTACACGTGCTCAGGGTACTAACAAAGTGACTGCCCCACCATGGGGACATCACCACATTGACCTTCCCCACACGTCTAACCCCAAGGACACCGCCATGGTGAACCTGTCCGAGAGAAGGCAATATGCAAGTAGCTCACCCTAGAGGAAGAAAAAGACAAAAGGAAACAGACCCGTGTAAAGGGAGGGAGATTCCGGCCGAAAGGGGATCATATCCTTCCGTTGCTGCCTTAAATTTCAAAGAGGCTCCGTCCACGTAGGTGAGCCTCTTCCGTCCGGACTAGATGTGATTTTTAAATTATAGCTCATAAAGTTCATGTGTTTTGCTCCATATTTATTTCTGAAACTAGCAACACCATACACTGTCCTTAGACCATAGACATCCTTAAATCACATTGATACAGTAAACTAAATGTGATTGAAATAGAAAGCTATACAAATGTTTCTACTTCTGTCCGTGAAATGTTTCCTGGAAATTCAACTTTCCAACAGGCCCTGTTAGAGAACATAGTATGTACATCTTTTTTCTGGACAACTATATATAAATTAAGGACTAATACATGAATGGAATATATTAAAATCAAACATAGCACTTGTTTGCCCTGTGAAATTAGGGTCTGGTTCACCTATATACACTTTATGGTGTGTTGACATGCAGGTGTCATGTGCACAGGCCCCGTTTAATATTTCGTAGTGCAGTTTTTGGGCATCCTTAACATGTGTCGTCCACACATGCTCAACGCAACTGGTAGGTGCGAACCAGGCCTAAAAGATTCCTCAAATATTAAGGCCCCCATACATTTTCCCTACGATTAAGGTCAGACTTAACTACTTCCCACATGGAGAAACCGATATTTGAGCATAATCGAAGAAAGTTGCTCGAAAACACACCAAAATGTCTTCCAACGTATGTAAAAGTATGCTAATTATTTGAATCTAGCCAAAATCGGGCACAACAAAATAACATTCAATGTATACTTGATCTATCTAAATTTCTCCAACATATCAGATCACTTTTTGGTCGATTTTGATCGATCTGGAAAATTGAAATGTGAATGGGGGCCTTAGGTCAGATACCCTGTGACTTTTCTGTTTTGAGTTCCTGAAAAAAAAAAAAGCATAAACCAAAAATATTTTATAAAAATGTATATGAAAAGGTGCTGACAAAAATATTGGGTATTGAAAGTAATTTATTATGTCAAGATAACTACTGTTGACCTTTGTATTTAGCTCTTATAAGATTTTCAGGTCTTAAGCTAGCCACACATGGTTCGATTTTGGTACGATCGACGATAATTGTTTTGATGAAGGCAGAAAAATTGATTGAATTTTGATTGGACATGTTGAAAAATCATCGGCGATTGTGCCAAAATCGTTTTATAATCGTCGATGTTTGTGGTGTTTCTCCTGGATCGATTAGATTCGATATAATAACGTAGACCAATTCAATCTGAACTTCAATCGTTTCCATACCTAAATCGACGATTTTAGTAATATTTTGGAATCGAAATCTCACCACAATCGCAAACTCAATGTGGGATGTATGTTGATGCGATTAAGATCGATTTTCGATTGGACGATTGAATTCCTCGATCTAATCGAGCATCGATTGAACCAAAATTGAACCGTGTGTGGCTAGCTTAAGAAGTATATATTATTAGCTATTTTTTGTTCATGCTTAAACTATACAATTGTTGATAAATGGAGCTATCTGGGCTTCCCTACAAAGGAGGACTTGTCTTTTACTGAGGATTAATTGAAATGACATCTGTCCTCACTGTCGGGGACCAGTTTGATTCTCTTTTGTTCAGTGTAAATGTTCACTTAATATGTTGCCTCCCAGCATGTTACCCCCAAAAGTGATAATCCTGGGCATAAGTGTATATTCACAACTGTGCTGCAAGTTAGATAGTGGTCTACAATTGTCACATGAACATAATAATTTATTTTATATATCAGAGAACATGGTAAACATTTAAGAGTTGCAAATGCTTGGCATGTCATAAGGAGATGAGATTATTTCCTCAAGGACACAATATGTTGTCTGGCAGTACTACATAAAAAAAGAAGAAGTCTAGCTTCTCCAGGATTGTGCACTTCTTACTAGGCCAGCTGTTCTTCCAAGGTATTAATCTTTTAATCTGCTAATTCTCCTAAATAGTATGTGTGTTTGTTGTGTTTTGTTCTAAGAACAATTGATTTTCCCTAATCTCCACAATGCTTCCCATACACCTGCAGATTGGGCCACCCGAGACTTCTATCAGCGAGTGGCTGGATATGGAAAAGATCTGGTCAGAAGGTCCCCACACGCGTAACAAGTGGGGACCAACACATGAGCTTTAGAGATGATGTCATGACCCTGCTCTCTCGCTCACAGTATCGGCGGGCACCCTTTGTGTACTGGCCGTTAGTTTGGACGGGACGCTGGTGCCCATTGAAACTAATGGCATCGGCCAGAGATTTGTGGCCTTGTCCATTCTCTGGCCAACCGAGCTTTGGGGCGACAGGGAGTGCGCACATCAGCGGCAAAATCGTCTGCTGGTCGTTACATGTGTGGGGAACCACAGATTGGTGCTATAGACAAGAGAAGATCATTCAGGTGGATGCCAACTTCTCATATCATACGTTTATGACCTGTATACACACATCAATAAGATTTTCCAACCCATACAAATTATTTTAAATCAAATAATCTGAAGGCAGGGGAATTTGCAGTATATTTGTGATCAAATTCATAAATATTATTGACAATCTATACAAAAATGTTGTTCTTCCCACTTTTACTAGATTATAATTGCCAACATCCCAATATGAAATTGTAAACAAAAAAGTTAACACCTAAAGCAGGCCATACACTTTTAGATCTCTCTCAGACATCCTTTGGATCTACCAACAACTATGTAGTGCCGGGTCCTCAGCGATCGAACACAGGTAGACTTGATGGTTAAGTCCCTCATATTACATGGTTTTGGTAAAACAAAAGTCATTCTTAACGAAATCGGCAGACAAAATGGTGTGTGGGGGCCTTACCATACAATATCTGTACAATCAAACCATATAAAGGTACCCATACACATTGCGATTTTTCGTGCGATTTTAGCCCTTCCGACCGATCCGGTCGGGTAGGTCGATCGTTCGGGATTCCTAACATGCAAATGTAGTCCAACCGATGCTGTTTTTAGAAAAATCGGCCGAAAAGTCGGTCGGGTCCCGAATGAGGATGCCTGTAATTTTTGGATGGTCGGCCACTCTTAAAAGATTCCCAATCCAACCAGCCGATCAGTTGAATAATCAGCCGAATAATCGGGCATCCGACCGACTTTTAAAAATAGCACTAAAGCCTCACGGAGCATTTGTATACACCAGGCGCTACAACTAGCATTTTATCCCCCCAAAAAGGAATTGGCTTTTGAAAAATGACTGGGCCTTTATCAGAGTTGCATGTGCAAAGGGTTTAATATATTATTTTTAAAACATATTGGGGGGTGCGCAACAAACAAGCGTGCCTTTCCCCTTTCAGGCAAGACCAGGGCCTGGTATTGCCTTAAAGGGGGGCATGCTGGTTTGTCCCCTTACCAGGCTTTGCCAGGCTCTATGCCTTAAGGGTGTCAGGTATGATCTGGAGGGGAGTTGGGTCCTCTTGCCAGCCCTAGTCCCTTCGCCAAAGAGGGGGTCTGATTATGAATTGGAGTGGGGGCAGATACACATAACTTGTCATTTTAAAAATGTGCATGTACACATCCATAAGCATGTGCAAAGGGGTTCTGTATTAGGGGGGCACTCAGCATAGACAGCATTAACCTGGCTCTGGGCAAATGTCCGTGTGAACATAGTCTAAAAGGACAGCAGTATCGTTATCCAACAGTCCGAACCACAAAAACCTTGCACTGGTCATTGGCTGTAAATTGGTAGTATTAATAGAATTCTAACACCTTAACAACACCTTTGACTTCATAGTAGGGTACAGACGGCTCGATATTCGAGCCGTCCGATGTACCCTGCAGGAGCGTGATGATGTCATCACACTGCAGTCAGATATTGGCGGAGCTGGGGGAGACAGCTCTACTCCCTTCCCAGCTCAGCTGATGCTTTGCCTGGAGACCCGTGGTGTCTAGGCAAAGCAACGGACATCGGCCGAATTACTGGTCCCCCCCCCCCAAGGTTTGAGAAGAGACCAGCTCCTCCAGATTTTTTTGTTAACAAAGCTACGATCATCAAAACGTACCTGTGCTATTAAAAGCGTCAGCTATTCTGTGTCGATCTTCACCTGCCATTCAACTCTGGCACTGCCCCTTCTGCGTAATCGATGACACCAAATGGGGGGGTGTGCCATAAACCTCCATGTTAATGGCGGGGCGACGGTTTCCTAGCCGGCAATGTGGACAGGAAAGGGTGGGAAAATAAAAAACAAAGTACTGACTGCTAGGTAGGTTAATGTGATTTGCCAACCTAATCAAGTGGTTTTATGTATCAAACCTAGAAATATATTTTTAAACATGAAGTTTGCAATAAGTTTTAAGTGGATGGAGGGTAATGAAGAAAGAAGTGGGCACACTTTTTCATTACTTTGTTTAGGCAGGATATGGTCTTTTCAATAACTGAATTATGCTCCAAAAGGATCATGGACCACAATGCTGCTACTTTGTCTCCACTTTACCACTCAATTGAATCACCCAGCGGGTAACAGTATGAAATTTCTGCAGCGGGTTGCCCAGTTCATTAAGTGAAGCAATGGGAAAATGGGCTTTAGAATTTAGGCATTTTAGAGTTACCATTCTCTTGTCAACATCTTATTCTTAATGTTATTTTATAAGTGCTAAACGTTTTATTTCCCACACTTCATTACATTGTATAGCCTGTATCCAGAAACATTACTCAAAGGTGAATTTACATTTTGATTTGTCCCGCTCGAAAACAGCGATGGAGGCAGATTTTATGGGTCAGATAGATGGCCGTGAGCGCGCACGGCTCTCGAAGCGGCCCTCGATTTGACCCATATCTCCACATCTGTACCCTGCTTAACTCTTTCCTCCAAAAAAAATTATGCGCTGGGGTGTTCGATGCGGGGTGGGGAGTATGGGTAAGCAAGTATGTTTATTTTTTTTGGTGTAGCAGTTTTCCCAGATGAACTGCTGACAGGTGAGTAATATGTCCATTTATTGTATGTGACTTTTCTTATTCTGAGTTTAGAACAGCTTTGACATTAAATAAATGCCTGTACGCTAAGTCCTTGTGAACAAAAAGTTGCTAGGGTATATTCATGGGATTGGTGGAGCATCATATAGGGGTCTTTTGAATCCATGCTAGATTAGAAAATGCATTTACTGTAAACATTTCTGATTATATTAAGAGATTGCCAGTAGCAACAGGGTGTCAGTATAGAGAAGACAGCAAACGTTTTAGTCCATTTAAATCAAGCTAATTTGTAGTATGTATTATTGGACCATGTATCAAACAAAATAACATAGCCAAACAAAAGGGTAATTTGTCTGAGCAACTAACTATAGGTACTCAGTTCACCTTCCTCACTAGCAAACATAAAGATAAACATCATATATACAGTCCTTCACACACAGTCCTGGTGTCCAGAAACTTACTGCAATGCAGGAGATTCAGGTACAGCTCTGCTCCCTTCCATCAGTGGGAACACATTGAACTCCCTCCCAGCCCAAAGCTGGCTCATTACCCATACACCTGTAGTCTCCAGCCACAAGAAAGAAAACCCGGAGGTGAATCTGGTGGCCAAGGATACCCACCCTACTCTTTTCCTTGACCAGGCTCCAGGACCCTTAAACCGGCTTTTCTAAAAGCCTTGTGATCAGCATTACCAACCCTTTACACAGTGCCTCAGTATGGGTGCAACATATTCCTCAGCCTGCAATTTTTATTACATATGTATATAATATATATATATTTCTTGCAAGTAGCATTCTATCATCAACTCCCGTTCTTTATTATGGTGACTGCTAGAGACTGGAAAAACTGTAAGTAGACACATTTTCCTCACAAGCACAGTGCTTTATTATATGATAAGCCTTCTGTTATACTCTATATAACTCTAGTTAGGTAGCACCTAATATTTACACAATATTGCCAAAAAGTATTGGGACACTGTACACACATGAATGTTAATTCATCTCATTCTTTAGCCATATACTTTACTATGGAGTTGTGCACCATTTGCAGTTTCAATTCTGTGAAGGCTTTCCACTAGGATTTGGTTAGGCACTAATGTTGGACAAGACAGCATCACAATCTCTACTCAAATGCCTTCCAACTGTGTTTTGTTGAGTTGAAGTCATGGCTCTGTCCGGGGATCAGGATCAGGACCTGTCTTAAGGTGCCCATACACCTTTAGATCTCTCTGTCAGATATCCTTTATATCTATCAACCACTATGTAGTATAGGGTCCTCTGTGATTGAACACAGGTAGACTTGATGGTTTAAATGTCCCTCATATTACATGGTTTTGGTAAAACAAAAGGAAAACTTAAGGATACCTGACAGAGAAATCTAAAGGTGTATGGGCACCCTTATCAAGCTTGGTTGTGCACTGGTGTTCAGTAATGTTAGAGCAGGAAGGGGTCATGCCCAAACTGTTCCCACAAATTTAGGAGCATAAAATTGTCCAACATATCTTGGCATGATAACGAATTTTGAGTTCACTAGAAAAAAGCGGCCAAGCCATAGCACTTGGTAATGTAATGCTTGGATGCAGCTGCTTGGCCATAAAAGCCATGCTTCCATGAAGCTCTCTTATCACTTTTCTGCTAATCTGAAGGCTATATGAAGTTTGGAGATCTGTAGCTCCTGTCACAAATGTTGTCACAAATTGACCATTTCTGTACAAAGTGTGATTCAGCATGCCCTGCTCTGCCATTTTTACATGGCTTGCTGCTACATTTAGTTGCTGTTGGTCCCAAATGCTATAATACCACTAACAGTGCTATATATTTTATTGACAGAAAGTTATTGTACCCTGTCCATGTTTACATATAGCTGAGCCATAGGAAATACAATCTTGCACTCGGTTCTCATTTGCATTTAAAGTATTGTGGATGATAAATTAGGTTCTTCAGGAGTCGGTACTGCTATTGGTGGGCAATTTGCTTTATTATGTACCATGCACGACCCCTTATCTTGCATTGTATGGAATGACATAGAGAGGCATCTTGTGCAGCCTGGGAAAGTCACTAGAAAGGAGTCATTTTTTTTTTTTTAAATGTCCCATATGCCTAAATATCAGAGCAAATAGAATATCGATTTGCTTAGTTTCTGTTGTTTCAGGACAGTCTGTGAGCCACTAGGTTCGTGCATATTTTTTTTTTTCGTTTTAAGCTGGCCATACACCTTTAGATCTCTCTGCCAGATATCCATTAGATATACCAACAACCATGTAGTATATGGTCCTCTGCGATTGGACACAGGTAGACTTGATTGTTTAGAAAGTCCCTCATATTACATGGTTTTGGTAAAAAAAAAAAAAAAAGGAGATCTAAAGGAAATCTGACAGAGAAATCTGAAGGTGTATGTCCAGCTTTAGGCATTATGTAACATATACCTGATTTTTTTGCTAATGCCAAGATAGTGTTTTATAACTTTCAATCAATGACAAAGCGTGATATTCTTAAGTGCATAGACATGCTGTCCCCTTTTACAGCAGACGTGCATATCTTTTAAGGTATGAAAACAGTCTGTTACTCATTTTCCTGTTTATTCTTCCCATTGTGATTGATTGCGCTAAGGCCTGTATGATTTAACTACTTGCTGACAATTGTCAGACTTTAAGTACATTGATTTCACATGAGGATATAGTGTGATTAAATTAAATGATTAGGAGTGATTTAAAATATTAGCAGTTTTGGTTGGAGCATTCAATGAATTTCTATGTTGGTTTGGCAGTAGACCTTACCCAAGTAGGATATTCACACGTAATTTGATTGTGGGCTTCCTGTCCCCTAAGTGACCTCAAGTCACATTAACTAAATCCAAGGGAGATCCCACTAGCAGCTTAGGTTGCAAATTTCCTGCTGTAAATTGAATGAATTATTTACAATACACCTTCAGGGTTACTGGAAAACCGGGTAAAATTAGTCATAAAAGTTTATGTGTTCATCCTTTCTGTAGTTCTCCTTAAAAGTATGTTTTGTAAGGATCCATTGGCAACACTGTTGATGGAAAAGAAATCTGAAAATAAAAGGAAAATGTCTGGGAATAAAAAACAACCTATTCTGCCACCTAATTTAAGGATTTACATTTTTAAATTTTTGATATTGGTTTTAGATGCAATTTGACCTCTGAGCACATATGCAGAGTATTATCTGTAAAAAGCAAAATAGAAAATTAAATACATTAAAAAAATGCAGTTAAAAGTAAACCCCTATTAAATCTATTAATTAATCTATTGTCCTGCCTTAAGGCCCCCATACACGGGTCCGTTTCCCATCGGATTCCGGGACGATCGATTCCAGG
>CM070034.1:36076617-36125630 GCA_036250615.1 Ptychadena robeensis | reverse complement strand
CGGAAAGATATCGGGACTAGTCTGCCTACACACATCGGCGTGTGTATGGCAGGCTTTATTTACCAAAAGACCAAAGAGCTATTACCAAAGAGCTAAATCACAACAGTGCAGTGCTTAAAATGTATGTTGAGAGCCGGAGATCTGTTGCCCTGGGGTGGTGCGTTATGGTGCAACAATTGAAAGGACTTCTACTTTCCCTTAAAATATTCCCTAAAATTAACTTTATAAACATAATATGTCTTAGTTCAAATGAAAACATATAAAACGGGATTT
The DNA here is from genome assembly GCA_036250615.1 of Ptychadena robeensis. Lineage (NCBI taxonomy): Eukaryota > Metazoa > Chordata > Amphibia > Anura > Ptychadenidae > Ptychadena > Ptychadena robeensis. The sequence goes on along the minus strand of CM070034.1, from coordinate 36,125,357 downwards.
AAATTAAAATTAAATTATACTTAATTACAATTTACTTTGAGAATGACTGACCACCACTAATGTGACCAGGGGCTTTGCATCTCCTTGGAAAATTTGGGTAAGTCAGGTTGCATGTTTTTAATGTTAACCACAAAGCCCCCCTTATAGGTAGACCGAGAGCCCCCACTTATTTGTAACTACAAAGCCTCCCATATAGGTAGACAGAGCACCCCCTTGTAGGTATCCAGAAGACTCCACTTAAAGGTAGCCAAAAAGCTCCCTGTAGATAGTGTGGGGGTCTTGCTGTTGGGGGGGGGGGGGGGGGGTGCCCGGACATGAATGAAAATTTTTTAAATAAAGGAACAGGTAGCGGGAAGAAAAGGTCCCTACACCACTGAGCCAGACAGAAGGGGCTAAAGAGCCACATATGGCTCCCGAGCCACATTGTCCTGAGGTAGGGATGGCACCAGGATCTCTTCCAGAATATAACCCATATGGACTAGGTCCATATTTGTAATTAATCAACCACCCCTCCCTCAATATCGGTAACTGAAATTTTATTGTTCAGATGAAGCCAAAATTCATTGTTCCTTTTCCCCCCTAAGCCTAGAATTGAACTCTTGCATATCAGCAAATGATCCAGACTAAGAAAGGGAAGTGACCGTAGGGAGCAATGGAAGTAACTCTTTGTCAATAATGACATTCTTTCGGTCCCTACCCTAGCACTAGATATTGCCTTTTTCTATTATTATTGCCATCCACCTGTGCCTGCCAAACCAGACGACACCCATTCTCATTGAAGGCATTTTTGAAACCTACATATGTGACCATCATGTAATTTCAGACTAATTAGTAAAGTTATAGGTGTTTGAATCCACGGCCAACGCGAAATGTGTTGAGTCAAAAATAATAATCTTATTATATAAATGCTATTCCACAGAGCTAGTTGAATGTATTATAATACTTAGGATTTAGGGAATTCTGGTACAATAAATTTACACTGTTGATTTGAGTAGACGACTTTAGTTTAGTCTCTTTGCCGGTAAAGTCCTGTTTCTTTGATATGATTTATGTCCTATCTGGATGCAAGTCATTGAGTTTGTTTCATATATATATTTGGGCATTGTGAGTTGTATATATATTTGTATCTTACCTCCCTAGAGTAAACTTTGCAGCTTGGTTATTTTTATTGCCAAACTAGAGTAGGGGTACTGTGTTGTGGATGTGGTGTTGACAACATGCTTGTTATGGCAAAGGCATGGGTTCTGTAATTGCTAGTTGCATGGCATAGTAATCTAAGAATCTCTAACATTTTTGAATCACTTAGCCCCCCCCCCCCCCCAATGAAATCCTTAAGTACAAACAACATGGGTAAAACAAAGTAATTAAATCATTCAAATGGAAATATACAATTCATGGCTTCCATATTTATTTCAAACGTTAACATGGCAGCCAGTTCCAGTTCCAATCAGTTTTGGACTTAACATGTGTTATCAATGGCATCTTCAGCCACCAGGCCCTGTCCAACACCTGACACTTGGGATTGGAGGAGGCCCACCAGATATGTATCATAGTTTGTATAGTATCACAGATGAAAGGTTGAGCAGCTATTTTTCAATAGCTCCATACTTGTTCTAGGACAGCCATGCAATTTTGAAGCTTTGCAATAGTATTTTTTACAATATATAGCATCAAGGTCATGGCATCACCTGATGTGATTTTAAGCCTGCACCGCACAGCAGCAGTGCTCATTCACACCCTCTTATTTCACTGTTCTTATCACAGATGAGGTAACGCACCCTATCATGCATCACATACATTTTACAGCTGTTGCTATGGATGGATGGCACTAAATAGAGGTAATGAAAATAAACACATCACAAACTCCTTTCCTGGAGACGGACAACATCCAAAACGTAATGTGTAACAAAAGACTGTTCCAAGCCCACAGAGAGAGGACTCCATATCCGGACTGGCTTTCCAGGGATGACTGAAAGCTCACGGAAAAGAACAAGCTGTGTTTGCAGTCTGTGGTTTCTGTACAATACTTCACATTTCTCTCACTGTAACGAGGTGTCATGTTTGCCTTAATTAAATTCTTACCATTTGTGGGTTGGGGAAAAGTCACTGGGGTACTGTCCATGGAAAACATTGTGGCTTGTTGATGATGTTGTGTTTATAGCAAATAGAAGACCATAGTGGTAGAAAGATAAAAGTGAGCCATCTTTGGGCTTTTACCCACCTCCTTACACCAATGCTGTGCTATTTCCTTCATAACCAGAGACATATTTTAGGATTGGCAGCTCATCGCTTTAATACGAAACTAGGCTGCCTGATTGAGACCAGATGAGATTTAGAGAAGAAGACTTGTATTATCATCTTAGCTGCACCCAGTCAGACTGTCTTGTGTAAATCGTGTGTAGCTTATGGCAGGAATTAGTTTGGCAACTGCACTAGACTTTCCTACCTCCAAGATCCTTTGGTTGGCCCCTTGAATAGTAAACAGTGTATTTATGTAGTCAAAGTAATTTGTCTTCTCCCTATTAACATTGTGAATGTTAACATTGTGAGTCAATACACCGAAATGTATAAATTGGTGTTGTTGTTCAGTGGACATCTATTGGTTTATCTGGGTCTGGGTTCTTTGGACCCAGGTTGTGGTGCGCACTGTCAAATGCTAGGTGCAAGTTCTCTGAGGTACCCAGAATAGAAGTGAATATTCCCATGACAACCCAGAGCAGGTCTAAGTAAGGCTAAGTAAAACTAGGACTAAGTAAGTTTACACTGGCGGTTCTCGAGGTGCTTGCAGCTTGGAAACTGCCAGTGCGCTCCCGCAGCCGCGGTATAAATGACTCCCTGTGGTCGTCTGCAAATCAGTGCAGGCAATTACAGGGCGTCTAATTAAGGACCCCATAGAGGTCCTATGGCACGGCCGCCCATAAAAAACCGCCAGTGTAAACTTAGCCTTACCCAAATTTTCTGGCTATCACCCTTAGTTAAAAGATATTACACCTGTTTCTATTTTCCAAGTCATCATGTAAAGTAAAGTGTTAGGATCTGCTCAATATGAGTGGATTTATGTTGCACTAGCTGAGACACCATCCTGTAGTTCCCAAGGGCCGCATGCGGCCCTTTGGGTGTTCTTTAGTGGCCTCTCTCAGTCCTCCACTTGCAGCCGCTGAAACCTAACTGTTAATGCATAGAAAAATGCCTGTCTGCCAACAGTGATTCCTAATGCTTCAAGTGTCATTTAAAACAAGTTGTCTTCTAGGTCTGCATGCAGTAATTGTTTTTTTTATGCTTATGCAAGTCAGTATAGATTGAAAATGTTATGTGCAGCCCTTTAGTGATGCTGAGGGCCGCACTTGGCCTCCATATTAACTCAGTTGCCAACCACTGCTGTACAGTAGTTTATAATCTAGTAGTAGACAAATAGTCCAAGTTGCCTCTTGGAGCGCAAGTAGGCGTTCCAGTGCCGTTCCAAATCCATATCCATCTGAGAACTGGGCGAATGGGGATGAGCTGTTAGAGAGGGGGTAATTGGGCTAGTATGAGCTGAGATGTAGTAGCAGTGCCCGTGGCACTCAGCTTTCGGGCCTACTCTGGAGGCGCTGGATCACTGTGGTGGAAAAAAACCTGTATATTCTTTTTAGTGGTCTCAATGGTACTGGAACTTGCATAGGTATTTTCCCTGTTCTTCAGACCCGGAGTAGAGCGTATGCATTTTCGATGGAAAAATGATCAGACATGCTGGGAAATCGGTTGTATTGAAATTGATGGTTAATTCAGTTACGCTTTGATCCAAACAAATTCGATCAAATATCTGTTTGGGCCCCCCATACACCTTTTAGATCTCCTTTTGATTTACCAAAACCATGTAATATGAGGGAATTTCTAAACCACCAAGTCTACCTGTGTTCAATCACAGAGGACACTATACTACATAGCTGTTGGTAGATCTAAAGGATATCAAAAGCTAGCCATACACGTGTCGGATTCCATGGCCAATTGATCACTCACCCGATCGATTCCGGCGATCTCAGCGGGAATCGGAGCTCCGATCAATCAGCCAATTAAGAGTATCCGATTGCTGCATACCACCTTGTCCCACGGATTCCTGGACGATTCCGTGTCCGATCACTTACTTCCCAAATGGCAAGTCCCCCTGATGTGTGCAGAATCGGATCAGAAAGACCAACATGTTGGTTCTCTGTCAGATCCGATTCTGAGCCCCCGATCAATCGGACGCGAACGATCGGACAAGGTGGGCTGCACGCGATTCCGGCACGATCGTTTCGCGTGCACGCGCCCGGAATCGATCGTGCTGGAATCCGGTGGGAATCCGACACGTGTATGGGGGCCTTAACAGAGAATTTGCATAGATTACAATCAATCACTGATTTCCCTGACCCATAAAAATGTATTTAAGTTGATTAAAAGGCAAATCTAGATGTATATGGGGGCCTTTAGTCTGCCATCAGATGACCCTACTTCTGTTCTTTAACATTGTTTAAACAAACTATGTATTTATTTTTAAACAAACTATTTATGTTATAACAATTAAGCTAGGGATCGATTTAAGCATTCGATCGACCTGAAATGTTTAACGTTTACATCGATCAGATTTAAATGGTATGCTGCACACATGGTTCAATCTGTGAATATTTTTCGTCGATAATACAACGATCGAAGTAAAATGGGAGCATTGTGTTTGGTGGTCGGGGGGTCGATTGTATTAGATGAACATGATTATATATAACTCTTTCCTGTGTTTTGTGATCTAAACTCAAATAGTCGATTTTGGTCGTATTCCGATCAAACTTTCCATGTGGTACTACTTTGCTTTGCTTATGATTGGTGTCCGCTGAAAAGATTAAGATCGAAACTCGAATCGGAAATTGATTGTGCTAAAATTTAACTGTGTATGCGTAGCTTTACTTTCATTTTAAAAGGTTATGCTTTTTGAGAGGTCAATACATATGCCCATACATCTGTGAAAAAGAGCCGAAGGCAGTTTAGTCCTCTACAGGGACAGTGCACCCAATTAAGGACAGTTGGAATCTATATGCAGCAGATCAGCAGATGGACCTGTCCTGTCATTTTCTGGCCCTCCTGCTGCTTTTCTTGACATATGCTACTAATGACCTACTAAATAAATTTAGGACTTTAGTTTTTACAATGTTCTCTGTGTTGATTGATAGGGTGAAGAATATATTATTGGAAGGTATGGCAACTTTGGCAAAAGTTCTTCTTCGAGATATTTAATGAAGAAACACAAATTCACAATATTTGATCAGATTGATCTTCCCTGATTAGCTAGTCGGGGATAAGTGAGCATGTCTAATTTTCTTCTTCCCGGTTTGGTCAAATGGGGATCAGCTAATTAAAGCAGTTTAATTAATCTATTTAATTGTTATTCAGATCAAATCAAGACATGATCGCAAAAGAATCGACCCGTTTATGGCTAGCTTAAGGCTACAATTTGGCAAAGAAAAGTAGCACAAAACTTTGGCTGTTATGTATGCAGCTAGATCAGAGCAAGACTGCATATATTACAATATAATGCTATAGAAAAAGCTCACTTTGCATGTGTAGTTGCTTTTAATCCCAGAGACACAGTGATTTTTGCTCATGTGACCACTGTATGGACCCTGGTATAATGATCAAATAAAAGCTAGAGGCTTCATTGGCAAACATGAAGCCCAAAGCGTGTAGTAGGCCACTGCCACCTTCAGACAAGAGTATGTATCCACAGTGGCATCTTTTAATGTGTATCTAAACCCAAAAACAAAAGTTTAGCAGATGGAAAATGGTAGACACGAAAGAGATCCAAAACTTAGGCTAGGGCTACACTTTGCTAAATTCCCTGTGTTGAACGTGCCCAGTTAGTTAGTTACATGAACTTAAAGGGGCCACATTAATGATTGCGCTATGAAAAATGTTAATTGTTGGAAAAAAAATCAAACATAAAAATAATTAAGCGATGATCTACGGGTTTCTAGGTATTACGATTTTTTTGTATCTTCGCATGCACATAGGATTTAGGAAAGGAAACGATCAGTTTTAAATCTTATCACCTAATGTGGTGGTAAATGCAACCAACATTTTGAATGGAAAAATCGAACTGTGTAAGGTGAAAAAAATCTAATGCAGTAGAGAGATCTGTGTATCTCGCATTAATGGAGTAGAGGAAATGTTAGAGTGTTATCACTGGGACAGAAAGTAAGAGCGGTCCGAAACCTAGATAAGCTAGCCATACACGCATCAACTTTTGCTCAATCCATCTTAGCTTCATTCGGTTTCTGTGATTGAAATATCTGCTGTCAGTCTGGCATTAATCGTACCACCATACAGCGTGATCGGTTCCTAACCTTGAGCCCCCATACACATGTCCTTTTCGCTGTCTATTTTGTGGAGAACCGACTGCCCGGCTCGTTCGCGGCACTCGCGCAGGGGTCAATTGTAAAATGTAGGCGCCCACCTGAAACAACTGACCAGAATAGCACTGCAAGTCGGTAGCACAGCGATCCGCTGATGACGTTCTTTTCTTCTGGTTGATTGTTATACTTTGGATGGGGGCCCTGGTATCTGGAAAAGTATCTTTTGGGAATCCATGTGTGAGTGGCAAACATCGTGATTCCCGTAAGTTCGGCTGACAACTGAAAGCAGCATGAGACATCACCATGCTGTGATCAGTCAATGGCGGAACGCCCAGGAATCTACTCCTGTATGGGTAGCTTTCATTCTGTGCTCAGTTCCATAGTCTATCAAAATATCAAGAAACCCTCAGGTACCTAAGGTAGCCATACACGGCCCAATTTGCACCCGATTTTTCGGCTGCTCGGAAGAAAATCAGGTGGCCCCACCTGGTGAGATAGACCAGAATTCTCCCGCATGTCAGATCGCATGGTGATCCGACATGCTGGTAAATTCCCGTCTGATGCCACGGATGGCAGTACCCATTGAAAGTATTGGCCTGCACACAAAGGGTGCACGCTGATCAGCTGAGAGGCTGGCTGCAATGGGATGACGCCATCTCGCTGAAGTCGATCTCTCATCTATTGAGGCAGAATCACCTCGTGTATGGCTACCTTGTAACGATCTACAGAAATTTAGCAACATCACTGCCTAATACATTTTATGTTTCATTTCCATCTACAAAAAAGAAAAATCATGTATGGCCTCCTTGCAATAAGGGTGCTGTCTTTGTAGACAACTGTCTAAAGGCCCCCATACACCTTACAATCTTTCCATACCATTTCTGTACAATCAACTTTTGTTCTACCAAAACCATGTAATATGAGGACCTTTCTAATCATCCCAATCACTACGTATTCTATCAGGGAGGACCCAGCACTACATAGCAGTGATATATACCTTCTAATCACTATGTATTCTATCAGGGAGGACCCGGCACTACATAGCAGTGATATATACCTTCTAATCACTATGTATTCTATCAGGGAGGACCCGGTACTACATAGCAGTGATATATACCTTTCAATCACTATGTATTCTATCAGGGAGGACCCGGCACTACATAGCAGTGATATATACCTTCCAAGCACTATGTATTCTATCAGGGAGGACCCGGCACTACATGCAGTGATATGTACCTTCCAATCACTATGTATTCTATCAGGGAGGACCCGGCACTACATGCAGTGATATATACCTTCCAATCGCGATGTATTGTATCAGGGAAGACCCAGCACTACATAGCAGTGATATATACCTTCCAATCACTATGTATTGTATCAGGGAGGACCCGGCACTACATGCAGTGATATATACCTTCCAATCACTATGTATTGTATCAGGGAGGCCACTTTACTACACAGTTGTTGGTAGATCTAATAGAAATTGTATGGATTGATGTTATGGTGTATGGGGGGCTTTAGAAAAATAGTTCTTACACTGTGGAAGTTGTTTTGGGTATATACAAAATACTTAATACAATTATAAGAAATGTATTCATAATGGAAAGCAACTTAGAACCAGTTTTTCTTCCCATTCAGCAATTTATAGCCAAAAGGCTGACTATTCCAGTGTAGGATGTTGGTGCGTATACTTTATAATATAACCGTAAAGCGAGTCCTGTAGGAATATAATGGACGCAGTCTTTTCCCCCAAACCTACACCAGCATTTCTGTAGCCAGTGAGGCCTTATTGTAAACTGGAAAGCCGGTAAGATACTTTGATGAATTAAGGGGATTAATATTTAAACAACGTAATGCATTTCTAATTTGCAGCCACCACTAAACTACCGCTTTTTGAATGATGTCTGCACTTTATGGGGTGTGCTTAATAACCATTTAGGCCCGTGTGTCTGGTAATGTGTTTTCAGTGACGAGCAGAGAGTCTGGAGGTTGAATATTAAGCAGCATTTCGGAATAATACAAGTCGTTTTCCTGGCTTCAGGCACTACATCTGTCAGCCCTTCCTATTGTTTTCACAAGCAAAACCCCGGAGTGCATTTCACAGGGAAACTATGCAGCACTTCTAAGGGCAGAGAGTATTTCTGGCAGACCATCCATGTGTGTCTGGATAGCAGCGTCCGGTTAGAATTGTTATCTGTAATGTCTCTTGCACTATTATACATTATAATAAATATTGGAGAATGTAAGGCTTAGATGTTGGTAAACATGTGTACCATACCCTGATGGGAATGTTTAATGCTGACGTTTCAGGCACACATTTTGTCAGTTGAAGTTTCTTCAGATTATAATGAGTTTCTATCCAGCAGATGGAGCGGTCGAGCTCAATGCATTGTGCGTGTTTGACACGAGCGGAAGATATTTCATGTTGCTATAGAAGGAGCTTTCAAACATTCTTTGCTTTATGGAGATTAGTGAACTGATTTATAAACATTGGTCTTAGCTGCATGAACTACCAATAATATAAATACGTGATAATTATATTCTGAAGATTCATGATAAGTTATTGTGAACTGAGCAATGTCAAAGCAGGTCTGTGAAAATGTAAACTTTAAATTATTTTACTTGTAGGAAGTGTTGTAGCTGTTCATGCAGACTTTCACACAACCAATAACTTGCTGCATTGGTCAATAGAAGATGCCTCGTAGATTCCCTGTTGTAGTATGAATATACAGTAAGGAAAATGGGACTGTGCAAATAGAAATAAACATTAATGCTTACTTTCCGGCTAGGGTTCCACTATCCGTTAAACCCCTGCATGAATGAAGAGATATTTACAGAGTGCACAAGCTGCCCATTGACGGCAATGGGGCTATGACAGGGCTGTCTCCACAGCCCATCAGAGCTCTCGATCCGTCAGTCCCCCACCTCCACTTTGGTTCCCAAACTTTCCCTGCATGGCCCCCTGTTTCTATTTAGGAAGCCTTAGCTGCTGCATTTCCCCCCTAGGCTTATACTCAAGTCATTCAGTTTTTCCAGATTTTTTTTTCTAAAATTAGGTACCTCGGCTTATATTCGGGTCGGCTTATACTCGGGTATATACGGTATAGACTTACTGCGATTTGTAGTAGTTCTCTTTGAATTTTTGGGATAAAGAAGATTACGATTTATTTTCTCGTCAGGATTTTTTGTTATCTTGGGCTCCATTACAGAGATTTTCTCTAACTTAGGGCTGCACTACGTTTTTTATGGGTATCGTGAACGACCGACTGCTGTGCACGTTCCCACCAATCGTTTGGCAGTTGCCCGGCCGCAAATTGGGTGCGCCTACCTGGGCAGATCGACCAGGATCGTACCGCAAGTCGGATCACACAGAGATCCAACATGTCTAAATTCCTGACCGATTGCATTATTGCATCCCCCCAGCAATGGGGATGCTGGTAATGTCCGGCACACAAAGGATGCCCGCCGATTCTCTCAGTGACTGGCAGCAGCGTGATGGCGTAATCACACTACAACCGGCCTCTATAAAATCCGGTGGGGATCAGCCTGTATATGCCTACCTTTAGGCTCCATTCCACGCAAGAGCCAGCATTGCCGCAATGATGACAGGGACTCACGTTTTGATTGGGGATACATGTATACATTCATAGCCCGTAAGACACAATGGGCTCTGTTTGTAATGCACAGAACATGGGAAAACGCAGTGAAGGCTTTAGTGAGGTTATCTCACTAAAACGTGCTTTATGTTACTGGGTTTGCATCTTTGCTTCACTTATACTTTAATAATTATCTGGCAGTTTAATAGGCATAAACTACACAAGCAGTAGCTTAATCCAGCTAATAAAATTGCACAATACAGATGGGGCATATGGCCTCATCCTGAGTACATTACACAATAGTATCATATTGTAGCAATAAATCACACATTAGTGGAACATTATGAGATCAGGGTGGGCAGATTACTGCTACTTTCTACTTGTGTTGGAAGCCATTTACAGCTCTAGATTATTCAGTCGACTTTCAGTTACCTATGGATTTTATTAGCAGCAGATGACATGGGGAGCCATGTCATCTGCTGGTGTTGGTCCACTGTGCTTCATTAAGTCAAGAGTCAATGCAGCCGTCTATCAGGACTTCCTTCCGCAGACGCAGAGCTTGATGGAGATGTTGACTTCATTTTCCAGCAGGACTTGGCACCTGGCCACACTGCCAAAAGTACCGAAACTTGGTTCAATGACCAAGGGATGACTGTGCTTGATTGGCCAGCAAACTTGCCTGACCTGAACCCCATAAAGAATCTATGTGGCATTGCCAAGAGAAAGATGTGAGACCAAATACATACCTGTCAACCCTCCAATTTTCGCCAGGAAAGTCATGTTTTTATGTGGCTTTCCCAGCCGAATCCCGATTTCAAGAAATCCCGGACTTTTCCCGGATTCTTGAAATCACGCTAATTTAGCAGGGAGAGGGCGTTTCTTTCCCTACTAATGTCCCACCTCGCACATTATCAGCACAAGCAGGGTGGGACATTTGCAGGGAGAGTAACGCCCTCTCCCTGCTAAACCAGCTGAGAGGTAAGCCCGGTACCTGAAGTGACGTCAGTGACGTCACTTCCTGTATGTCCCCTTTTATAACACTTCAGCAGTGCCACAGGCTGATATCATCCATGCCACGCCTCATTGGGGCAGTAATTTATGCAAAAAGGGGCCCAAATCAAGTCCTAAGTACATATGCATGATAATATTTTTCAAAGGTCTGACATTTTTGGAATTAAAATCTTTGTTTTATTAATTTAATGTAATATTCTAATTTTCTCAATTTTGACATTTGAATTTTGGAGTTTTCATAAGCTGTAGCCCAAAATCAACAAAATTATAACAAATGCTTGAAATACTTGTTTGTAATCAGTCTATTTCATATATGAGTTTCACCTTTTATGTTAAATTTGTGAAATACAGGAACTTTTGGACGATATCCTAATTTTTTACAAGTCTCCTGTGTATTTGCTGAGTGAAGGAGAGTGGAGAGTCAAAGGTAAAACCAAAGGTGTTGGATGGGGGAGGTGGCTCTGTTCTATACTGTTTGTGAGATGTCAAGGGAAGGCTTTGAAAATGATGGGTGAAGATAATGAGGTAATCATTATCTAAACAAGTGATTCTTTATATAGGCTTTATCTTTGTATAGGCTTTAATAATGCCAATACAGTTTAAAACCTGTGTTCAATGACTGTTATTTCTACCCACAGTAACATTCAGTATATGCACATTGCCATTCCTCCAAATTTTTAAATGACAAAACTATTACTTCAAGCATTATGGAACACTGAAGTATGCTGATTTAGAGGTTAAGTGACAAAATATATCACACATAGTCATCCCTCATTCGTTAGTGGGAGCATAGGCACACACCTGTCTGCCAATCCCACACCAACATGTCTTTTCCCGGAATCTTCTTCGAGCGGGAAGAGAAGAGGCGAGTGACTCACTCAGGCGCCGTTTGGGTCGCTGATTGACTTTCATGTAAGCCAATCAGTGTGTTCAGCCAGAACCTGAGTCATTCTCCTTCTCTTCCCACTCTAAGAAGATCTCAGACGAGCATGCATCAGTGAGGGATCGATGGACAGGCAAGATCATTTGCCAGAACAGTTTCGAGGGGCCACAAGTGGAGGACTGAGGGGGGCTGCCAAGGAACGCCCATAGGGCCGCAGGTTGGGCACCTGGGGCCCATATAGTGTATGGTAATAGATAGATGTGAATTTGTTGTTTTACATTGCAGCCACCTTGCATTGAATGAAGCTGTTGATGAAGCGATGGGAGAAAATATAAAGATAGCAACCTGTTTGATAAACAATTTGGATAAACAGGAAAGTAATAGGAATCGCGTGAAGCCCACCTTGTCCGTCCGATCACGTCTGATCGATCGGGGGCCCAGAATCGGATCGGACAGAGAACCAACATGTTGGTCTTTCTGATCCGATTCTGCACACATCAGGGGGAGTTGCCATTTGTGGAGTAAGTGATCGGACACGGAATCGTCCAGGAATCCGTGGGACAAGGTGGTATGTAGCGATCGGACACACCTAATTGGACGATCGATCGGACCTCCGATTCCCGCTGAGATCACCGGAATCGATCGGATAGGTGATCGATCGGCCATGGAATCCGACAATGTATGGCTAGCTTAAAACAAGTCTCATGGCAGGTCTACTTTAAAAGGCAGCAGAGCACTGAGTTATCTAACTTACCGGTAACTGATCTAAGATTGTGTAAAGCTGAAATTTTATTTGGTAATATGTTACCCCCCTTTTTAACAAGCTGATTCTATTTTTAAATATTTGTTTCTGTTTTCATCACATATCGACCTAGACCTAGTGACATCCTATTTATGTGTCTGTGATGCTGAGCTACACAATAAAAAAAAACTGCAATCCAATAAAAGTAAGAATGAGCCAAGGGCAGCAAGTTTAGGCAAATGGCCTATATAATGCTTTTACTGGGCCCGAGCATGTAGAGGGGCCCAGCAGGCAGCTACCAGGCTACCCAGTCGGTGGATGTTGTCGCGGGATTGACATGGCAACCAACTTCTGCTGAGCCTGTCAGGACGTGCAGTAATAACTCCCCCACCCCCCACACAACAACATTTTTAGTGCCACCAACCCACCAGTATAGTTACACCAACCTAAAGTATTGGACGGGGGGCCTGAAAAATTTGTATGGCGCACAAAGATTTCTAATGGCACCCTGGATTTAGATACAGTAATTTAATTATTTTTGAATTATGATTGATTTGTGAAAACATTTCTTTGACTGCATACAATTGTATGTAGATTGATGTTGATCCAAACAAGCACCTGCAGAGTTTGATTGTGTCCATTTCAGTCTGAATGCAATTTGGATACTAATTACACTTTTCTGCATTTCTTCAGTCAGATGTTTTGAGGTACATGGGTGTTCTTGATTAGCAACTTAAATTATCAATGCCAGTGTCAGGACCTAGTAATACATAAGCAGTGACCACTTCAGTGGCCCACTCCAGCCACCCTTGCCAATACCAAGTTTTAAAAAACCCAAAAAACTAACGTCTCCAGTGTCCTTACTGAAATGACAGTGACATGACATGCCAAGTTTGGCTCTTCTAAATGTGTGGGGTCCTTATGGTGCTCACAACACTTTCTGTTGGATTCTTAAGCCCCCCATACCCCTTACAATCTTAAGCAGGGTACAGACGTGGAGATATGGGTCAAAACTGTGTCCGTTTCGAGCGCCGTGCACGCTCACGGCCATCTATCTGACCCATATAATCTGCCCCCATCGCTGTTTTCGAGCGGGACAAATCAATCCCGGTCGAAAGCAGCCTTATCGGACATGGCCGTTAATAGGGCGATGTCCGCTGCCTTGCTTTGTCTCCAGGCAAAGCTTGGATGAGGAGGAGGAGCAGTTCTGCTCTACCCGGCTCCTCCGATATTTGACAGCAGCGTGATGACCTCATCCAGCTGCTGCAGGGTACATTGAACGGCTCGAATATCAAGGTGTCTGTACCCTGCTTTACCATACAATTTCTGTACAATCAACTTTTCTTCTACCAAAACCATGTAAAATGAGGACTTTTCTAAACCTTCCAATCACTATGTATTCTATCAGGGAGGACCTGGCCCTACATAGTTGTTGGTAGATCTAAAGGAAATTGTATGGAGTGATCTAAAGGTGTATGGGGGGCTTTACATATATCTTGTGTTAGGCAGCTGAATATTGATGTCAAGTGCAATGATGATGTTGGCACAATGGTTCTTAGAAGTGCACAAAGCATTTAATGGTCCCCAGAGGTGCCACAAAGAACCACATACTGTGATATTAAGGGGGAGGGAGGCAACAATTTTGGAGAGCAAGAAGAAGTTATCAGTCCCCTCCACCAATAGAGATCCTGCAAGGAAGTGGAATCCTAAAGTTCAGAAGACTTTTTAGGAGATCACAAAACAATTAACACTGCCCAGCACCCGAATAAGTGCCTTGAATGCTCACAAAATGGCAAATTCATATAGTTAAAAAAGATGGTATTTCTGAAATATTTTTTTAATATTAATAAATTGCAGAGATTTCAATTGTCCATATCCCAAGAGCCCGAATCTGAAAACTACAAACTAGGTTAAGGCCCCCATACACCTTAAGATTTATCTGTCAGATTACCTTTAGATATGCTAAACCATGTAATATGAGGGACTTTCTAAACCATCAAGTTTCCTGTGTTCAATCACGGAGGAGTCGGCATTACATAGTTGTTGGTAGATCTAAAGGATATCTGACAGAGGCATCTAAAGGTGTATGGCCAGCTCTAGTCAAGTCATTAGTCTCTCAGCAGTAGGGGTTAAGGTCTGGCAGAAGGATTCTATTTGAACACTGGTGATAGATCATCTTTACTGAATCATTTTTACAGAAGATTGAACCTCCTGCACTTAGAAGAAATCTCTAGTTGTTTTCTTTAAGCACTGAGCTCTACTTTAAATGAACCATGCCAAGTAGCTAATGAACACGTACGAAGCATTGGTGGACTTCAACCAACAATCTTCACACAAATGCTTTTGAGATGCGGCGGACTTAGTTGTCACTTATGTAAACAGTTTGATGAAAGAGCCACATGTATGACAATATAAACAATAGCAATATTTTTAGGCTCAGCCTCATTCTCATGTACGGTATATTTTCCATGTGCCAATCGGCACTGACGTGCCACCGAAAGGTCAGAGTAAACCATTACATATTTGTGGCTTGTATGTATCTTTTCGTACCCTAGTTTTACATACCAAGGATAATTAATGTTATGCTCTTGTGTACACTAAAATGCTTTAGGCTTTATTATAAGCAGGGGATAACATTCTCATACAAAAGGCCAGTTGGCAGCTCCGGTATACAGAGGAGCCAAGAAACAAAACTTGTATTCTGCTAGAGCCACATCGAAGCTGTGATCCATTCGGAAATATTTAGCCACATTTGCTTATTTTATTATTAAAAAGGGAGAATAATTGGAGCCATAAGGAAAACACCAAGGTCTTGCAGGAATGTCTGTGGGAAAAGTTAGAAAATTGCTCATTAAAATAGAATTATGGCCACATCAACAAATAAACAGTGTAAGCCTTGACTCAGTAAGAAGTGCACAGAATCAGATGTCTGGACTTGCAACCTTTGCTTGTAGATTAGATGAAATGGCGATAATATAAACTGATGAAGATGTGATGTTTCAGTAAAATGGAACTTGCTGTAACACTTAATATGTGCAGATAATATATTACCAGTGGCTGATTACCATAGAATAATAGCCTACATTTCCATTTGAGACGTGTTACAGATTTTGGTGGTACTCTGCTGTTTTTTTGTGCTCATGTAATAGATTAGAATACAAACAGTGACCAGTGTATTATACAGTGCTGCTTGAAAGTATGTGAACCCTCCAGACATGGTTACTGTTTGTGCAAAAAACATTTAAAGAACCTTATTAGACATACATCTAAATCCCAATTTGTAAAGCACACTTCCAAATAGTAGAACACACACAAAAAAGAGATATATTTTCATTATTTAGTAAACAAAGGAGGTTTATGTCCCAACAACTGAAAATCTTACATTGCATAAGTATGTGAACCCTTGTATTAGTAGCTTGTGGCTCTCCCTTTGCAGCCATTACTCCAACTAAAACGTCTCCTGTAACCACTACCAGTCTCTCACATCTGCTTATGGGGATTTTGCCCCATCCTCTTGCAGAACTCAGCCAGTTGAGAGACGTTGGAGGGACATCTGGCATGTACCAACTTTTTCAGGTCTCTCCACAACATTTCAATTGGGTAAGGTCCGGACTTTGACTGGGCCAATCCAGAGTGCAAATCCTCTTTCTCTGAAGCCATTCCTTTGTACTGTTGCTGGAATGCTTTGGGTCATTGTCTTGTGCATAATCCATCTCGTCCCAGCTTCAACTCCCTGACTGATGGCAGGAGATTCTGGTCGAGAATCTGTTGATAACCAGAAGAATTCATGATTCCTTGGACAATATGGAGTCGTACCAGGCCCAGCAGCAGAAAAAGCAGCCCCAGACTTTCACATTTCCACCGCCCTACTTCACGGTTGGGAGGAGGTTCTTTTCTTCATATGCCGTGTTGATTTTTCTCCAAAACATGTCGGTTTTGATTGTGACCAAATAATTCTATTTTAGACTCGTCTGTCCAGAGAATGGACTTCCCGAAGGCCTCTGGTTTGTCCAAGTGCTCTTTGGCAAAGTTGGAAAGGGCAGTTTGTGCTTTTTTGAGAGCAGAGGCTTCTTCTAGCAACCCTCCATGAATGTCATGGCTATTAATTTCGTCTGATTGTAGACGCATGCACATTTGTCCCAGATGCTGCCCAGAGAGGCCTTGCAACTCTCTAGAGGTGATGTGTGGGTTGGCCTTTACCTTGGTTATTATTTTCTGGTGCGTCTGGGTGATATTTTTGATGGGCAGTCCACTTCTAGGCAAAGCTGCTGTCATGTTGAGGCCCTCCATTTGTAAGTTATCTGTCGTACAGTGGATGGATGGAGCTGGATCGTTTGGAGATGGTCTTATAGCCTTTCCCAGGACTGATGGCTGTCACTACCCTCTTCTTCATGGCCCTCGGTATCTCTTTGCTGCTGGCATGTTGGATTTGTATGGGACCACCGTGTTGTTTCCTCTCTCTTTTAATTAGTGCAGGCCAAAACATTTTCCAAGGATGTCTCATGTCATGGTGCGGGCGCTGTTTAACATGCTAAAAGTTTTTGTGCCCATTTAATGAGATATATGCAGGTCCATGTCAGTGTCCTGACTTTTTTGTCTGCCGCAGTTAAACAAAACAGGTGTCTTTACTGCCACCATTGTGTGATGACTTCAGTAGTTCACAAACTGGGGGGCGCAAAGATATTCCAGAGGGGGGGGGGGCGCAGTCCCTCATTCTTAAATGTGTTTGAATAGGGAGGGGGGATTTAATAATGTTCCTAAATAGAAAAGGGGGACCCTGCAAGGACAATTTGGGAACCACTGAGTTAGCCAATAAACTGTATCACTTGAACTCCAAACTTGCTGTGATTGGACAGTGAAATGGACAACAAATCGGTGCATGTTATGCTAGGCATACACAGCTTGGTGCCCATAGGATCAAGGGGCAGTTCGATATCGATCCCGCCTGATAAATGTTGGTACCCTGTTCGACCAAGCTATCTTCGAGAGGGATGAATTGATCCCACTCGAAGAAAGGCTAGATGGCTCTATAGGTGCACAATGAACGCGCATGGCAATCGCTTGTGCTCAAATCTATACAAAAAATCGAGCAGTGTATGCCTAGCTTTAGAGTGAATATACACATGTTTAAACTAGTGCAATGATTTTGAAAGTTAAATCATTGGCCACTAAAAATGGAGGTCAAGTCAACTAGTTGAGACGTCATCACACAGACATCACGTCCCCCTCCCTTCTTGCCAATACTGACAGAGAGAGGAGGTCTTGTGCTGACCATCAATCAGAGGTAGAGACAGCATGCACACAGGTCAGCGCACTCGGAGAGAGAAGGTCTACTCTATATTGATTATTTTGTAAACACAAAATACTTCAGAAGTGGTTTTCCTCCATACTGTATAGTATAGGTCCCTATGGAGTCATCTGAAGAAGAAAGGGCAGTGGGGGCTTGGATGGGTGTAGGGCATATTTTGAGGACAAATGGATTACACCGGATATAAAAGAGACCATCCCTGTTCAGTGTTCTCCCCAGAATTTTTTTTCAGCCGGGCGGCGCGATGACGCCAGCGGCAGCACACAAGTCCTCTGACAGGCGGCGCCTCTCTTCAGGAGTGCGCCGCAGCCACTGAAAGACTCCGGCCCGCGGCTCCGGTAGTGTGCCGCGGGCCGGTGTCTTTCAGTGGCTGTGGCGCGCTCCTGAAGAATGGGAGGCGCCGCCTGTCAGGCTGCTCGCCGTGGAGGACTTGTGTGCTGGGCGGGGACTAAGATCTCCCGGGCGGGCCGCCCGGCCAATCTGCTCTGGGGAGAACACTGCCTGTTTTAAATCTTTCCCTACTAATGAAGATAGCATTTTAAACAAGTGAAAAAGTCTGGGCAGATTGAAAGAAACAAAACATGAGACACTCACATTTGAAAGTTGAACAATTATAGGAATTGCATATACAAAACCCAAAAGGTCATTCTTGCAACATATTCTAGGTTCTTACTGCAGTACAAATAATAGAATCAAACACTGAAATCAGTGTTAAAGTTTTATTATGATGCAGACATCACTGCACATGTATATTTGTACACCAAAAACACCAGCCCCTAGAAGAGCCACCAGCCAAAAATGGTTAAGAACTGGTTATTGTAGATTTTTTTTTAATTTTTTTTCATTTTTTTTTTTTTTAGCTCCCTCTTCTTCAGTGGATAGTTTCCCTGCCATGTTCTTTGATTTTAGCGTTGACAGCTATCTATTTTTCATGGCTATCGATGCAAGCAGTGCATGTAGGCACGACTCTGCCGATATTGTTTGGAAAACCATGGAGATGTCTTCTGTGTTGGCTGTGGTCCCAGAAGCTTAAATACAACTTCATTAATAGGCAGCATGCTTCTTTCCTGGAGGGACAAAGGCTGATAGTGAATAGTATGATGTGGTGGCTGTGATTTAACGCTCTCACCAGCCCCGGAAGCCACTGCAGTTTTGTCATTGAAGCTTGTGGATTTTAGTAGTTTGATTTCTAAAAAGAGACTAAACATTCTCTTGTGGAAATCCATAATCCTAGACCACTGCATGAATGATGGTCAACTTACATAATTATTATTGTTCACTTTTATTTGTATAGCACTAACATATTACGCAGCATTGTATATTATATTAGAGCTGAGATGCAACACAAGATAACACACAAGTACATGTCGTGACAAGGAGGTGAGGACCTTGCCCATAAGCCTGCAGATGTTTGTCATGTAACTGAGTAGAGCAGATATTCTACATATGTATAGGAGCTGCCATATACTATATAGGAACTGCCACTTCAATATGTAACTGGCATATTATTACGCGGTATTGAATAGATTTCTGCAATTGTTAGTCATGTAAAGAAGTCAGATTTCTGAAATTCAATGTTTACAAAAAAAATATTAACAATTAAACACCTTCCAATAACCTATATAATTGTATATTATAGTCCATATACATTTTGTGAAAAAAACCTTTATAAACTCAATATTAATAAAGGTTTTTTTCATGGGAACATGGGACCAGGACCTGGTCAGCTTCTATTAAAAACTAGTTAAGGGCCCATTCACACTATACACGTTGTGTCATGTTTTTTATGCGTTTTTATGATACTGCAGTTTTCATAGAAAACCAGTTGTAGCTCTGAGGGCTCGATCACACTAGCAGTTCTACAACGCAGTACGTTGTAAACGCAAAGGTACACAGCTTTTCATTGGACCATTCACACTTGCCCCACGTTTGTGTTTATGCTAAGGCACAATTCAGTGGGTTACCGTAAACGCCCTGCTGCATGCAATATTGTAAGAGCCTCCCACTTGGTTTTTAACCGTAATGGACACGGTTAAGGGATGCAATAAGCGTTACTGCTAGTGGGCCCATTATGGGCATAAAGCTGATCCACAGTCACAGTGCACATACTAAAAAATTGTGAGGGCCCTTTCACACGAACACCCTGCTGCATGCATTCAAAAATGCATATGTGCACTGAGCAAAAAGCATGCAATTGTGTAAATTTTGTTAAGACATACGTTAAAAAAACCACTTGTAGTGTGAAAGGTCCCTAGAGCCTGGTTCACTACTATCTGTGTTTACACACATTGGGCAAAGCATGTCCAAAGTGCTTATTATATCCAATGAGCCTGTTCACATGAAACAAATGTAAAGCGGATATAAGTGTGAATCTGGTGTAACTTTACTTCCTAAATCCCTTTCTGGTAAATGTTGTCGCCAGATAGGAAAGTGATGGCAAATCTCTTGAATGGACTTCTGATGAGCTGTAAAATTTGACAGCGGTTCCTGCATTTCCTTATTTTATTTCAAACTATGGAAATAGTGTTTTGGGTATGAATGCACTTTAAGAAACGTTTGAAATGTCAAACCTGATATAGTTCCCTTGTGAAAAGCCAGACACTGTATATTCAAACCAATGACTTGCCTTGGATATTTGGCTTTATTGTGTTTTTCAAATGACCAGTCATTAGGCTCAGCTCAGCAGGAGTCCGGCATATGTTACAAGCAGTCAAGCCTTGGGCACACAAACAGCTTGTATTTGGTAGGGTTTTCATGCATTCTCTATTTATAACCATCAAGAATTTCATATCCCTAGTATATTGATCAGTATAGTCCTGTTCTAAAGCATATCTGAGCCCAATCAATTGAGTTTGATATACATTTCCATAAGGTGAAAGTACCGGTATTCTTCAATATCCATAAATGGGCAGCTCAATGAATCCATGACCAGCCTACTATGGTAGAGCCTGTTACACCAGTTGCCCAATCAGATCAATATTTCATCATGTTCTATGTGTCAACCCCCTTCCTCCTGCACGCCAATGGGTGGCAACATTGCCCTGAACATTGAGCATACCAGCATTTACCAGCATGGTAAAACAAAGGCCAATCCTACTCGCTGTATACAATGACCTGAAGGTCCCTTTCACATCTATGCACATAACGCATTCATACCCAAACTCCGATCATTCAAACATGTCATTGGCCTGTTT
Organism: Ptychadena robeensis; assembly: GCA_036250615.1. NCBI lineage: Eukaryota > Metazoa > Chordata > Amphibia > Anura > Ptychadenidae > Ptychadena > Ptychadena robeensis. The sequence continues at coordinate 36,104,264 of CM070034.1, read as the reverse complement.
ATACAATTGCCTTGTGTTGCGTTTCCATAAGCAGCCCTTGTACATTTTTTTACCTGTGTTTGTACCTTCACAGTTAAATGAATTCAAATGGAAGGAAATGAAGATGCTTGTTAGCGTGTTTTCAGCATTTTACCTCATGACAACTAACCTGCTAAAACCCTAAAAATACACTGCAAACATAAAGTTTATGTTGCTTTATTTATTTTATCAACCCAAAATAATGATCCTCCCCCTTTCATAATACTGGACAGTGAGCAGGCCTGCCCTTCCTTATGACCATACAAGACCCCCTTGGACCCCCATTGTAGCCTGGCATGGCAGCATAAAGGAGGGTAATGAGCATGCACGTCATCCTTTTTAGCCAGACCAGATACCATACCTCAGCATGGGGAAGACCTTTGTGTGCAGGGTAGTCTATTGCCATCCCCCACCCTATAGAGCGACTACAAAGAGAGAGCGATGGAAGGTGGTCACCTTTAAAGTGTCCAAACTATTTAATCTGACAAATCCCCTTTGTGATGACAATAGAGGTCCCAATGATGCCTTACATATTAATGTGGAGGGTTACAACAGTTCTAGAAATAATGACAACACTGTAATGTTACTTTTTATGTCCATAAAACCGCACCATTTTACTCAAAACCCTTTTTACTATATATGTCTCCCAAAGTTATTTTATGGCTACCTCCACCTCCCTGCCATCATCAATGCGCCAGTTCCCACAGACCAGGGCATCATGGTAGGTTGGCATGAGCCTATGTGCTCAATGTAAACAAGGAATTATGGTCTGTTTACATGGAGAGCATGGGCTAATGGGAACCTATCCATGACACACTCATCTGTTTGTTAACAGACTGTGGAAACCTGGTGGTGTTACTTGTAATAATTAAGGCTCGATTCATATCTATGATTTGCTTATTTCGTTGGTGGTTGGAGAGGTTAAACCGTTCAGACACTGTTAAGCTAACTATACACGTTATGATTGCACTGCGATCGCTGTATGCAATGTGATTGTTCCTGCTCAAATTTCGCCCTAACCAATTGAGGGTCCCCGTTCAAAAAAAAAACAACAGTCCGTTTGCCTTTAGATCAATTGCTTCTTCGATTGTTTTTTTCTTTTGCGGGGGTCGATTGTTCGAGAATTGATTCATGACCACCCTCTGTCCCTGTCTCCCTACATCGCTTCTTCAATGTCAACGTATTACATGCCCCTCCGTGACAATGTCTAATGTTCCCCATTCCAGACCCTGCCAATAACATGCCACTTAAGCTGGGCATACACTGTGCGATTTTTCCATTTGATTGACTTAAAAATCGATCGTAGAGGCCAGTCGTTTGACAATAAATTCCTTGGTAGCTGAATCGCTGATCGTTCTAAAGTTATCAAAATACAACATAAAATCGATCGGTTAGTGATCAGACATGTTGGTATATTTCATTAGATTTTTTAAGTATCTGACAGGTTTTTTAGGTATTTCGAATGGTTTGCATCACGGAGCATGTGGACAGGGCATTGGAAAGTAATTGATTTGTTTTGAATTAATCACACTGTATGATGGTGCGATCAATGTTAGACTGAGTCGATATCTCACTCGCACAAGCCGATTGAATCTAAGGGTAGCCATACATGTATGGATTATGCCTCGATAGATGAGGGACAGACTGCATTGTGATAACGTCATCACGCTGCAGCCGGCCCCTCAGCTGACATCAGACTGACATCCCTATCCAAAGTAATGGGATCGGACAGGGATCTACCAACATGTCGGATCACCATGGAGTCCGGCATGTGGGAGATTCCTGGTCAACCGCACCATTTTCAGCCTAGCGAACGCCAGCCGATTGGCAGGAACGCACATGGCGGTCGATCGCCGGTCGATATGCCCATGTATGACTACCTTAAGGCTGCCCACACACGGGTTGATACCTGAGTGCAGAGTGATGACGTCACCACGCTGCACTCGAGCTTAGTTGATTGAATGAGAACTGATGCGGGATCAATTGAAAGGCTGGATGCAATCGATTTGAGCACAATTGTTCGCCCTGAACGCGCACAGCAATTGATCTATTACAAAATCAAACCGTGTATGCTTAGCTTTAGATCGATCATGCACAAGTTGTCGAGCTTTAGCCATCACTGGATTGTGGATGTAAAGAGGCTGCAGTTGATTGTCAGAATAGACCTGTAACAAAGAGCGACCATTATTTCATCCTTGGAAATGTTTATAATGCAGATACAGAGTGTTCTTTATACATATATCTGTGTTTTGCAGTGATCACCGGTATTGCATAGTATCTGGGGGCAGGCAGTGCATGTTGTAGAAATCATTGCCATCCTCTCCATCCCCCTGATAACCTATTCTATTATATAAATGTGATAAATCCAGGCTGACCCCCTCCCTGCTATGTCTCCTCTATTACACGACTACATGAGTGGAGGATCTGCAGTGTGAGCAGCGCCCCCTGGTGTGCAGAGGAGAGCGGTGCAGACGCAGCACTGAGCAGTGGGTGAGGCCACTAGCAAGGACTAGTAGAGAGGGAGGAGTCCGGATCAGCTCTCTCTCTCTGTTCAGAGTCCCAGCTGGCACTGCAAAAAGGGATTTACTATTGTCTAAGGCGGAAAAAAAATAAGAAAACAAAATCCCTTTACCTGATCTGCTGTAACCCAGCTAGAGAGAGCAGACACAAAGGGAGCAGGCTGCAGAGGCAGAGGGAATCTCGTGGACAGCAATCATGTATAACCAGGGCAAGAAGAACATTCCTAGGATAACAGTGAGTGCATGCATTTCTTACTCCCATCTTCTATGTCTAAGCTGTCATGTCTGTGTGTAGTGTGATGTCCATTGTGCTGCTTGTAGTGCTGCTGTCATTTTCATGGAGGGTTATTATTAGGGAGATCTCATCTAATGGCAGACTGGCATCACCAGGCTGTATTATTTGATATCATTGCTGATCAGAGGTGGGATAACTATCATCATGGCCCCCCTGTGCCCAGGATTATCCTGAGAAGGTGAAACTGAGCTGACTGTATTAGGATGAGCACAGAGGTTTATATTCCCTATAATCTGATAGGGAGACTAGCAGGTGGCTGAATTCTATGGCATGGTACCATTGTTCACTAGAAATCCATGTCATCCCCTTGTGATCAGGATGCTTCGATGCAAATACATAATATTTCCTAGACATTTGCTGCATCCCTGTTTATTTATTTACTGAGTGTTTATATAAGCGGGTAGTATAGTAGTAATTTATTATTATTGCAGAGATTCTTACATCAAAGGGAGTGGGGTAACACAGCTGGTAGGGGGTGGTCCTATCTGCACCACCCAACAATACACGGGCAAGGCGTTCATCTCATGTATCGAGCATCCTTTCTGTCTGATAATGATTATCAACGTTAACAATTTTATGTTTTTGTGCTTTTCCTGTTCTACATTTCAAGGAGTAATACACTGCACTCAGCATCACCACCACTCCTTATGGTTTATGAAATCCATGTTCATTCTATGTCTGTCTGATGCACATACGACATTTAGAAAATGTCTGCAAATATTTATTCTTTATTATAAGAAATATATAAAAAATAAAATCTATGTGCACATGTCAGGAATCTCATCCTTTGCATGTTAGACATAGTGCACTGATTTGCGGTGGGTGCAGTGCGATGCTCTGCAGACAATCTCCTGGGTTCCTTATGTTCAGTAGCCGGCCTGCCCTTCATTGTCAGATGCAAGATGTGCAGCTGTGCTTTGTCTGTGCTGAATTTAATTAGACCTTTCGTGGGTGAAGGGTGGGGGATGCACTGGGAGTGGAATAGGTAGCTATTCCATCTTTACCAAACAGACAAAAGGGACATTGGAAAGCAAACGGGGATCATTTACGGAATCAGATCATTACATATATACTTGTATTTCTATTCCTTTTATCCTTTTTTTTACATAATCACATGTATGTGTAATGTGACAAAAATACATATCATATATTTGTAATACAAAAATATATACAATGTACTAACATTTAAAGGTCTATTGATTCCTTCTCATTTGTATCACAATGCTATAATGGTGGCAATTTATGAGTATGGGAAGACAAAATGAAATAAAAAATAAAAAGCTCCTTCCACCCTGATGCCTCCATCTTGGTGGGTCTCATGTGAAATCCCATAGTCTAGAATAAATAGAAACATTTGACAGAAGCCAACATTTTTAATCTTGCTGTCATTTCATGAATAGCTGATACCTAGGCAACAATTACTGAAGGAGTGGTACAGAAGCAACGCTTGCAAAATCTATCATCACGTCAAATAATGTTACACATGGAGCGTGATTTTCTGTGCTGTCTCCTCGTGTTTAGTAGAATGTGAGATGAAGAATTCATGCTGCAGTAGCAATGAATGTAATGCAGGCTGAATGCTCAGGGGGACAGCATAGTAGCTGCCATGTATTTATAAACTAGATGGGGGGGACTGGCCTACTTCAGTATGAAGGAGTCACCATGGGGGCTTGTTCATTTTTATGGAGAATCTTCTGACGTCACCACCCTAGGAATGTATGCTGGACTGTATATACAGTGCTAGATTCTTGACCACCTAGTTGGTGCTCATTGAGGACTTTAAATTCAAGGCCAGATCTTCTCTGGCCAAAAAAATCTACAATTACCTCTTTCTTCTATGGACAGGGTTGTGGTATGACTTGCTCATCCTCCTGTTCATTAATGCAGGATCTTCTCTGGACAAGAAAATCTACAATTACCTCGTTCTTCCATGGACAGGGTTGTGGTATGACTTTGCTCATCCTCCTGTTCATTAATCCAGCATCTTCTCTAGACAAGAAAATCTACAATTACTTCCTTCTTCCATGGACAGGGTTGTGGTTCGACTTGCTCATCCTCCTGTTCATTCATGAGGATCTTCTCAGGCCAAGAAAATCTACAATTACCTCCTTCTTCCATGGACAGGGTTGTGGTATGACTTGCTCATCCTCCTGTTCATTCATGCAAGAGCAAAATTAAGGAGAGTTCTTAAATATAGACTATGGTTATGTTATTCACCATATTAAAAGCCATGTCATAAAACCAGCAATTTGGAAGTTTGGTTTCAATGAATGACATTAAAGCTGGACCCAAGAAGATGTAAAAGATACCAATGAATACAACTATGTACTCTACTTCTAATTAGTGAAACATCTGAACCTTGAGAAAACTGGGAGAGGCAAAAAGCATGTTTAGTTGTGCTGCAGTTCTATGTACTAACAAGGAATGTGCTGCTTTTCCTTGACTTCCCACTTAGACTGGAGAAAGGAAAAGAACCTATTGACCTCAGAAGTGAAAAGTCAAGTCTTCTGAACTATGTGGTCGGCAAATCATAGAAATAAAAATACAAATCTTTTGTAGGGTGAAATAGCTCAAAACTTAATGCTACCAATCAAGATGTCTTGGACCAAAACCAGGATGAGAAGCCAATTAAACCAGTAACTATTGTCATGGCATTCTTGTAGCCAGCAATAGATTCTATGACGAAGATGAAGATGCCAACATGCAGATATATCATTGTTTCCTAATACAGACAATCTGACAATAATACGCCAAAGGTGTTATCAGTCCAAATCATCTATGGAAATACTTCCCCACATCCATGTTATCAAAATGTGAAGCTAACGTTCTGTCCCAAATGCATGGGCAGTAGTGCCCACAAATCATACAACATAGCTAGTTTAGAATAAAGATGTATCCATTCCAGTTATAGTGAAGGACGGTTGCATAGTTTCCTTGCAGGTTTCAATGTTGCTTGTCACATGGATAGTAATTTGTTATACGCTGTCCTACTTAAAGTGGAACTTAGCAAATTTTAAATCTGTGGGCAGGCAAGCTTTCTAATTGCAGAGGAGACATATGTCTACTCTGTAATAAAATATTTTTATAGTGAACTCCCAGCAACAGAGACTCCTAACCCAAATAAAGACCAAAACCCAAGGAAAGTGCTTGTAGACATCATAGACATCACTATATAATGACTTTGTAATATTATTCTCCTCATTGAAATATGATCTTTTGCTTGTCTTTCATAAAGGTCGGTATTTATGTATTCATTAATGGTGGAGAACTGATTAGACAGAACAATTGTTCTTCTGGTCTTTTGTGCCATGACTCATGCGATGTCTTAGTAGATAACAGCCCCCCCCCCCATCTGTTCAGCCCTTCCTCTGTATAGGACACATAGTACCTTTTGACATAGGCCATGCACTGCTGAATTCCTTGTCAAGAACAGAAATCAAATTCTTGAAGTAATTGGACATATTGGATGAACATTTCTTCTACCTGTGTAGAGTCAGCCTCATATATTGTGATAATTACACTTGTAATTATTTGTACCAGTTCATAATCCACCACAACTGATTTCTGTAGAGATACCGTTGTCAGGTTATTGCAGAACATGAACCTTAAAAAAAAAAAACAACTGTTATTTCCAGTGCTCACAATGACTGTATAACACTATACATACTATAAATAATCATATTGCATTATAGGATGGTTTATTTACCTCATTGACCTATATGTGACCAGTAGAGTTGGAAAAAAGACTAGTCAGACTATCAATTAAAAGAAAAAGAATTACAAATGCCCTAATTATATGTGACATATTGTCCTATGATGGGATATATTCCTAATCCTAGTCTTCATTAAGATACACTAAAATTCCCACATCCAATTTTATGCAATGGATGTGTACACACAGGCACATAGCAGCATAACCAGTTGAGTCAATGTCAACGTGGTTAGCTACAATGGCATGTGAAGAGTCGTGTAAACATTTCCATTAAATAAGCATTGGACGAGCCAAAAACACATTTTGAAGCCTTTGTTCCATTGAACTCTTGTGTTTTGGAGGCGTTGGCACTTAACGGGTCCATACGCCAAATGCAGACTCAACCTTAACATTAAAATCTCAGGTATCTCAATAAATGCTCTTTAAACCATTGTGAAGTGAAGCAGATTGTTCCTTCAAGAAAATGTTTAGGAGCACATCCATTTTTAAGCAAACGCCTTAATAAAGTCAGCTGATATGCTGCTATGGAACCAAAAGGGCAGCAGGAAGTTGACCCAGTTGGGATATGATTAAGGCAAGAGAATACTTTTTTCATTCTCCTCTGTGTCCTAATCACTGGCTTGGGCATATTTTGGGGGAAGATAGAAATTCCTCATAGTTGCTGCTGATTATGAATATTAAACAAACATTTGGCTTCATTATAGGCTGTTGGCTACAAGCCTCCACAATAATGGCTACTAGCAGCCAATGTGAATTACAAAGAACCTTCCAGGGTGAGGGTGGGCTAGACCAGTGTGTTGTGTGGTCTTTAAATAATAAAGACCACGCCATAATAGAGTATTTGGCACATCATTTGAGGAAGCTTTATTTAATGAACTTCAATGGCAGGTATGGTACTATTTCAGGGGGATACAGAAATTCAGAAAACTATAGTGCAAATTGACTTATCATTAGGTGATGCAACATTAAATCGGCTGCTTATTCATCCATCCCTTTGTCCTCCGTAGTGCAGTGTGTGGCATCACCGTGTCAGGATGGGTTAGGCCCCCCTGGGCTGTTGCTAGGCAGTTGTTGTGGAGGATAGCCCTGTGTGTACATCCTCCATGAAAGGCCATGACTGCAGTGTGGGGGCGGGGCTCGTTAGCTGTTTCAAGATGGCTGCTTACAATGGGGAAGGGGGGCTGGGGATGACCAGTGTTTTCTGGTTGGTTAAAGTGGAAAGCCTTCATTAAAGAATAGCCTTCCATCTTCCATATGTAAAGTGTATCCTCTTGAAGCATAGCTCATCACATCATTACATTTTATACCACAATAGACCTGGTTTGACCCCTCAACTATCCACACCATAGTAGAAGGTTTAATTGATCTTTGCATTGCTTAGATTGGGGTTGAGATATTTTACAAGGTAAATGTAAACACTAATGTATGGAATCAATGTCTATATATTACAATTTATTGATCCATGCACTTAGTTCTATCCTTCCTAACAAAGACTGTCCATACACATAAGGATCATGTTACCTAACCAGACCCTGACCCTGGTCCTAGCAGTTTTTTTCTTTAACAAAGCCTATTTATTAGCTGTGAGAAAATTTTTTACTTAATGTTTCCTCTAAAATACAGCGCCTTTTTGTTTTGGTAAAATGGGTTGGAATCAATGTTTTGGAAATTAAAATACATTTTAATGGAGCTATGGAATTCGAATGGTTGCTGAGGATGCAAACAAATTAACAAAATGTAGCTTCTCTCAGTCACCCTTGATGTATTATTTTATTTTCTTTCACAAATTGAGAAAACATAAATCAAAGAAGTACACAAATAATCATATACAGAAAAACCAATATATGATCATAAATAATAAAAAATTATTTCAAGAGTTTTCCGCCTACACAGCAGAATGCGTAAAACGTAGAGTTTCCACTTTTACATTTTGCCGATAGAACAATCGGTAATCTCTCGCCAAAATCTCCCAACTCTTCCTAATGGTTATCTGTTGGTGAGTGTGTTTATCTTACAATGTGTATTTACAGTGTACAGAGGATTTTCCTGGGAATCCAAAACTCTTACAATCAGATCAGCTGACGTTGTATCCTCATGGTTGTCTTCACACAAGAGCCTATGTCTTCAAGCACAAAGATGCTGTTGGAATATGCAGCAGGGTGTGGCAGATTGCTGCTTTTGTTTCATGAGTTAGTAATTAGCCATGTTCTGACTCACCCTTTTATAAATTTGAAACTTTATGATTCTTACAATTATCTATTAAAACGCACGCTACATTATATTTTATTTTCATTTCATGATTTTAGCTATGTTAAGCACCCTCCCATATCTGCGTGGCTTTAGGTTCCCATGATATAAATGAAACAAACGCCTTGTTTTATCATGTCTGGCATTTAACCAATCCCAACCATATGGTGCATTGTGAATTCTCATTAAATGGGTGAAAAAAACTGTTGGGAATAAGGTAATTACCTTTTTGTCATTACATCAGGAAAAACAGCACCTAGGTTGTTTTGTCAAGTACTCCTCAAGGAATACTTCACAAATCAGACATAGGCACAGCTTCAGTGGGCTACGCATGTCTTTGTGTATGTAGGATTATATTGCTTTCCTCAGCCTTGAAAAATACTGGTTGTCTGGCTCTCTTTTATGTTATGCGAGTTGCTGACCCAAAACCTACACCCATCTGGATTTCCAACTGGATTTACTATGTACTAGACAACCAATGAAAGATTCATGAGCAATTCAATTAAATTTTTACTAAGATTTTGGTGAAAAGTATATTCTAATCCAAATATAATCCATGACATTTTGTGTGATGTTGATAGCTTCAAATAAATCTGCACTGAGAGAAATATTATTGGTTTGCTTTTAAAAAAGGTGGTAGCTCAACTCTAACCCCTTTCATAAAGGATCTCTCAGGCAATTCTTAAAATTAAAAAGCTCTAGTTTCAATAAGTATTTCACATGGGTGCTTGCAATACTTCTACTCCACCACAAGATGTCCTCAGTCTTCCTATTGATGCTGAAATTCAGTCAGCCCCGAAGATTGAAGGCATACTGTCTGTGCAAGGCATAATAAGCCCACTTTGGCCCACCACAGAACACTTCACAAAGTGTTATCACACTCGATAGCTCTCTTAACCTCCCTAGCGCACTGCTAAGGTCCAGATTTCTGTACCAAAAGTGCACCATAGACTTCAATGGTAAATTTTTCTTAATGTTGTAGGCCTGTAACTTCCCAAAATATGTCCGTACAAGGGTCCAATAGACATCCTGACTATAATAATGTTTGTAACAAACAATTATGTAAAATTAAAAAACATTTTTTTAATAAAAATAATGAAATAAAACCACAAAAATTAGGACACAAAACTATGCTGCTATGTACTAAATATCGCCAAAATAAAAAGTCTCTGGTGCCCCAGATGTTCCCATTTGCACTTAACCCTCTCTAACCTGGTGTGATAAAATCACACCAGGGAAGAAAGGGTTACTGCAAATGGGCACATCTGGGGCATCAGGGACTTTATTCTGGCGATGTTTATTACATAGGGGGAGTTTGAAAGCAGTTTTCTACATAGAAAACTGCTTTCATGCTGTTTACTGTTCAAATCTCCCGCCGCCTCCCCGTGTGACGTCATCACGTCACTCGGAGCGGGGGGGAGAAGGACACGAGCAGCTGAAGAGGCATGTCGCATGGGGACACAGGGACAGCGTGAGTATTTGTACTGGACGGCAGCACCTCGTCCAGTGCGATAGAAGCAGTTGGAGCGCTGGACGAGGTGCTGCCGTCCATAACGCTAGGGCGGTTAATGGACTAACCTCACATCATAATAAAAATAGAGAAAGAAGGCCATCGGTGTCATACAGTAGACTGTTTGAAGGTAAAATTATGAACCCACAAATACTGACAAATACTGGGGTTTCAGAGAAGAGGGGAGCGGTAAATAAGGGAGAGCCTTGAGATGGAGATGAAATGACTAAATGGTGAAATCCTAATGCAGAGGAGAACTTCTGCTTGGGTCCATGCAGCAGAGTAGTTTGAATGACCGATTACCAAAGATCAGGCGGTTCACTATGATGTTATGCATTTATAACTGAATCTAGCTGTGGTCTCTGGGTAGTTTTTTGTACCACTGATGTGATCACAAGAGCTTCTGGCACGGAGCCCTCTGGCATTTGAACATACAGATGAGGTTTGGCACCCGGCACAGTGTGTGTATTGTACTCAAGTTCTGTGCTCGGAACAGATTGGTGAACTTCACCATTGCTTATCCAATCCTCCAAGAAGCACTTTTTTTCCTGGCTTGCATTTAGATACATCATGTGTGTTTTCTACATCCAAGAAAACGTTGAGATAATTTTTGGTGTTTTACTAACTAATAAACATCTGCTGTATTAGAACTTCTATGCATAGTTAAACTTTAGGTCACTTTGCCATAAGTGCTACCACTGGGATATAAATACAATATATGTATGTTTAAAAAAAAACTATATGTATAGGCCATGCATACAATGGGAGTTATAACAATGCAACTATTAAGTCTATCAATATATAAAGAAACAATTCTTAGCACTGGGTTAAAACAGTTACTACCATTGCTGACCTACCATTCTAAAATGCAGACATGCTGATCCCTTCTTAGAGAAAAATTGTTACTAGTGGATTTTGAAGTAATCTGCAAAACCCATGAACAAGACATAATCACCAAAATTGTTGGAGATTTTGACTTTTAAATAAATTTATATAAAAACAACATGTCCAACAAATGTGGTGATTATACCCAAAGTCAACTAGTCGAAATTTCTCAAAACTTTTGTGACCATCTCTACCCATTTCCTTCAATAATTCAGTCACAAGCTAAAAAGGTCAGAAGCTGGAACCAACATCTTCAAAGAGACAAGGCTCTGTTTCCTTCAAAGCTTCTTCATAGGCAACTGAAGATCTGATGTCTGGTAAGGAAAAAAATCAAGAAGTTGCAGGACTGATTTAAAAAAAATAGGGAGATCCTTGCATTGTATGTCTTTAAATGCAGCTTTCTCTTCGGCAAGGAGAACTGTCAGCAGCACAGTAGTATGATAACTCAAAATCTTGTATGACTAGCAGTCAGAATGAGCATTGCTTTAGATCCCACACTGTAGGTATAAGCCCATAAGGCTACAGTTAGGAGTGCCTAAGCACTGTCACATGTCAGGAAGTGCACTGCTAATTTTAAGAGGAGTTCAAGTAAAAAACTAGGCCACAGCTAGTGTACAATTAACACTTGTGTACAAGGTACACTGCCTGCCATTTCCTCCCTCCCCCCTCCACACAGCCGGTGTCATTCATGACACTGGCTGTGAAGGCTGGAAAGCCGAGGCCTCTCCATTAACATGGAGGTCTATGGCGCTGCCCACCCCCGCCCCCTTCCGCGTCACCGTGACACGATCGGTGATGCCGCACAACCAGAAATGCTGCGGCTAGAAGCAGCACCGCCTTAGCTTTCCATGGATATGCGGCCTTCATGGGAGCCCAGCTCATCCAGAGTTTGTTCTTCACACAAACTCTGGACGAGCTGGCTGGTCATGAAAGCTAAGGAGGTTAAAGATGTTCTTTTCAGGACAGAAAATCTTCAATTTGAAGTTCATGTTTACCAGCACCTATTTGGGAAATCTGCTAAACCAAGGATTCTTGTGGTATTTTGTGAAACTAGAGAGATGCAAATTTGCCCAATGTCATAGGTCGACTTAAGAAATTTTTTTCTCTATTACTAATCTTTTAATTAAGCAATGTGAATGGTAGCCACGGCTTCTAATCACATTCTTACTTTATCTATGTGCTTCTTTGTATTGAGCAGACTTTTGTGCCAAGGAACATATTTTCTTATCCCTGTGTGCACACACTTATCGGTTAAAGCATACTTGTCTGTTGCAAAAATCCGCCTATTGCCTAGCTGAGAATTTTGCTATTTATAATACTAAAATGTTACTAACATATAATTGCCAGCTGGAAAACATGATTCTGTGCCTTGATTATTCTGGTTCTATCCTAATTCTGTTTCCCGTCAGGACTATAATTTGCTAATCTGCTTCTAAAACAAGCACCTGTTTAATGAAATACTGGAATAATTGTAGGACTGAAAGAAGTCTAAGCAGAGTTTGGAATACCTTTGCGACCCCCCCCAGTTTGGGAGCCACTGGGCTAAGTTAACACGATTGGTTGGAAGTTGCCCCTTTCCATGTCTGCCCAGCGGTTGCCATTGAGGTGAGCATGGTGGGTGGATAACAAACAGCAGACCGCCCATACAACATCTCCACAATCTGAGTTCAGTCTCTCTTTTTTTGTTATCCATTATTCATATTCCTTTTTTAGACTTTCATTACTGGGTAGGTAGTGGAGGTGATAGGAATGTTGCCTCACAAATTAGAACTCACCAGGCATGTAATAGGGAGGCTAACATGTAGTTTTTGCAAAAATTAAGTTTAAAGTCATGTCTAGCCTCTAAAATACGACCACCTAATGTGGGTCATGGTATAGACTGGCACGTCCTTTCCTGTAGTCCCATCTAAAATTAGAATTTATTAGGAAGCAAACAGAATATACGTAGCTTCTAAAAGTCTGAGCTCCATGATATGTAAGTGCAATGTTACCAGTGTTCTTGTTCTTTTTTTCCTCATAAGAGTCATCTGTCAAACACAAACTAAATTGTCTAACCATTATCCCCAGAGTATCTGCTTATTATGTTGTAATGAATTATGAAAGGTGCACTCATATACATGATGCATTTTCTGTCTTAGAAGGAAGAACGCGTTCTAGGATTAGCGAACGTTTCCTGTTCAGCTAATTAGTAAAGTGTAGCTGTTTGTAATTCAGTATATCAGCCATTTGCCAGAACAGTCAGTTCATTCACTCTAATCCATAATAAGAAGACAGGCTGAAAGAGATGGAATGAGCAGTTGTTAAAAGGTTGCTATAGATCTGTTGTTCCTGTTTAGAGATTTAGAATGTAAAGCCATAACCATTTCCATAGAAATTCCAAATTCCTAAAACAATTTACTAGATTTTTATATTCATTTCAATGATTTTCTGTTTCCTCTAGTGATAAATAGTGCTAGACAGAAGGAGAATGTCTGCTCATTGTGTGTAGAAGCTCCTAAATGTAGCTACCAACGCACCCCTTGTCATCCACACCTAGCTCTTGGCCCCAGGTCCACCTCTTCCAGCAATTGGATTGCAGTCCTTTAAATGATTCAGTCTTAGCATGATACGTGGGTTTTACCATAATGCACCATGTGTTAATGCAGATATGCACAACACCCTGTCAGCTTTTTCTACTCGTTTCCTGAAGGGTGAGGACACAATGATGATGTCAATGGGTATAACAGAAACTATGGGGTGGGATGGTCGAAAGAAGGCAAAAATATTACCAAATAAAACTTCATTTTTAAACCATGGAATCCAAATAACAGGAGCTCTACCCATAGTAGATTTCCTGTTATTTGTATGCTGTTATGCCTAATACATATAAATAAATAAAAATAAGACATATTGAACTTGCAGTACCCATAGAAAATCTTTGGAAGGTCCGTGGAGCCTGCAAGGCAGTAATTATTTTTAAAACGGCAAAAAGATTTATTGTACAAAGAATAGTATGTGATAAAATCTGAATAAAGCCCTTTCAGTTTTAAAGAAAAGAAATGCTAATTACACAGTTCAAGCACCTTTGTATGGAACAGATTGTTCTCTGATCTAATGCATATGCAAAATAGAGAAGCCAAAGTAAGCATCAGGATGTGTCTGAATCCTGCACTCACTCAGTAATAATTCTTCTACTCTGTATTATTTCCTGTGGAAAGTATTACCGGCCTTATAGCTTGTCAACATAAAGATATACACGAGGTTACATGATCTCTACATGATCACACTGAAGTGTGTGTATGTATGGTTTTATGTATATATGTATGTGTGTGTGTGTGTGTGTGTATATATATATATCTATATCACACTAAAGGCCCCCATACACCTTAGGATCTTACCATACATTTTCTGTACAATCCAGTTTTGTTTTACCAAAACCATGTAATATGAGGACCTTTCTATCAGGGAGGACCCGGCTCTACATAGTGTGTGGTCTAAAGGTAGCCATACACAGGTCGATTTATCAGCAATCAATTGCCGATCAATTTGCCGATCCAATCTTTCCAGGCGATCAGGAATGGGCATTTGATCGAATTCGATGCAACACATCGGGAATCCGATTTGTGGCTGATTTGGACATGAGCCAATCTCCAAAATGGCTGATTCCACAAAATCCATCGATCGGAAAGGCTGCTGCATAGGGCTATGGGTCCATAAATGTACTCCGATTGGCAAACCATCAACCAAAAAATACATGTCGGTTCATTGTCCGATCCGGTTTTTAGTCTATTCTGTTTTTTTGGGGTCGATCAGACAGGGTGAGCAAAACCCGATTGATTGCCGGGTTTTGAAGTTGTAAAAGCGCGCAGTGATCCATCAGTCAAAAATCAAGTGGAAAATCGGCCTGTGTATGGCTACCTTAATGGAAATTGTATGGAGTGATCTAAAGGTGTATGGGGAGGGGTTTAGACTTTTTTCTTTTTACCAGTTAGCAGCTGGAATATTGAAATGTAATTTAGTTTTTTTCAGCTGATTTGACTGATTTGGTCCTTTCTAGTTAGTAGTATGGTTTTCAAACAACCTTCAGATAGACTTTGAAGGCACCGCCTGTACCGCACCATTTTTAACAGTGTGGTACAGGCAATGGCATCAGTGTACGAGGTACACTGCCTGCCATTTCCTCCCTCCCCCCTCCCCTCTCCACACAGCCAGTGTCATTCATGACACCAGCTGGGAGGGCTGGAAAGCAGAGGCCCCTCCATTAACATGGAGGTCTATGGCACTGCTCACCCTCGCCCCCTTCCGCGTCACCGCAACGCGATCAGTGAAGCCGTAGCTTTCCGGGGATATGCGGCTTTCATGGGAGCCCAGCTGGGCTCCCATGAAAGCCGCATATCCCCGCATATCCCCGGATGGGCTCGTCATGAACACTAAGAAGGTTAATTGGTTTTTTAAAATTTCTTTTGTTTTGAAATAAAGGTTAGCATCAATATGAACATTCTCACCAATGCATAGCCCCTCTTCCTTTCTAAAAATATAAACCTTGGTTCGCAACCCTCCCATAAAAATAGAAAACATGTAAAATATTGTATCCTTAGACGATGGTTTCCAGCCTTTTAATTAAAGGGTAAGTAAACTAAAAATGGATCCCCAAGGACAACTGTTTCCTATAGGGGAAGGATGAGCGGGTTTCAATCACTGACAATCCACCCCCAAGTTATCCCAAGTGGAAGAGCTGCCGATAATGTTCTTGATGCAAAGTGCATTGGTTAACCCGTACAATAAAGAGCTGTGATAAGGGCAAGTATTTAGCTATGCAAGTAATAATTGAATGGTGAACCGGAGATTTAGTTAGAAGTTCCACTTTTATTCATTAAAATTAGATGCCAGTATGTGAAATGCAACAATAATTTTTACCTGTGAAGGAATCCAACAGCAAGCTCTCTACACTATGTCAACATGATTTTGTTTTTATTTAATAATTTGTCATTGCTGAGCCTGTGGAAATAGAAGTAATAATTTCTGCTGTTGGGAAACGAGAGGTGAAGGCCATTGAAGAGTGTGTTTACTGAAATACCACTGGGGGTAAATAAGAAATGATAGAGTCCATTGGATGTCTTCTCACATATCACTTGAATACCTTTAGGTCGATTGACCTTTTTGAAAGAAGAACCCTAATGCCGGCCATACACACGCCGATAAACGGACGGATTTTAATCTGGCCGACGGGCGTGCGCGCTCTCGCCGTCGGCCAGGTTAAAATCCGGCCGTTTATCGGCGTGTCCCCACATGGGGCGACAGATCCCTGTCGCCCCACTTCTCGGCCGGCCAGAGATCCAACATGTTGGAAAATCTCTGGCCGATGGGAGCCGATGGCCATAAGCAGCAATGGAGACGAGCGTCTCCATCGCTGCTTATGGCCGGCACACAAAGGGTGCCTGGCCGATTGTGGGGCCCCAGAATGCAATGCGAGGCTAACGTGATGACGTCATCACGTTAGCCTCCCGGAGCGATATCGCAGGGCGATATCGCTCCAAGTCTGGCTGTGTATGGCCAGCATAAGTTAAGGGGTTAATTCCTTTTCAGACAGGAAAATTAAGAAAAGTCATCTGCGGCATGAATTGTTCTGTAGAGTCTCATAACATGGAAGAGAAATGAAAGGAGTTTTTGTTTATAGAAAGAAAGGAAGCAGCGTGCAGTCTTGTTTAGAGACCTATCAGAGAACCATCTCTCGCCTCCGTGCTCACAATGGATATCAAGGCACACATGTACTGAAATTATCCTTTGCATAGTATGGTGTGGGTGTAGGAGGGGAGATATGAAATGATCAAAGAGTATAAAACTCTAGAGAAAGACTTTCAGGCGTCCTGTACAAAGTTGAGGAATGCAGTTAAATAAGTGTCGGACTAGGTCATTGTGCCCACTCCACTTTATAGGTAGACCTGCTGGCACTACCGGGTACGTCTTTACATTTCTTCTGCAGATTTTCTGTAAATGAATTTTTTTAGGACAAATCACCAAACTGTGTTTTTTTCATCACATAATAAATCTGTAGCACGTATTTTTTATATGTTTTTGTTACTAACGTTACCAGGCAAGTGTGAATGTTCCACAATGAAATATGTAACTACTGCAGTGGCAAGTTTGCCAGTTTTCTTCATAAATTCAGGACAAAGTAGGCCACATGCCCAACCAGTCAGCTCTTTGCAAGTAATTCCTGAAGCTCCTCTTACTTTGTAGATTCGTAACCTTAAATTGGTCAGGAGTTATAAGTTGATGGAGAAGGATTTTCATAGCACATAGTCCTTTAAAATTTAATTATCTTATGTCTACTGGATTTCTTCTTAGATAATACTACAACTGTAAGGGGTAGTAGTCAGTGCCCTGTTCAGTTGTAGTGTCGAGCTCGAATATTGAAATTGCGAATGTTGGCTATTCAAGAATTTGCAAATTTTGCAAATATGGCGGTGGATATTTGCCATTACGATGCTTATGGGCATGGATTGCGAATATATATTCGCAATGCGAAAATAAATAGCACATGTGACCATTCATTTTAAAGGTAATTGTGAGGAAATTATAATTGTAAATCTAGTTTCGCAATCGAATATTAGTAGAATTATTCTTGAAATATCGCGAATTCGAATGTTGCCTATGCCACTCATCACTACTCAGTTGGTACACAGTTGGAAGTGTGCATTGCTAACACCTATTGTATACTTTGTTCCCCAACCTATTAGATTTAAAGCCCGTCCGGGCAGGGTCCTCTACTCCTCCTGTGTCATTACCTGTACCTGTGTGTTATACTGTGTTGTATCTCTACTCTAATGTATTGTACAGCGCTGCGTAATATGTTAGCGCTATATAAATAAATGATGATGATAATAATAATAATAAGGTGACCACTATGATTCTGCTCCCCAGGAGCATTGTCTCTCACAGATGTAGAAGCCAGACTATCACTGAGCAGATAAACTGATAGAAGAAATTATTATCAAGGAAAAAATCAATTCCATACAAGAGTTGTTATTCAAATATCATTTTGGGGTTTAGATCTATTTCACGTTGTACAAAGGAAGCCATTCATATATCTGTTGTCTTCAATTTTAGTATTTATATATTTGAAATCAAAGAATGTATTTATATACTTGTATACTGTGTGGCCAATGATGCTGGGGATGAAGCTTAAACTCAATGGGAGAACTTGTGGATCGGACAGAATGCATTTCTTATTTGGTGGAGGATGATGTAAAGTTCTGGAAACATCTGGTCTCGCTCTCCCTCGGCTCTGAGTCATGAGGCAGATGAGTAAAAATTCTCTCTGTCCACTTCACAATCTCTAATTTGTTCAGGGAACACAAAACTAATTCAGAAACAGACTGAAGTATGCACAATTTATACCAGATGTGCTTTTCACATCCCAAATGGTGATTGGCCGTAACAGCTAATGTAGCAATGATACAGTCTCTTGTATCACCAAGAATGCAGGAAACTGTCCATGTACCTGGAAATGTTTCCACTCATCCAACTCTATCCTTTTGTACATCACAATAAATAACTTATGTGAGACAGACCCATCTCTCCTCCCAAATGCATTAGCTGTTCATGGGAAAGTTGTAAGTGCCAGATTGTAAAATGTGTCTCTCCATAAGTTGGTCAGTGGTTATGTATTGCTAGTGTATAAACGCATGCTAAAGTTTCAGCCCTGCACACTGTGCTGGAGCTAAGACCTGCCTCCTGGCACTGACCTTTTAGCTTGGCTGGAGGAATAAAGAGTGAATACTGCATGGACCAGACATGCCTATAGTGTGACAAATATGGTATATGCTCTCTGCTGCAGGGAGCCTTCATAATGTCTTCCATTGTCATCACCAGGAGATGTGATATTGGACCAACCAATTATAGACATGAGGATAGACTAGTTCAATACACAATCCTATAAACCAAAGGATTCTGCATGTAGGCTGTACTCCTTTTTTTTTCTTGGTTGAAAAAGAGCTCTGCTCGAAACGCATCCCATTGTTCCTATTGAGCCCCCAGTATCTGTAAGCAGGAAGCGATCTCATCCCCAACCAGGAAGTGAGGTCCTCCTGGAAAGCACATGGCCCTGAGAGATCCATCCTTGTAAACCTCTCTCAATGTGAGTATCTTGTCTGTTGTTTTGTCTAATTTTGTTTCAATTTGTTTTATCTTCTCCTATTCCACATTATTTAACCATTCGTTGTACTAGGTTGTGCGCCTCTGTCCTTGTTCTTATTTGTACTTTTTTTTTTTTGCTGGGATCTGCTGCTTTTCACTGAAAATTTTAAGAACCCACAAACTATTTCAATTTTGGATTACACAGTTAATGACTAGTGATGATCGCGAATATTCGGATTCCGAATATTAATCGCGAATCTCGGCAATTAAGAAATTCGCGAAGATGGTGAATATATTGCTGAATATTCGCGATTCCGGATATTCTGTATTTTTTATCCATTACACACGCCTCTCAATGCAAGTGGACGAATGGGAAGGCTGCAACAAGAGCTTAGCAACACCATCAACAGTTTTTTAAATGAATATTGGGGTGATGCGAATATTGTGAAAATCGTCACTTTAAAAATTTGCATAAAAATCCGCCCCATGTTAAACATATATTGCGCGTGCAACATTCGCAATAAAAACTGCCCATATTCGCAATAAAAAAAACCCCGAATATTGCCGAATGCGAATATTTTCCGAATGTTTTCCATAAAATTCACGGCATGCCGCGAATACGAATGTTGCCTATGCCGCTCATCACTATTAATGACTTGGATTTCTTTCAAGTTCTCATTGCTGAGAAGCTAATTATGAAAGCAGAAGTTGAGTGTGCATATATGTAGTAAACATATTCTATAAAATACAGGGTTGGGAAGAATTCTTAGTAAAACCTAAAGAAACTTGCCACTGGTGGCTTCTCCTTTACATTGCTTGTGACCAGATTTGTGCACATCAGAAGCAAGTACCCAGTCCTCTGTTCCCCATTGATAATTCTTTCTTTACAAGACGATCTTATCGAGCATGGGGACTGGTCTTTGTCAAATATCTGTGACCAAAGCCAAGGCTCCATAATAAAGGCTCCATAATATTCATTGAACCAGCACTGTCCAGAACCATGGATAATACAAATAGAGCTCAGACATTTTGAGAAGGAAAGCAGAGGAAGGCATTGCTATGGATTTTTGTACTGTGTCAGTGACTGAAAGTGTTTAACATCCAATTTACTTAACAGGCATATGCGTAACAGGAAATAATATTTCTTAAAATAGCAGCAATTTCAGTTTTACTGGACTTTTAAGTTATTAAGCTTTTCCATAGCGAAGTTCTTGAAATATGGCCCCTGGTTACACCTTGTTATTTTAAAACTGTATAAAACTGTGAAAACTGTCACTTATTTAATACAAATTTATGCCTGTAAGGAACTATAAAACGACTTACACACTGTAAAACAGATTAGATTTTAACAGCACGCTGTTATACATTTTTATCCTTCAACATACAACTTTCTAAAGCTGTATTACTCAAAAGAGAACAATAAAGGTCTATTGTGTGTGTTTGTGAGGGATCCAACTGGCATCAGAAAAAAAAACTTAATTACTCTAAATTAAATAGTATAAATGTAAATTTATGTTGAGCTGGGTAGTGGCTGACAATGGACAATAAATTAGGTCATTTAAGTACTTCCCAGACATATGTTTTGTTTTTTTGAATGAGCATGATTGGCAATGACTGATTGCTACTAGAGGGATTGACCATAATAGCACCCCAAGTTGGTTGCACGGCAATCCACCTTGATGGTTCTTTTCTGGTTTCGATGGGGACCATGGTCTGCCATCGAATGTTTCTTACAGGAAACAATGTGGCGCACATTGCGATTCACGTATGTTCGGTGGATGGCCGAAAGCAATGTGGTGTCCATGTGATAGCTTGCTGGCGTAGCATGCGGGAATCCATACATGTATGGGTAGCTTAAGGGCCGCCATAAATGTATACACACGCGGATGATTGACTGTCGTCCGCAAAATGGATTGGCCCACCTGGAGGGATCGATCAGCATAGCACCGCAAGTTGACGGACAGCGATATGCCTTAATGGTTCTTTTCGATATAGCCGATCGCTATACTTTAGATGGGGACCAGGGTTTTGTACATTCGGCGGATGGCCAATGCAGCGTGGTGACGTCATCACCCTGTGATCGCGTGCTGCGTAACACACAGGAATCCATATGTGTATGGCTAGCTTTAGGCTTTGACTCCACTCGCACTAAAACTGAATGGATGCGATTATACATGCGTTGGTATGATCAGTTAAATTGTGTTGAGTTATAGTCAACATGGTGCTCTGCATTGATGCCAGAAAAAGAAAATGCATTGCAGTATGCGTTTTTGATGCAATCAATACGTTCAATACGTAAAAAAAAAAACACACACAAAAATTCTACAAATGCATCCATGAACGCATCCATGAACGCATGGGTTGCATTATATTGGATCTGTTAACGCAGCGCATGCCTAATGCACAGTGGAGTCAAAGCCTTAGGTTAAATACCCTAAAAGGCTCGTGATCACATGTGAGCACTGTAGAGCTTGATATTAAAATGGTGGCATGTGCTATTTTTATGAATTGTTTTCTGTTTGACCGCAAAACATTTGACCATGTAAGTACATGATCAGAGTCTACAAATATTAAACAACCAGACAATAAGGATACATGAAATCATCCGATAAGTATTAATCTGCCTGGATCAGACTGGTCATCAGGATTGCAGTTACCCCCATGGACCATAATTTGCATGTCATTTATATATAGCAATCTATTTTATTAGGTTTAGTTTAGCAGAGATATATAGTGTTTGTATTGTAAGGATAAACACAAATCCTATGTATATTTTCATTTAATAACAAACTCCTGCATTTACATATATATTTGTAACTTGTTTAGCAATGCATTACGGTTTCTTTGCTGAAATATAAGAACTGTGTATTTTAAGTTCTTTGTTGCTGATGGGGATCTAGAAACCACTAAACAAAATTAGCAGAAGAAAATAAACATTAAAGCAGAAAGAAGGGGGGAGAATGGCAAATGTTATGATATTGCACACCAGAGAGTATGCAGAGGAAGTTAGGCTTGTGTTTACTAATTTAGGAGGCGATCTCCTTAACCGTCCTAGGAATACACATTACCTACATTGTCCATGCCGCAGATTAGTCCCATAGATCTTCTTGTTCCCCAAGGACATTAGTAGCTCATGTTTCCCTTCTGTAATGGCAAGAAATTGGTTTGTTCGTAGCAATCTTCATTAACATAAATAAAGACAATTAAAAAACCAAAATGGAAATCTGGAAGGGATTGAATTATGTAGTTGGCCTTAATGAAAACAATGCATTGTGTCATTCTAGCTCTTTGGTCAGACTTCATGAATTGTTTTTAAACCTACAGCCAGTGATGGCCCACTTGGGGAGGCATTTTTTTTGGACCAAAAAGGATAGGACCACTAACCTATGCTGTTCTAATAGTGGGGCCTTCCTTTGGGTGATCAAACACTTGTGTGATCATTGCCCCTGGCTTCATATTAGGGATGTTAATTGTACAAAGAAGTGTTAACGTGTATTTTACTAAACCTGACATATTGTTTAAAAATACAGTTGAGTCCCCATTGTTTAATATTCACCCAACTGCCATTGAAAGGCACTGGTCCTTTACATACTGGAGCCAAAGTATTCCAATCCTCAAAGTAATTGGTACAGATTACAATCTCTCTCTTCATTTCAGTTTTGCTTGCTGCATAGTTGCTCTAGATCCCAGGTGCCCAACCTTCGGCCCGGGGGTCTTCGGGGGCCCCCCTCAGTTCTCCACTTGCGGCCCCTGAAACCTAGTCTTGTTAGAGAAGAGGAGGGGAGTTGAGGGACTTGCTCCCACTATTAAACCAACAAATGGGGTATGATTGTATAATATACATTGTGGCACATAACCTCAGAATAGAGGCAAAGGCTTTGATTACGGTATATCTATGAAGCACATAACCTTTGATTATAAATGCTTAATATAATATATTATATATATTAGAAATGCTTATACAAGTCAGTATAGATTTAAAATGTCATGTGCGGCCCTTAAGTAATGCTGAGGGCCGCACTTGTGGCCCTCCATATCAACTCAGTTGCCCACCACTGCTCTAGATCACCAAAATGTCTACTTAAAGTAAGCTAAGGTAGCTTTCAAATTTCAGTAGAAGTCGTCCTCCATGGTATTCCCATGCCAGGTTTATTGGAAGGATTATCAGCATGTTAATCAATTAATGTGAACAGAGCCTTGCCTCTCTTTTTTGTAATTTTTTTAGCATACATGCTTAAAAGAACAGGATTCATTTAGATGAGATCTGTGGAATATGCTGTATATGGGATAGTTAATGGGGACTTCCCTGGGTAAGGACCCAATCACAAATGAGAACACCAATAATACCAATCCCACCTACTGGACAGACATGACGTCTGTAAAATAGTTTTAATGGGTGGATACCCTTACTATGAATAGCAAATGCTAAATGAAAGTGTGGAGAATTCCTTGTGGCGTGAGAGCATATTCAAAATGTTGCCGTCTGGAAAGTCTTAGGCAGGTCTGATCTATGTTCACTGTATTTATTTTTAAAAAGTATGAACTCACCTTGCTTTGTAGTAGCTGTGATTATCTTGACCTAAAAAGCTAAATTCATCAAATTCATAATCAACAAATGCAATTTTTTAACAACCATGCGTATTTCAAATGGTAAACTTAGCAGACGATCGGGTATTTGTTTTCATATAAATTCATGTTCAATTCATTAACCAAGGATCTTCTGTTGTGTTGCAGAGTGATCGTCTTTTGGTGAAAGGAGGTCGCATAGTAAATGATGACCAGTCTTTCTATGCCGACATTTACATGGAAGATGGACTCATCAAGTAAGTGTTTCTAGTTTACGTTTGTCTACTTGATTTCAGTGCATAACCAGATCATTTATGTCATAATAATTCATACAAAAGTGAATATATACTCTTGTACTGTAAAAATACTTTCTATTGGTCTTTGTAGTGTTCACATTGTTTTTAGTGTTGATCACGAATATTCTAATCGCAAATTTTAAGCACATATCAGCACGGATATATCAAATATAGTGCTATATCTTTGTAATGGCCAATATTCAAGATTTCTTACATCAGTACCCAGAACTACCGTGCATTGCGTTCGCAATATGCGTATGTAGAAGTGACGATTTGCGCAATGAAAGTAATAATGACTGGAGATCAGGAATTCTCGAAAATTATGAATTTATTGCAAATAGTAAGCAAAAAAATGGGGGTATTTTGCTAAATAAATATTGCCTATGCTGCTCATGCTGCTGTTTTGGGACAAGGCATTGATAATTACAGTATTTCATATACCAAACCCCAATAAGTTTGTAATTCTTAAGCTAGGCACACACGGGTAGATTTGCGCAGTCACGGTGATTGATTGTACTCTAATCTGCTTACAAACCTACCTGTGTGTGCTTTCCTTCAAGCCGGATCAATTGAGCCTGCTCGAAGAAACTCGATTGAACTGGGTTCCGACATGTTGGAAAACCCTGTTCAATCTCCAATACTTTACATGAAGAAGAATCTTCATGCAAAGTATAGGAACAGCTTTGGCTCTGCGTTCTCCCTCCACACTGACAGTGTGAAGGGGGCAGAGCCAGCACTCACTCCTGAAGCTGACGCTGCTGTGAGGAGAGAAGCAGGCTGAAGGGATTTCTTCCCAGCTTCTATCCTGTGTGAATGTGTTCTGATTCACATGGGCTAGAGGCTGGGGAGAAAGGGTCCCGTAGGTCCCCATTGAACTGGAATCGATGTGCCCATGTGGTGCACATTGATTTCCGTTCAGTTGATCCCCGATCAATGACAACGTGGTGACGTCACCATGCTGTGATTGATTGGAGGTCAATTGCAAGGGAATTTACCAGTGTGTGGCTAGCATTAGGCTATGAGGTCAGTGCAATCAATGAGCACAGACTCGTCCCCCTGATAAGGTGGTCCCTTCAAATCAGTGGGCTGACATATCCAGTACCTAATATGCCTAGGCGTGTTGGTTACACATCAATCTGGCGCGTCCATTGCCTGTTAATGGCAGGGATTTCCAACACAGGGATTTTAGCACTAGTGATGAGCAGCATAGGTAATATTTGAATTTGCAACATTGTGTGAATAATTCTACTAATATTTGTAAATATGAATATTGTGTGTATGGCCATGCATTATGATGATAATACACATCATAATCACATCATCTTCAAAATGAATGGTCACATGTGATATTTAATATGGTGTTGCGATTATTATTAAAGCGATGCATGGCCATACGCGCGGGATCATGTTTATTTGAAAAGATGAATATTCGAAATCGTGAATATCTGCCGCCATATTCGAGTTGTTCACAAATTCTTGAATTGCAGATATTCGCCATTCTAGCTCAACACTATTTAGCACAGTGGAGTCAAGCCCTTCCTCAGATGATAGCACACTAAATAGCAGTGTTTAGATGGTCTTCTTTTGATGCTTTGAGACATATGGAGTAGCTTTGGTGTAATAGTGTTGCCAATCTCTGATCTCTATTTCATGGAGAAAAGCACCAAATAGCCGGAAGTCATCATTGATCCGACTCCTGGAATCTGTGTGGTTTCTGTAGAACAGTGTTCATCTCTGCTGGTTTTAGTATTGTTGGAATTACTCTGTTGGGACTACATTTGAGAAAGCGTTAAATATCCGTCAAACCCTGTTTAGTGTTAGATGATGAAAAAGCACAAAAAATGACGTTACTTCCCCCTGCATAATAGAAGGTTTTTAAATACTAGCCAGGATCCGCAGGATAGTAGGGTCACTTTCAATATCCCAGTTCCTCTGTTCTCTATTGCTCTTCTGGTAGCCAAAGCTGTAGGATGTGCGTTGGGTCAGTAGGATGTAGCAGCTGTATATCACAAACCTCTACAATGCTTGAGCTGATTAGAAAAGAATTTCACATCCGCAATGGAGAAATCCCAGAGGTCTTGATAGCTTAGCTTGTTTTGTTTCAGAAAGATATTTTAGATTTCTGTGGGATTCTGGTTTATAAATACGTATAACACAGAAATTTTGCAGAGCTTTGCTGCTTTTTGATTGTGTGGATAATCAGCGCATGTGTTTACATTTATTATGTCTTCCCCTTTTTGGTTTTATTTTAATATGATCAGACTTGTTCATGAAAATATGGCAATTTATTTAGAATACCACTGTATAGGACAGTGATGGCCAACTGAGTTGATGTTGGGGGCCACAAGTGCGGCCCTCAGCATCAACAGAATATTTACATAATATTTACATAATATTTACATAATATACATAATATTTTAAGCCTATACTGATTTGTATAAGCATTTTTAATGCATAAATGACAACAGGCATAGCTTGAAGACATTTTTAAATAACAAAACTTGTTTTAAATGATACTTAAAGCATTAGGTTACACTGTAGTATGGTGATGCAAATTTTGTGTTAAAGGTTATGTGCCTCATAGATATCATTTAAGCCACTGATCTATGGGGCACATAACCTTTGATTCAACGGATATGTGCCCCTATTCTGAAGTTATGTGCCGCAATATATATTATACAATCACCCCCCCCCCCCCCCCCCCCCCCCCCGTTCATTGGTGGGATAGTAGGAGCACTCGCCAGTCCGCTGATCCCCCGCCAACACAAGAGGAGAGGCAAGGGATTTGGCTCAGGCGCTATCTGGGTCGCTAATTGGCTCTTACATACACCTATCATGAAAGTTTATCGCCTCTCCTCCTCTTCCCACTCTAAGAAGTTCCCGGATGAGAACCTGTCAGCAGGGGATCTACTGACAGGCGAGTTCCTATGCAAAAGGGCCGTATGCGACCCCGGGCCACAGGTTGAGCACCTAGGTTATAGGAGAAAATATAAGGCCGTAGAGGACCACGGGGAGGGATATTGTATTTGTGCATGTAGTTGAGAAAATATTGAAAGCAATAACATCTTTACAGTAGCTTTACATTTTGCAGTTGCCACCAAATAAGAAATAAAGCAAGCAAGTTCTTCATTTGGGACACTGTAAGGCCAACATAATGGAGGTTGTGTCTTTTGCACACATCCCATTTATTTGAATCGGTGCGCCCATTGAAAATGAATGGGGAGCATACCACCAGCTACTACGATTTTGCGGTGTTTTGGCAAATCTTAGTGGAGTTTTAGCCTAAAGGTGGGTTTACATGTCAAGATTTTTTCGGCCGACAGATGGACGACTAACGATTTTTTGGTTTATTGTACAAAAATCGGAAACGTCCATTTGGCCCGATGGATTTTTTTTCCCGATATCTGACAAATAATCGCCTATAAGGTGAACGGACATGTTGGTAAACTTTCATCTGTCGTTTATTTTTCGTGTAAAAAAC
>CM070034.1:36026349-36070892 GCA_036250615.1 Ptychadena robeensis | reverse complement strand
TTAAGAGAAGCTGGTAACCGTTTTTTGAAGAGACAGTTGGCGTAATGAAGGACATTTCAAAATTCTCTCACCACTGGTAAGGATTTTTTTTTATCTTTCGTTGACCCATCATTCCAATGATCGAGGGTTTGCCTTTGAGGGACATAAAGTGAGTATGGCCTGGCATACACATGACGATTTATTCGCTTACTGGCGGCCGCCAAGCAGCGTGTGCCCACATGGGGAGACAGATCCCGGTCGCCCCACAGCTCGGCCGGCCAGAGAACGGACATGTCGGATGTTCTCTGGCCGATGCCGGCGATGCCATTACCTTCAATGAAGACCGGCATCTTCATTGAAGGTAATGGCCGGCACACAAAAGGGTGCCTGGCTGATTAAAGCAGCCCCAGAATGCAACGTGATGATGTCATCACGTTGCATTCCAGAGCTCATCGGAGCTCATATGTCTGCACCCGTCTGTGGGTGTATGGCAGGCTTATGGGTGTGCATTAAGCAGGATTCTATTATTGCACAAGAGTGCCACACTCTGGAATTCTAACCCATTCCATCCGTGTGCCAGCATAGGGTTGGTCACTAGATCCACCTCCATGGTGCCAATAAATTGAACTGCTGGTGGGTTTTGATAACAAGAACTTTAAGTATAAATAAAAGGGCATATTCTCTTAAACAGGTACGCAGACAGCACAAAAAAACAAGAGTAGCACCAAACCAAAAATGCACTAGTCCAAAGCAGCTTAAATAATTCTTTATATGATTACAAGGGACAGCCAATGCTTTGTGATCATAGGATAATCTACAACACTTTCATTTATGGTTTGGCACTCATTTTGTGGTTTAATGTTCTGGTTTGCATCCTGGGTGGCCACCAAGGGAGGCTAGTTTTACAGATGCATCCTTTCCAGAACTAATGAGTCTGATGAATGGTTATGCTTTCCTCCCAACAATATTATAATGATATTTAAATTCCCAGCAGTCCTTGGATATCATCAATAAGAATCTGACAGGAGCGTTAACACTTTTCCACTCAAATCAAAATGAAAAACAGTGTCGCCATTTTATACACTTTAGTTTTTAAAAAATTTTCAGGTATTAATTTCTATAGCAGTGAAAAGTAGCCAAAATACTAAAATGGAAGTCCATGTATGTGACTACTAAAGTCTTGTAAACTACTCAAAGTCCATGAGACCTTATCTTTTCTAATGGAAGCTCTGTTTTCTTCAAGCAAGATACAACAGTGCCAGTGTCTCTCACAGGCCCAAATTTCAACTACAGTCAAATAATAAAATAGGGGTTGGGCAGAGAGATTGGACAAGTGATTGTAGAGCAGCCAGTATTTCTCTTCTCAGCTGGAAAAGCAAGCATCTCTGTATACTGGAGTATGTCTTATTGTTCTCAACATACAGTACATATAGGGCTCATTTACACTGGTGCTTTTTGACCACCAGGTAAACGACCGATAAACATAACCAACCAGCAGGCGCAACATTAGGCGTCCGCTGGTTGGTCTTCGGGCTTCAGCCCGGTAGGACCTCCATGGGGTCCTAATCTAGACAACCTACAAACACCTGCACTATTTTGCAGCCGTTAGCAGGCAGTCATGTCACGGAAACAACAGTGTAAATTGAATTTTAAGGGTAATAGATTGAGGTGAAGTGAGCAATACAAAAGCTAGATGAGTAAAGACTATACCTAGACATTATGAACTAACCCCCCTGGCGATATTCCCTAGAGTGGCTAGGTGTAAACTTCTGCTGTAAAAAAAATGCAGCAACCCTGAGCCACACTTGGGTGGCTTCCTTCCCACTTCCTTGCGATTCTGTGGCATTCTCCAGGGATTGCTTCTTTTAGGGCAGCCCCAATGCCAACCTCATCAGTGATGTTGGAGACATGGGTAGGTTACCTGCTCCTCGGCCTGTATTCTCTGGTGGGCATAGACCCCTCAAGTCCTCACTTTTATATTTTTCCCCTGCGGAAAGAGAAAAACAAAAATGACTAAAGACAGCCATAGACGTGTAAGTTTTTGCATGACCGCCATGCGTGCTCGTGTGGATTGAGGCTGCCCACATGGAGCCATTGAACCTGATCACACACACAAAAGAGATTGAACTGGGAATAGACATGTTTGTTTTTCCCTGGTCCCACTGGTGTGCATGAATTCCCAGTCCCATCGACAGACACTGGAGCGCAGCGTGATGACCAGTCAATCTGTCGGCAATCTACAAGTCTATAGCCCGCTTTAGTAAATTGGTTTAAATTTTTTGTATCTCTTTGGCACTCATTTCTGAAGGGCCAAAGGAATAGCATTGGTCAAAAGAATTGGCTCCAGATTTTCTAAGAATTTCAAGTATGAAAAAAACATATGATGGGGAAAAACACTCCAAGTAATATTTAAGTTACTCATTATTTCTGTTACCTAAAGATGAGTACGGGGTCTTTTTATTGCCTGAGGTTACAGCATTTTATATACTCCGCGGTGACCAGCCTAACTCAAGGCCATAGAATATGTCGATTCTGTAGTCAGGCAATGATCCTGGATCATTAGTCATACCATGAGTGTTTATACCAATATGCCGATGATTCAGTCCTGCAAACTGTAAGACTGCTGTTTATTTCTATAAAACCAGCACAGTTTGCAAGCGTTTTAACCTTATACAGATGCTACGTTTCCATGCTGCAGAATGTATTTTTGTCATGGAGATTTATCCCCGCAAGCAAAGCCTTTCCAGTAGACGTTGAGAGACCATACTTTCATGGACTTTCTTCTGTGAAGCTCCGAGTTTGTCTCCTAACCAGTCATCCTATTTCTGAAGGAGTGTGTTTTGGCTCGGACGTCTCTGTCAGTAGAAACGTAACCAGAATCTTTTCCAGACCTCTGAACTGCATCTGTTGGCTCTCTGTCATGTTTGCTTTTTAATTGATACAAAATGTTATTTAGAGGTCAAGAATGCAAAATGAAGATGAAGTCATAGAGG
Source organism: Ptychadena robeensis (assembly GCA_036250615.1). Lineage (NCBI taxonomy): Eukaryota > Metazoa > Chordata > Amphibia > Anura > Ptychadenidae > Ptychadena > Ptychadena robeensis. Next base: position 36,067,920 of record CM070034.1, on the reverse strand, counting down.
GAAAAATTTGCTGTGCCCCACAAAGGGGGACAACGTGTCTTCTGTGGGGGGCTGGAACTAGTGTTAGATAATAGGATGGCCAGCTCTCATGATATGAGTGGAAAGTTTTAGGTGTTAAAAAGTGACAAAATGAAAATGTTTTCCCATTATAAAAATAAAAGCCTGAATCCAACCCCAACTTTGCTTGTTGGTATAGTGTGGAAGAGTAGCAATCGGCATATGCCTTGCCCACTCAGCCCAATAAGACAGGCTTTAGCCCCCCATACACCTTAAGATCGATCCATACAATCTCTATTAGATCTACCAACAACTATGTAGTGCCGGGTCCTCCCTGATAGAATACACAGTGATTGGAAGGTTTAGAAAGGTCCTCATATTACATGGTTTTGGTAGAACAAAAGTTGATTTTACAGAAATTGTATGGGAAGATTATAAGGTGTATGGGGGCCTTTTTCTTTGGTTTTAGCCTTCAAGCTAAAGTAGATATTTTAAACCAAGGATTCAAAGAATTCATGGTTAATTAAGTGTTAAATTAAATTTAAGACTTCACCTAGATCAGGAGCTCTGTGTATATTATACAATCTGATTGGATCCAGTCTGGCAGCTTACTTTTAACCTTTTTTTTCAACATTAATGTATACATTTATTGTAGTTATTTCCTATAATTAGGTATACAAGGTCGATCTATGACTGGATTTCATGATGGTTTTGGGTTGTTAAACCTTTTCTTGTACTTATTGATCCAATACAAATTGAATCTCATAAACTTAAGTTGTTGACTCTGGATTACTAGAATATATTTGTGTATACATTTTGGAGATAGCCTTTCCCTTTTGTATTTTAACAAACTTGTAATTCTGTTTTTAGGAGCAGCAAAGAATGTTAGAGATGGCCATTACAGGACCAGAGGGCCATGTTTTGAGTCGACCTGAGGAGGTAAGCTAAAGAATGCCATAGGACTCTCAATCTGATCACATACGATAATATATACACTGAAGCAAGAGAAATTGGTTCCCCAATGTTGTTGTTTGTTTTTTGTATTATACAGAGGGTAATCTGTGTACATGATTTACATAATAACAGAAGCTAACCCAGATGTCAATGGCCTCTGGGTATAATGGGTGCATAAATGACACTTTATTACAGGGTGCATCATCTTAACCCTGGTTCGTTTTGGGAACAAAATCGTCAAATTAGGTGATTATGGGCCCATTTACAAACAATTGGTGGAACGCGTACTAGACATGCCCACTAGGAAGGGCCTATTGGCGGGAGGAGTCCATCATCATTATCATGCATGCAACATGCTGTGTCATGGAAATTACAAGGTAAACAGCGTTGGTTTTCATGTGCTTCTTCCCCTGTGTTCAGCGCAGGCAGTGGAGATGAGGCTAAAGCTGGCCATACACTGGCCTATTTTGTGTTCGATTCCTGAATGATCGATCGCCATGCGCATTCGTGGTGAACAAACGCTTGGGAGCCAAACAGAGCCCACGACCAATCATGCTCCATAGAAAAATTGATAGAACAAGGATCCGACATGTTTGATCAGCATTACCTTGGATGGGTACTGAGGGTCCCCATCAAAATATCAGCCAGGGATTGATTGCTAAAGGTGGTGCGCATCTATTCGACGAACTATCATTCGGCGATTAGTTGGGTCACCTTGTTGCTATCGATGGCACAGGAATTGACCCGTGTATGGCCAACTTTATTCTGGTGATTCTGCCTGTAATTTGCTACCTATCCAAGGTTCACATGCATTGTATTTATTCTATGGAGGGACAGTGCTGTCATCCTTTAACAGGATTAGAGAACATCATTAAATGTTTCGCTTCACAGGAGTTTATTGGCTCATGAGATTTCTGAAAACAGAACATTTTAATTATATATATAAAAAAAAGGTGGTCCTTGACTAATATTTCAACATGGCACCCATCCCTTATTTAAATTGCACAACAAAGAACACACATTCCTTGTTGGGACTTTTTAGTTGGAGCCAAGTGGAGCAGTTAATCGACTATCAATAGACTACACATTTGTTTAAAAAAATTATTTTAGTTTTATTGAGCATAAACTTTGTTTTTTCCTTTAAACAGAGTAGTGAAGGCAACAAAAACATAGATAGTTGAGCATACAGAATGGAACTTTTGAGCAATTAGGCCCTCTTGAAGCCATTTCTAAACCCAAACACTTTAATTGTGTTCCTGTGCAATCCCCTTGTTTGTGTCCAGTGCTGATGAAGGGTTTCCTCCTGCTTGATTGGCACTATTAAATCATCATACTTTCAAGTGGCTTCCACGATGCAGAACATAATGTACATAAAAGGTAGAGTTCCATTAAGCTCATAATAAAGGATGTGGCAATGTATACAAATGCAGGGGAAATGTATACAAGCAGCAAGAAAGAAAAAAGAAATAGGATTGTCAAATATACAGGTGACCAATGCAAATGTTAACTATTAAGCCTAAAAGTATACACATAAGCTAAAAATTCCATTTAGGTCATAAAACGAAGAATACTTCTAAGGCTACGCCAGTTTTTGAGCCAGTGCCAATGTAAGTGTAATGATTATTTTAGTAATGGGAAAGGAAGTTACATGTAATGAGGAGAAGATGTGCATACGAAGCAGAGCAGCATAACACCCAGGGTATTCGACTGACAGGAAACGGTTGTATTTCTTACTGAACATTTGAATGTACATTTGCCAGGGATTGAATATCCTAAGCCTCAAGTCTTCTCTGGCTGTGATGTAATGAGAGAGAGATGCACGAGGCTATTATCCTGGGCTGTGTTCACAGACACAAACCATAAAAGCACACAATACAGCAATGCTAATGTGATGGACCTAGAACATAGCACTGATTGGAAACAGCTCCATAAATGATATTATTTATGTAAGGAGGACCCAGCAGCATACCAGCTGCACATGATGTTGAGCAATTTATTCACAGACAGCACACCGTAACATTAAAATGTATACCTGCGTAGATCATAGTTTCACTGCTTAGATCTAATATATGTAACAATGTTGGTTAATGATCTGCTGAAAAAAAGGTGTATTTATTGTTAACACATTTGCCCATTTTAGTTAAAATAGAGGAAAAGGGAATTAAAAAAACAAAACAAAACCCTAGTGATCCCCGAAAGAGTTGGTCAACAATAAGCATAAATCTTTGACAAAGGTACTAATGTTAAGGTCCCAATACACGTCAGGTCCATTGGACAATCCAGTCAATCCTTTACATTCAAATAAAATTCAAGCAGGATTTATGGACATGTTACCTGTTCGACAGACCTGTCTTGACAGACCGGTTGATCTCGCTCGAAGACAGGGGTGGCCACATTAGATGGGCGCTAGATAGATGACCATAAGCACGCACAGCATGACGTCAGCTCTCAAAACTGCCATCTATCGAGCGACTTTCATCAAGTGTATGGACACTTTCAACGAAAGGAATATGTCTATGGGTATTATTTGAAGATATTAAACAGGCCTTTAAACTACAAAGACTATTTCCTCCATTTTGGATAGATGTGTTTTATTTTCCTACACTCCATGTACTGTTGACACAAAATGAAGTGAATGTAAATCTTTCTTAAGTGATCAAAACGCCCTCTTAATCCGGCCGTAGACATGCCGATTCCCGGCAATAGTTGCAGCCGCCGAACGCAAAAAAGGTTGGTCGCCCGCAACTACAGGGTTGCCCACCTTGAGGTTTCGATCTGTCCTGCTGGTTCTCTTTGTGGCCGATCCGGTTGTAGTCAGTACTGTGGATGTGGAGTCTCCTCTCCCTCCAAGTTAATTGGCTACAATCTGCCAGGAATCCCTGTGTTGGTGGAGCACACAGGATTCCTGTCAGTTCTGTAGCCGACTCCACCCTGTGAGGAGTCTGCTACAAGGCGGCCATGGATCGAGACGTCTAAAGGTAGCTGTCTCTGCAATAGGTGATCCTGTTTTGGTTACAACTCAAACTGTTGTGGTCACCAAGACAGAGAGAGTTCAAATATCCCCAATGGGATCTCCATAACAGACAGCAGTAAGAATGTAACAAATTGCTGTGGTCACCAAGACAGAGAGTTTGAGTATGCCCAACGGGATCCCTGAACCGACAACAGGAAAAGTTGGACAGGAGCTTTATCCCATAACAATGTCTTAAACTATTTCGCCTTTGGGTATATTTTCAAGTAAAGCAATGTGAAGCTCAGTGAGGAAGCCAAATCCTACAGGATATGTACAATTGTAACAACCTCTTTCAGACCCTTAAACCAGGATGGAGCCAAACCAGTTCCCCCTTGAGAGATGTTTTTTTTTCTTTGTTTGCTTGTTTTTATAAAGCTTCGCTACGTACCTTAATAACATAAGGCATCTGAATCTTATAAGCTGCATCTTGAGTACACATTGTAGTGTTGTCATTGTTGTATTGGTTCCAAAACTGAGAAGGTCCACTGCTACAGTTACCACATGCCAGAAAACATGACCAGTTGCTAAAATACCGAACCCAGACGTATTTTACACTGCCAGTATACTTTGTTCCAGACATTTGAAAGGAATTTGTTATCTAATTAATTCCAAATAATGGCCCAATGAGGGCCAAGAAAAATACCAGCTGTCATTTTGATACAAAAGTGAAATACAATAAAACATTGTGTTTATTGTGTCCATAAACCTACTGATCTCTGGGTCAGAATACATGAGTTTTTGCATTCTGTACTGAAGCTTTCTTTTTTGTTACAATGGTATAAGGTTGGTGTGTTAGATAATAATATTCACTACATGTGTTACACTAGAACAATGACAGTGTGCTTACAATGGTCACCTATCATGTTTAATTGTTCACATTTCATTTGTTTTAATCATTCAAAGTTTCTGCAACTGCTGGCTGTGTCAGAGTTGGTGTCAGCCCTGCCATTGTCACGTGTGCTGGATGGGTCTGCGTGTGATGTGGATCACAAGTTTAACATTTTAATGCACAATTTCAATCTGGAATTTATCAAACTTCATATTCAAAGTTATCCTTTAATGATTTTCATGCAGTAAACACCACTATTTACATGAATCTAACATTAAATGGCCAAATTCTGGGGGGTTCAGTACTAGGCCAATGGATTTTAATATTCTGTCCTGATTAACTTAACTTGTGAAACTGAACATGTTTTGTATCTTTTAAAGTATTTGTAAGCATACACAATGTCTTTAGGGAAAGGGAATTATTCTGACTTCCAAGCATGTAGCTAAAAATAACTTTTATGCCTTGTGTAATGCTTGACACATGACAGCCGAAAATTGTGACGCATGATGTAACTGCTGAATATAACAAAGCTATTTAGTTATGTGTCAAGCTTTAGGAAATGGGATGGAAGAGCTTATGCTGCCTTCTTGTGCTATGTTGTCTATAATTTGTCTGTAACTGTTCTCAAGTATTATTTGTCCTTTGTTGATATGATGTAGTGCTGTTCATCATTCCAAGTCTTTTGTTCTTTTAGCTGGAAGCAGAAGCTGTTTTCCGTGCCATTACCATTGCAAGCCAAACAAACTGTCCACTATATGTGACTAAAGTGATGAGCAAAAGTTCTGTAGACCTCATTTCCCAAGCCAGGAAAAAAGGTGACCTATAAAAAGTCCATCATATTATCTAACCACTGCTACTTGCATGTTAAATGTAAAGACAGATTAACTAGACTAAACAAAAGTATGCCATTAGGATGCTGTATATATACATACACACTCTATCTATCTATCTATCTATCTATCTATCTATCTATCTATCTATCTATCTATCTATCTATCTATCTATCTATCTATCTATCTATCTATCTATCTATCTATCTATCTATCTATCTATCTATCTATCTATCTATCTATCTATCTATCTATCTATCTATCTATCTATCTATCTATCTATCTATCTATCTATCTATCTATCTATCTATCTATCTATCTATCTATCTATCGTTTTCCCACTATTTCTCTGGATTTACTAAAAAAAACAAAAATGTAATTGAATAGGAGTATTGCGTTTCAAAGTCAAAATCAGAGGTTTTACATTTAGGATATAGATGGCTAGTTCCAATGAAGTCCAGGTCCCAGAGTGGAGAACAGAGCAATGCCACACAATAGCGGAGATATTTAGGATAATCAAAGACAAGCTGGACACAAACACAGCTCAAACAGTACACAAGTATAATTTAAGCCTTGAACAGTCATAGAAGTCAGACACACTTGTACTTGAAGAGCTGTGGTCTTAAGCCTGCCATACACCCAACGAGTGGGTGCCGACAGACCAGTCCCGATGAGCTCTATAATGCAGCGTGATGACGTCAACACACTGCATTCCCGAGCTGCCTGCATCGGCAGCCACCCTTTGTGTGCCAGCTGTTACCTTCAATGAAGACGCCGGTCTTCATTGAAAGAAATGGCATCGACTGGCATCGGCCAGAGAACATCGGACATGTCCGTTTTCTGGCCGACCAAGCTGTGGGGCCACATGCGTGCATGCCCGTCGGTCAGCGGCAAATTCGGCTGCTAATCGGTGTGTGTGTGGCAGGCATAACTTAATGTCCACTAATGAGGGTGGATAACAGCAGCAATGCACAGAGAACGGAGCTACAGTGTCTAGCAGGTGGTGAAGCTGTACATATAGAATCCCCCCCCACCCCCACCCCCATGTGTTAAGCTGGGCATAGATGTCTAGTTTTTCTGCCAATTTCGTTCTTAGAGTGACTGCTAACAGTCTATGGTCAGCTTTATTGATACATTTGTGGTCAGCATTTCTTGTTTAAACAGTGCAGACATCAGACTGAGACTTATCACCTTTGGTCAATTTTCAGGCAATGTTGTATTTGGCGAACCCATCACAGCTAGCCTGGGAACAGATGGAACACACTACTGGAGCAAGAACTGGGCTAAAGCTGCTGCTTTTGTTACCTCTCCACCTCTCAGCCCTGACCCCACCACCCCAGACTACATCAACTCCCTTCTGGCCAGGTAAGAAAATCCCATTGATTGATTCTGGTTCTTTAAGACACTAAATGCACTTACCAGTTTGTTTACCGGATATTGCATATCAGAGATATTACTAGACTCTAAAGGGCATCACAACAATTTTACTGATACTTGGACATCTGGCTTTAGATATGTGCTTAAGAATAACATGTGTATATATACATTTTTAGTTGTGGGTAAAGCGTTTTTAGTCTTCAGGGCTTCACATGTGGTGTCCTTGCTAGTGCTGTCCTAGGTTATTGACTTTGTCACCATTTTGTTTCTTTGGAGGAGCAGCATTGTTACAGAACTACAGAATACCCCCTCCAACTCCTCCTTTACTATATGGTCTTTTAGAATGCAATGTAGAGAGAAAATTCTCTAGGGGTTAATGTTTTTTTTCCACCAATTTAGCAGTGATAACAAAACCCTTTCAATAATATATATTTAACACACTAAAACAGGAGAAGATATGTTCTAAAGCTGGTCTATACCCCATTTAATAGATTTGTGATATTAATATCAGTTTGTAGCCTTCCAGGTCTTCCCCATCTGGTGCTGGTGAGAGATTTATTTTTCTTTGTTTGAAAGATGGCAATAGAGATTAAAGCTTTGGAATCTTATCTCTTTAGATGATATTCAACCTGCCTACAAACAGTATGGTAGGGCTGGGATCATATTCATCTGCTTGAATCACCAGTACATTCTTGTACTGGAAAGTAGAGGTTAGTTATGTGAAAATGGAACATTCTATTGAAATCCAGCATTGTGCAGATGAAAGCTGGGAGGTTCCTTACCAAGTGTAGTGCAGGTGCCTGAGTCAGATTTCTTTTACATTAAACACAAAGCCGTAATTTTATCTTTAAGGATAAGACAATAGTGAGCTATAAAATTGTTATAGGGATTATTCAAGGAGTTTTGGGAGGAATATATACATGTTTGGGTTGAAGTATACACAGTTCGAGTGGTGTTGTCTGCTTTACAGAAAGACATATTATTTCACTATTTAAAGCCCCTCCCCCCCCATACACTCTGCGGCAGATCGACAGCGTGTGATGACATCTCCTTATTTGCCAATCCTTACCCAGTCTTGCTGCACTATCACCAATGGCCACTAGATGGTGGCAGGTTTTCAAATCTGAAAATGTATCTCCTGAGGCTTGTGAAGAGAGTGTTAATTTATTTCCCAAGTCATCAGGAGGGAATGGGACAAAGAGAGATGGGACAATTTGAAAGTACAGATTTTTTAATATTTTATTCAGTTTCTCCATATAATATAGAAAGCAAACTTTTGTAGAATTGCAGCACCTGTCTAGGCTTTTTATTTATGGATACTAATATAAATACTATTTAACTGGAAATTTCTAGCAGTTCATTATAAGCAAATAATTCTGATTGTGAAATAAGGAGCATTTAAAAAAAAAAAAGGTAACCACATGAAACAGACGTACTAAGCTTTCTTGTGGAATGTGTATTAGATCATAGTACATTCGAGTTTGCAGTGAGAAAACCGTCGTACAGTTCCTCTGAGAGCAGAGTATGCGGTATTGTTTGTTAGCAGAAATCTGATACAGATTTATCATTTCTGGAAGATGCCGGTACATCTGTAACATCTGGACTCTCAGAATGTGAACGTTAGTTGGGGCGCTCCTGCCACCTGGTGGTTACTTGTAATATTTCTTTCATGTTAGAAATGTCAAAATGTGGTTTTCTCATGAAGAGTGAGAACAAATGTGCTGTGCTTGGTGTGACAAATAGCATATCCTGCATCTGGTCCATATCACCACACTAACAGTGTGTTTTGCTGTATAGCAAGAAAAGTTTGAAGATGAAGTAATAGCATTTTATTATTCAGGACATGCACAAAAAAACCTTACCTATATACATTTGATGCATTCAGCATACCTGTGTCACACTTTCATAGTAAGATTTTCTTTCATCACATTGCTTTGTTACTTTATACATTACAGGGACCAAATGTGAATTTTTTTTTATTGTCATCAGAGGATATAATTACTATGATACGGGGTAAACCTTAACATATTTGCATATATGGGTAAAAGCAGACCAGGGCCGTTTCTAGACATTTTGGTGTCCTAAGCAGATTTTCTTGGTAGCCGGCAGCGCATACTTACTGTTTTGTGCTGTCCCGGTGTCCCCGATGTGACATGATGAATGCTGGATCCTTCGGCTCATCCTCCTCCCCCCCCCCCCCATCCTCCGAATGATGTGATGACGTCACATCGGGGAGGCAGCGGGAAATTTTTAAGAAAACTGCTTTTGTAAAATTTACTAAGTAGAAAACTGATTTCAATGTGCTTGTATGTAATAAATCTCTCCCAAATAAAGTCTTTGGGCACAAAGCTATGCTGCTATGTACTAAATCTCGCCCAAATAAAGTCTCTGGTGCCCCAGATGTGCCCATCTGCAGTAACCCTCTCTTCCCTGGTGTGATTTTTACCACATCCATCACACCAGGTAAGAGAGGGTTAACTGCAAATGGACACATCTGGGGCACCAGAGACTTTATTTGGGCGAGATTTAGTACATAGCAGCATAGCTTTGTGTCCTGATTATTGTGTTTTATCCTTAATTTTATAAAAAAAAAATTTTTTTTACTTGACATAAATGTTTGTTTCAAGCATTATTATAGTCAGGATGTCTATTAGACCCTTGTACGGACATATTTTGGGAAGTTACAGGCCTACAACATAAATAAAAATTTACCATTGAAGTCTATAGTGCACTTTTGGTACAGAAATCTGGACCTCAGCAGTGCGCTAGGGAGGTTAAACAAGCTATGTATTTTAACACTTCATTCCATATGCACCTACAATTTCCTCCTTAGTCTCTTCCCGGGGCCCACAAATATCCATTGATCCTGCTAATGAGGTTCACCATTTTCGGTTTCCTGTGATATTCTGGCAACAATTCTGCACCGCTTTACAATTTCCAAGCAGAATTGCTGCAATCTTTTGAACTTTTTTTGCTCACACTATAGTGGGCAGTAGGCATTGTCACTGCATATTCATAGGCCTTAACTTGTCATTCAGCAAGTAGACACCCCTAGTTCTGACCTTTCTGGACACAGCGCTCTTTTGTTGAAAGGTCATAAGCTGCAGTGTCTAGAAAAATCTGGGAATGGGAGGGAATTTTCGTTTGACTATCAAGTCTTTTTCATTACATAATACCTGGATCTTGCATTAAGAGTCATATCAGAGCCTATAGTTTGTTTTGATTGGCATTATGAAATATATTCAAGATCCATTATGATAATTATTCTTATTTACCAATTTTAAATAAGCTAATCATTTTATATAAATAAAAAAACTTCAAAGGCTATTTTTGTGTTCTCTTCCAGTGGTGACCTGCAAGTCTCTGGCAGTGCTCACACCGTTTTCAGCACTGCACAGAAGGCAGTCGGCAAGGACAACTTCACCCTAATTCCTGAGGGGACGAATGGGATCGAGGAAAGAATGTCTGTCATCTGGGACAAGGCCGTGGTAAGCAGCGTAGTGTGTTTCATAGTATTGATACAATACTGCATTATAAGGAGATACTTGAAGAGGCAGATGTTTAGATTTAGTATGAAATTAAAAAATGACATATCCTGCAGCCTTGTTTATTACCAGTATAGTCATTATAATAATAAGTCTCCTTGTCTGTCTTTCTGACATGCAGTTATTCAACTTTCTATTGTGGAGTTTACATTTACAGCACATGTTCAAGTGCTGCATTGAGATTGGCTGTGTCTTGCTTCTCCAAAACCTATACCCATGATATGTTGTGTGCAGTTAAAGCGGTTTTAAACTCAAATGAAAAAAAACACATACATTAAACAGACACAATACTCACCTGTCAGCAGTTCAGATGCTGGAAAACTTCTGCACAAAAAAACTCACACCATACTCACTTTACTTGCTTGCAGTTCTCATGCCAGCATCTTAGATCCTGGAGACATGCAGCTACTTCTGCCCTCACTGCTCCTCCTCCCCCCTCCACTCCACCTCCACCCCTGTCTCTTCTCTGTCGAAGCTGCATCGGCTGCTGACGAGTTCCTTCCTGGGAGAGATGTCCCAGACACCATTTTAGCTGCGTAGGAACGACGTAAGGCAATAGGAGAGGCGCACTCGGAACAAGCCCCACTCCTGCTGTCGGAAAAAGTTTATTTTTACAATTAATGATCTCAGCAGTATCGGCTGATCTGCAGCCAAAACTGCTGAGTGACCCCCCAGGTGGTAGGTTCGCTTTAAAGTTTACAAGTATGACATAAATGTCATTGGTGTAAGGTGTAGCCTGATAAATTAAAGACAATCCAGTAAAGTATTTACAAGGAAGGGATGAAGTGAAAAAATATTTATGTTCAAGGAAATAAGACCACATATATATTAAATAGATACATTTTCCCAACACCAAGGAGGTCTTGTGGAGAGGGAATGTAAAGCTTGCCATACAAGCATCATCTTTTGCTCGATTTGATCTTATAAGAGATCTGGTTGTGTAAATGCCTGCAGGACCTCAAAAATATCTGATCTGATAAATTGAAGAACTACACAAAAACTAAAACAAAACCCCAAAAACGCTACGATCAGGCAAACCGAACCAACCTATGGGGTGGTTAGCCCCTGGTACACAAAACATATTGAACTCTCTGAATTTCCAGATGATCCTTAGAAGTTGCATACATTGTATAATTTTGGCCAGAGACATGGTCCATTAAGAAGCCTACTTAATGATTTAATACCCACTGGTCAGTCAGTTACACATTTTCATATATGTAAAAGGAATTACATTTAAAATGATATTTTGTCCCTTTTAGGCTACAGGCAAAATGGACGAGAACCAATTTGTTGCAGTCACTAGTACCAACGCTGCCAAGATCTTCAACATATACCCCAGGAAAGGAAGAATAGCTGTTGGCTCAGACAGCGACCTGGTTATCTGGGATCCCGACGCAGTGAAAATCGTCTCTGCCAAAAGTCATCAATCTGTAAGTCTGCCTGCGTGTGACATATTTGACAGGAAGAGTGTATGAGCTGTAGCTACATCATTGCAGTGTTGGCCTCTGTAGCAGAGAAGGTTGGTGATCTCATTGGATGACATCATTTGTTGGAACTGTCCAGCAGACATGTGGAGAAGCCAACAATGTTGGGGCCAGATAGTGAAAGTGAATATGCCAACACCTCATTATTGGACAGTATTTGTCCATGACATAATAAGAAGGAAGTCATAAAACAAAAGCAGTTTTGTCTAAAATCTAAAAGAAAGAGAAATACACTATCCAACACACAACATTAAAACCAATGACTGGTGAAGAGACTACCATTGATTATCTCAGTTTTATGGCGCCAGTCAAGCCATGGAGTGAATTACACAGCAAGTTCCTGAACTTATGTCAGTTGTTTTCAGGTGTTTCCAGTATGCAGTGGTTAAACGCATTGCAAAAGTTTCCACAGGGCACCATGGACGCATCACAGTCCATTCCATCCAACCAGCAGATTGCCCACCCTTCAGGGTGCAATACCATCACATTGTTCATTTGAATAGAGATGATTTTCACTTGAAGCAGTCATCCATGCCCAGCATGTTGTGGAAGCAAGGGCAAAATGAGTACACGCTTTCATGTCCATTGTATGGAATGGATGTGTAATGTTGATGTATTTATCGCACTGAGGAAAAAAAAACTCATTCTAAAAATGACCTTTATTTTATATGGGGGTTTCTGCAATAGAAACTTTCATTTAGAGATGAAGATTGTACACATGGGATATATTGCACACATGGGATATATTTACAATGAAATGTTAAACCGATTTTATCATGATGTGTTTTGTAGGCTGCAGAGTATAATATCTTCGAAGGCATGGAGCTGCGAGGAGCCCCACTTGTGGTCATCTGTCAAGGAAAAATCATGTTTGAGGATGGCACCCTTCATGTGGCCCAGGGAACAGGACGCTTCATTCCTTGCACTCCATTCTCTGACTTCGTCTACAAGAGAATCAAAGCCAGGACTAAGGTGAGACATTGGGTACTAAGAAAATGTATAAACTTTCAACTAGGATGTTGGAAGAGCAGGGGGATCTAGGAAATATCAGTGAACTTAGGGTACTTAAAGTGGTTTTAAACTCAAATGAAAAAACAGACATACATTAAACAGACACAATACTCACCTGTCAGCAGTTCAGATGCTGGCAAACTACTACACAAAAAAAACCCCACACTGTAATCATTTCACTTGCTTGCAGTTCTCATGCTGGCATCTTAGATCCCGGAGACCTGCAACCAATTCCACTCTCACTGCTGCAGCTGATAATGCTGAGTGACCTCCCAGGTGGTTGGTCCACTTTAATGTATGGTGTAGCTCCGATTAAATAGTTTACTATACTGCGTTTTTACAGTACTGCGTTTTCTCATAGAAGACCAATGTTACAATTCACACTGCATGCATTGCGTTTTTAAAAACATAGTGCAAGCAGATGCATTTTTTATGCTTTGTTCCAAAACACTGTGTAAGTATGCGTTTTTGTATTGTGCATGAACGCATACCTAACGCATAAAAAATACATATAGTGTGCTGCGTCCAGCGGGGACACTTCCCCAATCTGGGGAAGCTGCTGCGTCTTCAAAATTGGTGCCGCCTGAGACACCTACATTGAAGATCAATGCAGGTGTCTCCAAGATGTGTTTTTCCCTTGATGCATCAGCCTAAGCTGTGGGCAAACTGCCTGCAAGCAGTGGGGAATCCGCCCGGCAAATGTGCAGGCACGCGTCTTGATTCCCTGTGCTGGAACACATGGCCTTAAAGTTGTATTTTGTTTGAATTTGAGAGAAAGATTATTGGAATACAATAAGAACTTTTCTTACGCTGCAGATATTCAATGGAGGTTTCAAAGTAGCAATGATGTTAGCATGTCTTTAGGAGGAAAAACCATCATAAATGTTTGAGCGCCTATGTGACCTATGGTGGGGCCTACAGGCAATCGAGTATATCTACCCAAGAACTGCATAGGGAATGGTCAAAGGTCTGTGGACCTTCCTTGTGTCCTGTGGAGAAAATTATTAAATGGCTGGAATGCATTTTTCTTCACAAATCTCCATTTCCCCTTATGACAGGGTTGTGCTTACAAAACCTCCTATTTTCCACCTTAGGCAAGTTATCCTGAGGTTAGCTAGCTGCTGTCTGTCTGTGGGTTCCTATAGTTTGCAGGAATGGTCTTCACTAACTGCAAATATATACACTATATACTTTTTATCAATTACGTTTGTCTTTTTCTAGATTGCAGAGCTCCATGCAGTTCCTCGCGGCATGTATGATGGGCCAGTCTTTGATTTGTCTTCAACTCCCAAGGCTGGGGCTACTGCAGGGTCTGTGAAAGGCTCCCCAACGAGGCAAAGTGCACCAGTCCGAAATTTGCACCACTCTGCATTTAGTCTAGGTGGTAAGTGTTCCGTTTTCTGCATCTCTGCCTAGCTCTAAAGCTGGCCATACACGTGTAGATTTTTGGATGACCGACCATAGATTCAATCAGAGTTTTTTGAGAGATAATTTGATTGAACATAGATCGCAATAGAATCGAACAGCTATACTGCATTGGGTGTTCAGCATTCGCCTGATTTCTATCAAAAAGTGATTACCATGAGAAGGGACAAAGTTCCATGCAAATAAATTTGCAAATGAATCAATCGTTTGTATTTAACAAACTTTTTCTGTGCCTGATCTGGATTTTTTCCAAATTCAATGAAAATTGACTGATTTCAATCTAAACAGGTTTGATGCTATCAATTTCCATGCGATTGGCGTTGATAGAAAGGAAATATTGAAGCGTGTATGGCCACCTTAACTGTATTGTAAAAATCAACTAATCACAATCTAGATTGTGTTAGTATAAATTAGATGAACCAAATCTCTAGCTGGTTATTGAAAGTGTTTTTTGCATCATTTAAAAAATTCATTTCAATGATTTGACATGCTGAGGTTTAAAAATAAAATGACGAGTAACTGTGTGCCTGAAGGTAAGGGTGATACCAACCATACAAGCATTTTGTATTGAGGTGACTAATCGCTGGAAGATTATAAAAGCTGTAATATCTTACCATTACTTAAAAAGATATTGCCTGTGTGTATTAGCAATGTAGGACCTTGTCCAAAGTGTGAAAATTAAATTTTGAGAACTCTACAGATAACTGAAGACTTTGTGACTTGCCACATGCAGGTTGGATGCCATTCAGAAATGCTGTGCTGCAATGGATGTCTACTCTAAAGCCGGCCATACAGGGCTCGATTCCCCTGCAATTGTTGTGTGATCAATCGCAGGGTGGTTATGCAAAAATTGCCGAATGATCCTACAACGAGCATTTAGGGAATCGATGCCACCACTTGGGGAATCTTTACTATACTACCCACGGACGATACTTCACTATGCTGCCCTCGGTCCCCAGCCAAACGAATGGCGATTGAACAGAGAAAAAGGGACAAGTCGGATCCCTGTTCAATTGATATTTCCTTGGAGCAGGATCGATTGCTCAAGGTGGACTGTGTTCAATTCCCGTTAGAGCAACAAACACATGGATTGATCGGCAATTGAACACAAAAATCGAGCTGTCTATGGCCTGCTTAATAGTGAGCCTCTCTGATTTAAACAATGGATTCAGTGCATACAGAATTTCAACTACAAAATGATATGGGCTCTAAAGGTCCCCACACACGTAGCGAGTGGGGACCTACAGATGAGCTGTGGAGAGCAACAGGAGGACGTCATCACGCTGGTCCCCATCACTCAGAGTATCGGCGGACACCCTTTGTGTGCCGGCTGTTAGTTTAAACAGGGACGCTGGTCCCCATTGAACTAATAGCATCAGCCAGAGATTTACAGACATGTCTGTTCTCTTGCCGACGAGCTTTGGGGTGACTTTCAGTGGCAGCTGTTTATTTTGCCAATATTAACTTTTATTTATTTAGAGCCAACATATTACAGAGCGCTGTAGGTTATGTTAGGGTTGAGATGTAAAAGAAGATAGCACACAGGTACAGGTTTTGACACAGGAGGACTAAAGCATCGGGCTTAACCTGGGCATACACGGCTCGATTTTTTAACAGATTCGAGCACAATCTAGCAGTGTGCTTGCATCTGTCGAAACATCGAGCCGTGTATTCCCTTCTTTGAGCAGGATCAATCAATCCCACTCAGTCGAACTGGTGATGGTTACATCATGGCACTGCGGTTGGGCTTCCTCGATCTGCAGGAAAGTTGAGGCGTGCATGCTCGGCTTTACAATCTAATAGGTTGGGGAACAGAGTATACCATAGATAGGAGGATGGGACTGGAATGGTGAAACGTATTTGAACTGAAGAAATAGCTTGGAGTAGCTTCCAAACTATCAGTCCAGTTATTATTATGCCCATCCACTACTAGCTGAAAAACCCTGTACAAGTTATGGGTATTTTATACTAAGGCTAAATTCAAATGGTCGCTTTGCTGGTGGCTAAAATAACATGGCAGCCGGAAAAGTGACTGGCTGTCCTCATCCAGAAAACCGCCTGGCTAACGTCTCCTGGCACATTCCCCAACCACCTGTGTGAATTCTAGTCCTAACAGCGGGGATAGGGGGACTGCATAATTCTTTATCACTGGGAGTCCTGCTTTATTACTGCTCAATACTTTGTATGGGGACTAATGATGGCCGAACTGTCCGCAAGGCAAGGCGGACAGTTCGGCTGCAAACATGACAGGTTTGCTTTTCTTCTCCCGGCAAACTGTACGGGTGTTCGACCCGCCCACTTCGCCGGCAGGAAGAAGTTTATTAGCCTTCCTCTGGCTGGATCAGGCGCAGAAAGATCCAGCCAGGTGAAGAATCTGTTCACTAGAGACTGGGTAGAGAACTTTTTCCAAACCGCTTGTTCACAAACGGACTTGGCCGACGTTTGGCCATCGCTAATGGGGACCCTGGTCCCTATACAAATTATGTATGGGATAAAATTATATTTGGCTCGAGCAGGGATTTACCATCTTGGCAGATCCCTGTTTGATCTGCTCCTTGCATGATTTCAAACAAGGTGGAGAGCCCAAGCCATCACACAAGGTGGGGAGCCCAAGCTATGGCACAAGGTGGGGAGCCCAAGCCATCACATCAGGTGGGGAGCCCAAGCTATGGCACAAGGTGGGGAGCCCAAGCCATCACACAAGGTGGGGAGCCCAAGCTATGGCACAAGGTGGGGGCCCAAGCCATCACATCAGGTGGGGAGCCCAAGCCATCACACAAGGTGGGGAGCCCATGCCATCACACAAGGTGGGGAGCCCAAGCCATCACACAAGGTGGGGAGCCCAAGCCATCACAAAAGGTAGGGAGCCATCAATTCCCCAAAGTTCGGTCTGCAGGAAGGTGCACACAGATCGAACTTTGGGGAATCGAACGACAATCTAAACATGTATGGTTTGCTCTAGTTATTGTCATTTACATCTCCTCAGTCCAAACATAGAAATACAATGGTTCTCATTAAGATTTAATGGTGTTTATGAATGTTGTCCAACAAAGTTCAAAGACAGATATCAGCTGTATGTGTTTCTGTACTGTTCTTGTATTGTATCCTCACTGAACACTTCCCATTACTATTTGCAGGAAACCAGGGAGATGACAATGTCAACCGTCCTGCTGCTGGTGGCAGCAGGAGAATCGTAGCCCCCCCGGGTGGACGTTCTAATATAACATCTCTCAGCTAAACAGCCAAGAAACTTAATTGAGTGAAAACCAAAATGGTACAATTGGTATTTCAGACAGGCAAAAAAGTAAACAAAAAAAAGAAAAAAAATTAAATTGAAACAAAATCCAATCTGAAGATTTGTTGACCTTCAGGCCTTACATTTTACAAATGCTTTTTGCTACCTAGCTTTAAAAGTGTTGCATTTTTTTCTTTTTCATAATTGCATAGCCTTAATTTCAACCCAGTGCATGCAGTTCAGATGATGGCAGTTGTCAGATGGTGCTGATCATGTTACATTCTCCTGTGGTTATTTTATATATTGTGTTCTTTTTTTTAAATAAGGCATTGAAAACAAATATCTGGTGGTTACAATTAGCTGTGGAATAAGATGGATCTTCCTTTGTCAACAAGCTTTTCTGTTTTTATACAAGAATTGCAATAAAATGGAGATCCCACAAAACCGGCTGAGTCTTTTATGTTAACGCAACCTGCAGAAAGTTACCTGTGTCAAAGAGGAAAGTTAGGGTCCCCATACACCTTTAGATTTCTCTGTCAGATTTCCTTTAGATCTCTTTTTTGTTTTACCAAAACCATGTAATATGAGGGACTTTCTAAACAATCAAGTCTACCTGTGTTCAATAGCAGAGGACCCAGCGCTACATAGTTGTTGGTAGATCTAAAGGATATCTGACAGAGAAATCTAAATGGTGTATGACCAGTTGAAGAGGGGCAAGATCACACAGCCTGTCCATACACTACAAGGTTTAGATTACATTATAGGCATAACAAACACTTCTTATATATACCCTATAGAGCAGTGATGGCGAAGACGGAGAGCCCAATCTGAAACCCAAACACCACTGATTTATCTCAGAGTGCCGGCATGGCAATATAACCTGAATTACACACGCACTATTACACCATTACAACTCATATACACACATGACACATGTAAACACACAACTCATCATAAGAGAGAGGAAGAGAACTGACCGCATTGAGAGCCAATAGGCTGCAATTCTTTCCTCTGTGCTGGCTGACCGCTCACATGCCCACAGAGAAGGCTCTGAGTGCCACCTCTATGTGCCATAGGTTCGCCATCACTGCTATAGAGCATGCATAATCCAGTGCAGTGATCTCATTTACTACAATAACATCAAAGCAACCATGAAGTACACCAACAAAATTAAAACAGACATGAAAGCGAGCAGAATCAATGAATATTTGGAAGAGCACATGATATAATACAAGAATATATGGCTGAAGAAGACTGACCTCCTTTACTCATTGACCAGTCCGTACATTTTAGAAATTCCAATCAAGGAAGCATGGTATAGGTCAGTGGTTTCCAAACTTTCCGAGCAGGTCCCCCCTTTTCTATACAGGATTATTATCAAGTCCCCCTCTCATTCAAACGACACAGGTTCAGAATGAGGGCCAGTGCAATGCGGATTCACATGGTTTTATTAACATTAACAGACACGGTAGCATTTCCACTAACACATCCATTTCAGTAAAAAAAAAGACGCACCATGACCCTCACACTTTATTTGAATGAATGTTTCTGTACAATTGCAGTTTGTATATATAATGCATGTCTTTGCATGAGTGTGTATATATGATACATGTCTCGCTATGATTGGTGTGTGTATATATGATGCATGATTGGTGTGTAATGATGGCTGAACTTCGGCCGTGTCTGTCCGCGAACGGGCGGAGCGGACTTTTAAAAAAGTCCGCCGTCCGCCCGTTCGCGGACAGATTCAAGAGGCGGGGAATTTGAATCGGAAAACCCGGATGTGACGTCACATCCGGCACCTGGAACGCATAGTTCCTGGTTGTGCTAACCGGATGTGACGTCACTGACTGAGGTTCTCTACCCGGTCTTCAGTGAAATATTCTTCCTGCGGCGGGATCTCGCTGCTTATGATACCACCGGAGGAAGAATAGAATGCTCCTTCTCGCCAGCGAACAGGGCGGGTCGAACACCCGTACTGTCCGCCAGCGAGAAGGAGGGCGAACATGCTTGGCCATCACTATTGGTGTGTGTGAAAAAGGAAAAATGCAGAAAAAATAAATAAAAAAATGCACACAGCAGTAGGTTTTTAAAAACGCTATCAATTCAGTGTGAATGGTAACATTGGTTTTCTATGTAAAAACGCGTGCAGTATAAAAAACCAATTGCAATAAAAAAATGTGTGTGTTTTTAAAACGCAACACATATAGTGTGAAATGGCCCTCAAAAGGAATTTAAGAAAAAACATTTAAAAAAAAAAGAGTCCGGATCCTTATCACAAATGTGTAGTACCACATATACACCACAAGGTGGCACAATATACCTGATAACCACATTTCATTACATCTGTTACAAACATTTAATGACCAACAAAACACACAGAAAGAAACTAGAATATGTTCCACGTTATATCATATAGATTTAGTCTTGCAGATCTCTACAATTTACACTGATAGTGAAATTTAGAGACCCATGTGAGGGTCAGAGAGGTTGTATTCACACAACATCAGAATAACACACAAACATAATCTTAGTTTTCCTAGTTTGTTGCGGAATCTGCAATCTACTTTTTGCCATCTCTTTGGCAAAGTAAAATTCCCCAATGCACGGTGTCCTTACTTTTGTATACATCTAAAGCAGAAAAAAGTTAAGTGCTGTGAATGTGCAAACATTAAGTGATAACAAAGAAATCAAGGAGACAACCCCACAAAAAAGATTCAAGATATTGTAGAAGGAGGCAGTCTCCGCTCTGTGCTCCACTATCTATAAGCAGAGTCCAGCAGCTCCATCTTGTGGACATTTTACTTATATTATGAAATGGTGAAATTTCTTATTGAAGTATCTGACTTCGCAAATTGATTACAAAGCCCCTGAACATGATATCATCCCCACAATTGTTGGAGATATAAGGAAGGGTAGTGTGCATGCAAGTTAGGAGGGAGTAGACGTTATCCCAGGGCGGGAGTGTTGTGATGTCACTTCTGAGAGATTTTATTTTAATGCATGTAGGAGGGGTTGGGGTTAAGGGGGCCAGGATTTCCTTGGACACAGACAAGAGGAGCCTTAAGAAGAAATAGTTGAGAGCCATTGACCTAAATCATTGGAACGTAGATAAAGTTGTGCTGTAACAAAACCCTCAACCTTACAAGACTGAAAAAGGAACCTACTGGCCTATGGTACCGATGGTTCTCGGCATCAGTAAGTTATATTAGAATCATTCTGAAAACGTTATGTATGCAGTGCAATAGAGGTACCATGTCGTCCTGTCATGGTCGGCGCCAGAGCATTCTGAAAAGACGGGCACCTTTCCATGCCACATCACTTCCTTTTAGCAGGAAGAGCTACTTTCACGTTCCAGAAGTGTCCATCTGCGATGTCACTTCCAGCTGTAGGGGTAGTGACCCTGCTTGTCTGATCAATGTCTAGGTGTGAAAATGTAGGAGGGAGAGTAAAGCATCCCATACACGGGTCAGATTTTCAATCAATCGACTTAAAACGATCAATTTTTTAGTCGATTGATTGAGAATTGAGTTTTGCCCACCTGGTTAAATCGACTTAATCCGATCAAAATTTAGTGAAAATTCAGTCGTTTTTTGATCGGACTGGATGGTAAATTTTGATCGGTCGATTGAAAATTGGTTTGGTAAGTGTGGTCAACCAATTTTTGAACCATGTAATATGAGGACCTTTCTGAACCTTCCAATCACTATGTATTCTATCAGGTAGGACCCGGCACTACATAGTTTTTGGAAGATCTAAAGGAAAAATTTTATGGATTGATCTTAAGGTGTATGGAGAGCTTAACTCTCCTTTATAACTTCCCACCCTGCTTGAGGGCATCCATGCTTCTGCTGTGGGCACACAAACGTGACTTGTTGGGCCCAGTGTTCTGAGCTTTCCTACCCGGAAATATTTTCCTATTCTTACAACTGCGCATGTGCAGATAGCCCTAGTTTTGGGGTTTTCAGGGTTAATCTTCCAATTTTAGGGTGTCAAGGTTAGGGGGAGTGGTGCTTCATAGTAGGGGTGAGTTTTGTGGTTGGGGGGGGTAAAGGTTTGGGGTTCTGGGGGTTAAAATGAATGTAACCTTCCCAATCCCCTAACCTTAACCGTCGGATGGTCACATGTGCTATTTATCTATTGCAAATATATATTCACAATACAAGCCCATAAGCATCCCAATGCGAATATTCAAAATTGTAAATATCCGCCACCATATTTGGGAAATTTGCGAATTCTCGAATAGCCGATATTCGCCGAATATGTTCTAAATTCGAATATTTAAACTCAACACTAGTCTACACTAGAGATTTAATTCTCTGCTTCTGGTCTAATACATTGTCTTATTAGTTTATATTCAATAAAATGTCAGACGGCTGGAAAAATACATTATCCAGATATTGTACAGAACTCAGTCAACTAGATGATTGGAGCATTATAGACTGAGATACACTTGTGCTGGAACATACCCCTCAACCTTAACAGATTGAAAAAAGGGACATATTTCATTTAAATATACATTTAGGCAAATACACCAAACTCCTTCAGTCAGACAAAAGAAACAATTGAGCAAAATATACATACTGGAAGTAAACCTACAGATCCTTACAATCATTTCAATATTAAACACCCTCATGTAAATAACTATTCCAACTTACATGAAGGTATTACGAGCATGTTATATTCCTTCTCTGCCTATCTGAGCTGGTGCTCCCCTAAACGTCCTGTATATGGAGTGCTTCCTCCTGCCATACAAGGGCTCCTTCCCTGGATTACATGTCCCAAGAACACTTGTGCGAGTGGGAAATGGTAATGAATGGACGGGCTCACACCATTGGTTACATAAGTCCCAATAACTAGGGAAGCCACCCCAAACCATGACAGGCCTGGTGCACTTAAGTCGCCTTTTATACAAGTTTAAATACAATTATTGAAAAGATAATAACCATTCATTCTTCTGAATCTACAATGTGTGGAAATATCTTGAAGCCCAGAATCCCACCCAGTGACCATCAATGGCCACCTTTCGTTATTGGTGAAATTTACATATCATTGGCTTAATCACACAGATAAAACATGAACATCTTACAGATGCTGGGACATATTCTTTCTTATTACATTAGAGTGCACCTATACTGAAAAAAAAGACCCAACAAGTACATAAATGTTTTTCTCATCTTTGAAGCAGCTCAATGGCAATGAAGTGCTCTACAATCCTAAAAATATACCTACCTGCTGTTTCCCATATTTCCTTCTCGCTGCCAGCATTGTGGGAGTTACAGAACAGCAGTAACACAAATAACCACTAGATGGTGCCAAATGATACCTTTTCCATCATTCAAATCTATCTGTAGGCTGTGGAAAGGAATATGGATTTATACCTTCCTGATAAATAGCTGGGGCAGCTTCTAATCACAGGGGAGGAATTAGCTGGGACAATCAAGATTTAGGCTAAATTTACACTGTCTTTTGCTGCAGCCCAGGACACAAGCAGTCACTCCGGCAGCAGCCAGAGAAACAACCTGTCACTGGCGCCTGCAAACTTTGGGAAGTTTAGTGGCACTTTTAGCTGAGATCTCGGTTTGCTATGCCACATGTCATGTGACAGGCTTATAAGAGGGCAGCATGTTGCCATCCAAGAATATACTGTAATGAATAGCAAGATTCAGGTTCAGGATGGAATGATTTTATCAATATGCATAATATTTAAAACCAAAAATATTTAACTAGTGTAGCTGCATGCTATTAATAGGATAGGGTTGGGTAGGATAGGATAGAGAGATGCGTACAAAAGCAGAGGCAGAACCATTCCTGCTATTGGAACACATGGGTGGAAAACAAAGATAGAGAAACCCTGGCAAGAGAAGAGCCATTTGGTTATCATTAGTAGCTGGCCAAATTTACTAGATATAACTACACTATCTAATCATTATGCCAGTAAGGTGCCTTTGGTTGAGCAAATGAGCTAGTTTGAAAAGAGTTAGTTTGGAGATGCAACTTAAGGCCCCCATACACCTTATCATTTCTGTACAATCAACTTTTCTTTCTACCAAAACCATGTAATATGAGGACATTTCTAACCTTCCAATCACTATGTATTGGAATTATACTACATAGTTGTTGGAAGATCTAAAGGAAATTGTATGCAGTGATCTAAAAGGTGTATGGGGGGGAGGGGGCTTTACTTGTTTTTCAACATTTTGGAAAGAGAATATTTTTCTCCATAACATTGTACCTAGGCCGAACCAGCCTTTTGGCTGCCCTACCTGTGTTATCTTACTTGAGATAATGTATTGCCGGGAAGCCTCCGAAAGCTTTTCTTAGAATGCATCATTCCATTATGGCAGAGGATCAAGCAGTCGGCTAACTGTTCTGAGTATAGAAACTAAAACCAGAAGTCCTCTGCGTTTCACACTGCACCCTAGTGACATGTAGCCATTAATCGCCTTGCGCTCGTAATTAGCATTCAGTTCAATGGGCTTGTCCCCACTCAACTGATGGCCATGATAGCACACGGCCGCGATAGGACCCACGATCAGACTACGATGCCAATGCAACAGCTGCAGGGGATGACTGATGGCTCTCTTACCAGTGGAGGAAAGTAAACATCAACAGTCTGGAAAACAGGTAATGGTCCCATAGGAGGTGGAGTAGAGAGAAATCCTGAGTCTGCATCCTACTCAGTACACCTGTCGGAGATCCGGGACCACCTGCTCGGGTGAGATGACAGGAGGATAGCCCTGGTCCAAATCCTTGTCATTCGCCATGGATGGGGGTCCTTGGTCCCGGGCACTAGCAAAGTGGATGGCCGGCGGGAGAACCCAGGATATGGGAGCACAGCGCTCCAAGGTGAGACATACTGGCTGGAACTGGCACTAGAACTTGCTAGCAGGGGAGGAAGCCAAATAGGTAACTTAATCACCTCTGCTTGAGGGAGGGCAGTAGCCAGTCTCCAAGCAGAACAGAAAATATACAAAAAGAGTCATCCCCTTGCACCTGCCAAAGAAGAATGCACTAACATATAAATGGAAATCAAATTTATCAAGCCATGGAGGTCTGGATTTGGGGGTCACACTCGAAATCAAAGTGGAAAAAACAATCCAGGCTGATCCAACTTTGATGTAATGTCCGTATAACAAGACAAAATGAGGCTCAGTAGTGTGTGTGGCCTCCATGTGCCTGTATGACCTCCCTACAACACCTGGTCATCCTCCTGATGAGGTAGTGGATGGTCCTCTGAGGGATCTCCCCCCACATCTGGGCTGGAGCATCCCCCAACTCCTGGACACTCTGTGGTGCAACGTAGCATTGGTGGATGGAGCAAGACATGATATCCCAGATGTTCTCCATTGGATTCAGGTCTGGGGAACAGGCGGGCCAGTCCATATCATCAATGCCTTTGTCTTGCAGGAACTGCTGACACACTCCAGCCACATGAGGTCTAGCATTGTCTTGCATTAGGAGGAACCCAGGACCATCGCACCAGTATATGGTCTCACAAGGGGTCTGAGGATCTCATCTCGGTATCTAATGGCAGTCAGGCTACCTCTGGGGAGCACATGGCGAGCCCCCAAAGAAATATCACCCCACACCATTATCGACCTGCTGGAGGATGTTGCAGGCAGCAGAACGTTCTCCACGGCGCCTCCAGACTGTCACCATAGTCACATGTGCTCAGTGTGAACCTCCTTTCATCTGTGAAGAGCACAGGGCGCCAGTGGCGAATTTGCCAATCTTGGTGTTCCCCGGCAAATGCCACATGTTCTGCAGTGTTGGGCTGCAAGCACAACCCCCACCTATGGACGTCGAGACCTCATACCACCCTCATGAAATCTGTTTCTGACCGTTTGAGCAGACACATGACCATTTGTGACCCACTGGAGGTAATTTTGCAGGGCTTTGGCAGTGCTCCTACTGTTCCTTCTTGCACAAAGTCCTGATGCTGGGTTGTTGCCCTCCTGCGGCCTCCTCCATATCTCCTGATGCTCCAGGGCATTTGAACAAATGAATTAAATGAAGCAGGTGTGAGCCTGGTGTGAAAGGTACACAGGTTTCCTATGCATTAACCCTAGCCGTGCTGCGTTAATGTACCACACCCAGTGTGAACAAACCCAAAATGAACCATCCCTAATGTAAAAGGTAGATACTGAACACATGTCTGTATTGTATCAAATGTTACTATACAGAAACAAGTTTTGCAGATAGGTATAACTAGGATCCATCTTCTTGGATTAGATAACTTTTCTGGGTAGCAATAAACTGTTTTCCTTTTTATTTCATCTTCAATGTATGTTAAAACTAATTTCACATGCGGTAATTGAGTTAAGCATGAAGTGATGGATGTGAAATGCCCCGGGCTGCCCGTGCCCTTGGCTGTGACTTACACTGACAATCAATGCTCAGTACAAGCACAGGCCTGCACTACATTACACATCACCGGAGGAGCACAGCAGTCACACACACGGACACTGCTTCAGACACATTACGAAAAGTACATTGGGAGCGTTCATAGCTCAGGGTTTTACATTGGTTTCCTTAGATGCTGCAATCTTAAAGTACATCTGACATTCATATAGACGCAGAAAATATATTTTAAAATTAAATACTTGTTGTGTGTTAAGTTGCAAGGACAAATGTGAGAGGCAGGAACACACAGTGGCATCACTAGGATTGGTGTCACCTGGGGGGTTATTTGGCATAATGCAAGTAAAACGCGTGTCAAAGGGTATGTTCCCACTTAGGGTCCCCATACACCTTTCGATTTCTTTCTAAACCATCAAGTCTGTGTTCAATGGCAAAGGACCCAATACTACATAGTTGTTGGTAGATCTAAAGGATATCTGACAGAGAGATCTAAAAGTGTATGGCCAGCTTAAGGTAATCAGTCAGGAAGTGTTTTGTTAAAAAAAAAAAATAGCCCCTTGATTGCGCCCATAGAGAAAGAATAGATGCGATTTTTTATCACATCCGCCCGCGATCTAAACGTGAGGAGCAGCAATTCTGAACACAGGTCGCACCTCATTCACGCCCGATCTTAGCCTTTAGTTGAAGTGGGGACAAATGCATTCAATTAAATGGAAGCGATCAGCATAACTAATTATGTGTACATAATGAGTTACCCTATAACAGGAGGAACCTGAAAAGAGATCACGGTGTCATGAATGAGACCAAGAAATTTACAATATTGTGTTATATGATTTTAATTATCAAAATTTACATGATTTAATAACAGTTGACTCCCCCTTAACTATGCCTTCCAAAGCTTTTGGAGGAAAAAAAATAATCATATGCAAATGCTTTCCACACACAGATGCCCTCATGACAGACAGCAGTGGGTAGGCAAGAGCAGGCCACCATATAGTACATGGTTTAGCCATTTTGAATTTCTGGTTTATCAATACAAATTGTCTAACTCATGTTATAAAATCCAGCCTTATGTGGCAAGCTTCTGAGAGGTACTGCAGCCTCTTGCCACATGACTCTCCTAACCCAGTAATCCCTATGGCCTGACTTTTTATAGGCTAAGCAGCTTTATTGTTTTTAAAACCAAATGCAAAATACAATAAACATACACCGAAGGCCCTAAACCAGTGGTGGACAACTGTGTTGATATGGAGGGCCACAAGTGCGGTCCTCGGCATCACTAAAAGGCTGTACATAACATTTTCAAATTATACTGACTTGTATAAGCATTTTATATTGAGATGACAGCAGGCATAGCTAGAAGACGTCATTTTGTTTTGTCAACTTGTTTTAAATTATACTTCAAGCATTTGGGAACAATGTAGTGTTGTAATGTATATTTTGTGTCATACATATCATCAAAGGTTATGTGCCCCTATTCTGTTCCTCTCTTCCTCTTCCGGCTGCAAGAAGATTGTGGGGGATGGGTGGACAGGTGAGTTATATGCATTAACAGGCTTGTGGGGCCGCAAGTGGAGGACTTAGGGGGGCCGCTGAAGAATACCCAAAGGGCCACAAAGGCCCTAAACATACTGTATAGACAATGTCTCCAAGTCAGTTTGTGCACAACTTTTTAAAGCTTAATTGGCGTTCACCATTATTATGACAGCAAGATGTGTCTCTACAATGTCATTAGAGTATTTTGTTGCCTGGGGCACCAAAGAGGCCTGTACAATGCCTCCAGGCACATACCTTTCTTATGCTAAATGAAGGCTTCTTTAAGCTGAATATTATGCGTCATTATATTCTACATAACACAGTTCAGTTCTTTTTTAAATAATTAAAATGTTTAGCTTTTGTAATCTCCTTGTGACGGCTTTGTCCTCTATTAAAAATGCAGCTACATTGAACTAATGGTCTATTGAACACATACTGTAAATACAGTGATTGCTCAAGGCCGCTGCATGCATTAAGCATAGAGAGGCCAAGGCACAGGTGGGATTTATATATAAATAAGAACAAGGACAGAGGTGCACAACCTAGTACAACAAATGGTTAAATCATGTGGAATAGGATAAGATAAAACAAATTGAAACAAAATGAAACAAGATACTCACATTGAGAGAGGTTTACAAGGGTGAATCTCTTAGGACCATGTGTTTTCCAGGAGGACCTCACTTCCTGGTTGGGGATGAGATCACTTCCTGCTTACAGATACTGGGGGGGCTCAATAGCAACAATGGGACGCGTTTCGAGCAGATGCTCTTTTTCAACCATTTATATATACAAGGTGAAGGCAACCATCTGATTCCATACAATACACATCTACTGTCAAATCCCCATTGTCTGGCCCAGGTAAGTAGAAATATATATATATATATATATATATATATATATATATAAATAAATAAATAAGAAAAAAAAACAAAAGTAGAGTAGGTTTAATTTTGGCCTGACACACTCCTGATCTCACAGTGTCTTTCCCGCAGGATGGATGTGCAGCACATGCAAAGCTCTGACCGTTGCAGAAACCCTATTTCAAAGTGAATAACCAAGTGTGCAGATAGGACAAGTTTATGTAAATGTATTGTATGCAGATCAGGCTGAACATGAACAGGCGCTGCAGGGGAGAGACTCTAAGCTGAGAGATTCAAAGTGCTTTTCTGCAGTCCAATTTAACATTTCCCGTAGTTGGGCTCAGTGGGTTGTAAGATGGGAAAAAAAAGTTCAACCAGAAGCTCAAAGATGTATCATTCACGTTGCCTTCAATGTTCCTTAGCTGCAGATAATATAATTTCTGTATATCCGTTTTATGCATATGCTTTGTGGGATTGGAATGTAAGAAAGTTACATTATGCTACATTATGTTATAATAAAAAGAACATCATGAAATAGTAACAATACACCAAACCAGAAGACTTAACATTCATGATTTCTTCATTTAAAGTCATTTCAAAAACTGCTGGTCCTAAGATGCCCATTATCCAATATATCATGTATCCTTGTAAGATTGACACATTACAGCATTTTATGCAGAAGAGGAGTGCAACCTCTGCATAAATGTATTTATTCTGCTCAAAGTTACCCAGTAACAGTAAATCATTTCCACATGAATCTGTTAGATCTACCAACAACTATGTAGTATAGGGTCCTCTGGGATTGAACACAGGTAGACTTGATTGTTTAGAAAGTCCCTCATATTACATGGTTTTGGTAAAACAAAAGGAGATCTAAAGGAAATCTGACAGAGAAATCTAAAAGGTATATGGGGGGTTTAAGACTACATCAAGGTTGTCCAACTGCAGTTTTTACCGTTCACCAACTCCAGGGCCTCAACAGTAAATGAAGCAAGATGTGGTTTACAAAGAATGAGAAAATTAGTCTGTTTATAACTAGCAAGGGGAGTTAGAGCAATCATCTCTAGCCAATGGTGTGCCACATCCCATTTAATATAAGAACAAAATAAGTGGAAGAATTTAGTCCTATCCAATGGTGAGGATAGAGGGACTGCGGAATTTTAAACGGCACTGTATACTCAAATTAGAAATAATTTATTACAAGTATTTTTATACAGTACACAGGAAACCAGTAGTAGTATTCTATTATGCACTGACTAATACTATTGTCCTGTACAAATACTAGTACTAAATTACCTCTTACTCTAGTCTGAGTATACAGTAATGTTTAAAATCCCACAGTCCCTCTATTCTCACTAATTAGTCTGTTTATACTAAACCCCGGCCAGTGTTTGTCCCTCAAACACAGTACGTTTTTCTGTCAGATTTTTGACAAAATCAATTGCTCGATCGCTTTTGGCATGCTTCAATTTTTATTTAATCCGATCGCGTGATCGATTTTGATAAACGATCGCACTAAAATTGAACTAAAAATCGTAATGTGTATGCCCAGCTTTAGCCATTACAGACATGTTCGTAATTCTTAGATCGGTCTAATACTTTGGATGGGGGCAAAATTCCAAAGTACGGCTCCATTGTCCCCAATGGGGCTGAGAACACAGACCCTCTGCTGCTGCTTTCTGAAGCTGTGAGTGTAGTGGAGGGGGGGGGGGGGGGGGGGGGGGGGGGGGGGGGGGGGGGGAGCTAGCAGCTCTCTCCCTTCATGCTATAACAGTGAGCAGAGGCTAAAAGCTCAGTTTCAGTGACCTGGCAGCCTCACGGCCAGGGTCCCTAGATTCTGTCTCCCCTTAGTTGCTGGGGCCCTGATGGTGAGTGCTGGCACACAAAGGGTGCCCGGCTGATTGTGACCCGATTTTTCTGAAAAATCAAGTCACAATCTAAACGTGCATGGGGGCTGAAGTCTGCAAAGGCAAACCTAAGAGAGCAGAAGTGAGAAGAGCCCAGAATCTTCTAACGACTCTATTTATGTCCTCAGACAGGAGCTGGCTTAAGGCCTGTTACTGGGCAGAAGTAACTTAGCTACTTTTTGGAGGGAAAGTAGAGATGTAAACAATCAGCCATCACTCCTGTTTCCAATAACACATACACAGCAGGTGCAACCCTTAAGGGGACACACCAAGCAAATAAGCACTAAACAGGCATATCATACAGCGCATATAATACAGTTATGTGGCCCGTTTCTCAGGTCACTACATTACTTTAGATGGGGACGCTTCCAAAGTAATAAAATTGGTCTAAAATTTACAGACATGTCTGTAATTTCTTAGATCGATTTCCCGGCCGATTCATGGCGGAATTTCAATTCAACCTTTAGACTTGCATCCGATTACTCAGCAGATTGACCGGCAACATCTATGCCCAGCTCAAACAAAGAACGGACATGTCTCTTTTTCCCTGGTGGAAAACTGATGATTGTACCTTCTAAAAATGTACAATTTGAAATAACCTAATTTCATCAATGCCACCCAGAACATACAAAGTTGAGCAACAGCCAACAAATGACGTAAGTAAACAAAATGAGCGTGCTAATTATACATTCAGAACTCTCTGAACCACATTCTAATGACCTTTGCAATACCCATCCCCAGCTGTGCCCTGCCACCTAGTACATGGAACTCACTGCTGGAGTCCAGATGGCATGCTTGTCTTTGCCAAGGGTTGTCTGATTGACATTCCTTCCTCAGAATAAGATGGCCATAAACCTTCTGACCATCAGGGGTTAAATTTTTTAGTTTTCTTCGGTTTTTTTTATTGGAATAGTGCAACATCTAAAAATAATAAATACTAAATAATAATTTTAGTCTACAAATGTAAAGTATAGAGTGGTAGAGAAGTTGAGAAAGTCAATCCTTTGACATGTGGTTATCTGTGTCCATGTCTTTCATAAATGTAATTGAAAACAGCAAATTAATGTATAGATCGCTACCTACTGCTGTTTGACTGGGATCTTTTGCTGAATGAGGGGCTAGTTTAGTGGTCTGATGAAAGTGACGTAAAAGCTTTACAAATAATATTTATTTTACTAGAATTGGGATAGTTACAGAACCTTTGTCAGGTTTGTATTTCTGCATTTGTGTAGAAGCTTCAACTCTTCAAACTCTCCACCCAAAGTCCAAAGAAGACTTCCACTACCACCCCTTTATGAAAGGAGAGCCCAGTACTTTTCCTATGCTGTTTGTAAATAATGAATGTTGGGGATTTTATTCAAATACCTAATCAATAATCAGTGGGGGAGCCTTAGTGGACATATGGGCTGTTAGTGAATCTGCTCATAGTGAGAGGGTGTAAGATGATACAAGCTGGGTAGATCCACCTATTTCCTAAGTTTCCACCAGTGAAACTCTGTTGGAAGAAGGTGGGAAAAAACAGAGGCTTTTCCTTGCAAAACCAAGTGAGAAAGAGTGTGGGTGGTTTCCAAACTAAACAGCACACAAATGTACCTAAGACCTGCTCTGTAATAAGTCCATGCATATTGCTAAGGCCTGTCCAGCTTCCTGTGCCAGAAGGAGGATCGCGGCAATGATTGAAGATGGAAAGCTCCAGAGTTCCAGCGTGGCCTAGCAAATATAAGTCTTAGCAAATATTAATCTGGCTTTATGGTGAGTGCCTGGCTCTGGACTATTCTCCCCTTCTCTGACCTAGTAGGGCTTAATATTCTTTCTATTGCCTTGTTGGCTCTGTTACCATTGTATAATGATCCTGTACAGTTTATTTCTCCAGTAAAGTTCTTTGTCGGGTTCCTGTGTCCATTCTTTGGTTCCTGCTCGTTACAGAAGTAATTACAAGAGTAACAAAAGTAACTGGGAGGTTATGACCACATGAGATATTAAAGTAGAACTATGACATATATGATGAGTTTGTCTCCAGCATTATTTTGAACACCCACCATCACATAGGTGTATTACCAGTTTATTTTGGTAAAAATAAATAATTTCATTCTCCTTTAACTTGTGTAGCAAAAGTATGAAGATGAGGCAAAACTCTTGTCAATGGTATGCATGAAGGCTAAAAATAATAAGGTATTATTCACCTAGCAAAAGTAAAGAACAGTTTTAACAACTAATAACGGTTAGGATGAGTTTGGCTTTGTTCTTTACTTGTATATCGAATCTTATTATGCCATTTCTACACTTTACACAAGTTGAAAATGTTGTTGTCTCTAATCCATAGGTACAATGGATTTGATAGAACCAAGGCAGAATGTGTGTTACAGGTTGGATCACAAGGTGAAAATAGAGATAAGTCTAAACAATTACCGTAATAGCCTGCACTAACAACCTGCACATATATGATATGTGTTTGGGTTTAGAAGTTGACAGAAATTGAATACATTTTATATCTGACAACAGATTGGCATTTAAAGGAAATCCTGTATCAATCACAGAATCACTGTTTCTTGAAGTCCATGAGTAGTCCAAGTTTCTTCTGGTAGGCCAACAGACCCTCAGCCTCACTATGTGGAGTAAAAATCTATAATAGCCTGTTTTATTCATAGAAATCCAATACCTTTAGGTCAGAAATAAAGAAACATTCACCATATAGAGTGTTAGTGCACTTTGGTTGCTTTATTAAAATTCATTTATTTAATACTACATTAGCTGCAATCCCCTTCCATTTTATTCTAAACAACTGAAGAACCGCAAACTAATTATATTTGAGGACAAATGGAGAGAAGAAAAAAATCGTACATACAAAGCAAAAACTTTTTCTTTAAATGAATTTTGTCTACATTTTCCAGGAATTTTTGGTCTTTATATTGAATGCATGTGTCTGGCTCATAAAACTGAGGTCGGAAAGGATTACAAATCAGTATCTTGAGTTGTCTGAATGCTGCCGCAGTCAGGTTCTTGACAGTATATATGATGATCGCTGACCTGTCCTCATGCATGACCATGCCATCGCTAAGTTAGATGTGACTCAGGCAGCTGTAGTTGGGACATTGCCCTTTTCTTGGCCCTATCAAGCGTGAAGCAGCATCATTAAAGTTGTTTCCCCATGATCCTGCCACACAAGTCATTCTAAAACTTCCTACTACATATAATATGTATATTTTTGGCTTTGTATTATAACACCTAGACTCTAGACAGTTAACATATATTCTGACTCTCTTCTTTAAAAAAAGACTCAAAGCTTTGGGTCCACCTACATTTAGGGACATTATATTTTCTACTATAAAAACAAGTATAGATAACAGACAACATAAAACACAATGTGCAATTACTTAATGCTAAAAACATATCTGGATATCGTTTACAAGATGTCATCAGCCTTTAAAATAAAATACATTTATACAATATTGCAACTTCTAGTCTGTGGTATCAACATTATACTTTCTGTTTAAAAGTTTCATCTATTGTTCAAAAAACACAAAATAACAAACCAACATAGAAAGAAATTCGTATTGCATCTAAAAAAAATGATCAAAAATATCCTATCTTTGAGAAATTTGTGCAAAATGCATTATAGCTCAGCCCTACAACGAAATAATCAGCTTTACCTTGATTAAATAATAGATTCAGATTCAGCTAATACATGAATGCTTTAAGATTCATGAAGTAGATTGTCTCTAACAGCCTCCGTAGACCTCACAATCAAAAATAAATGCATGTTGTGACGTGTTGCTTAAAACCGTCATGAAGTCCAGCAAGTGCTACATAATGCAAGAAAGTTGTATGTGGCCATCAAATGGCTTGTAGGTTATTATTCCGCCCATCCTCGTCTTCTTTGGCTTGGTCTACCGTTACACTTTCTTCATTTTCATTAAGATCCTGTTGGCTTCTGTAATAATAGGTCAAAACATTAAAAACATTTACAAAAAGTGGTTATATATTCCTAATAATATAATAAGAGATTTTTCTGCTTTAAAATGTTACCCATTCAGCTCTATTGAGTCAAAGAAACCTCAACAATCCTCAAAGCTCAACCATATCTCAACCATAAACGGACATGGTAATCCACCCTACCATATGTTTGTACTTGCCAACATCCCAATTTAATCTCCTAAAATGGGACAGGGGGAATTTCACAGCAACAGAATTAAATACTGTTGACATGAAAGTCTCCTTATTCCTTTCAGGAGATTCTCTTAGATACGCTGTTTTCCTTCTCCTTTTTATATATTTATGAAAGTAGTCTCAGTTTTGTAATTATTACTACAAAGTGTGGTGAGCTTGGTGCTGGTCATGCTCAGGTAGCCTGTAGATGACAGAGAGTATTGAATGCATTTGGTGGAGGGAATTTTCTACAAAGTGAGTGGTTTTCCATAAAAAAAAAGGCTTTGATAAGGCGCCCATGGTCCAAGTTTAAAAGTTCTTAATTATATTTTTATGGCAAGCTTTATAAAAGAAGTTTTAAACTTGGTCCATGGACGCCTCATCAAAGCCTTTTTTCACTTTGTACAAATTCCCTCCACCAAATCCTTTATCCAACACTCTCATCCATAGGCTACCTGAGCGTACACCAATCTTGCCACACTGCATGGGGACAGTGTCCTAATTATTCTCCACATATCTTCATTTTACAAAGGTTACCGATGTAAATAAGACCCCCAAAATATTTTGTTTTACCAGCAGCCCAAAAGTAAGTAATTCTTACCAGTGTATATGAGCCACAAATTAGAAAAATGTATTCACAATTTCTAACCGCTCTGTTTTTTTCTAATCTTTGGCCTCCATTCCTTGGAGCTCCTCACACAACCGCCACTCTATTACCAGTTATGGTTGTTAAACAAGGTACACTTAAATTAACTTTCACATTAGGGGTATGCGTAGAGATGACCTTAACCTCAACTTTGTGCTTTAGGTGCAACTCTGTGCTTTAGCTGACATTCACTACAAAGTACACTGAAATGTATATTGTAGGCATGTGGCTGCAGAATTTTTTTTTAGATTTTTTGAGTTTCTATTAATTGTCATGATGGAATTAGGGGTAGGAATGGCAGTTATGTTAGGAAAGGCTTTCCAAGCAAGAGAACTCATGGATAAACACATGATAAGTTTAATTAATTAGTAACTCAATGTCCAGTTAGTAATTGGTAAAACTAAAACCAAAGGGTCTATATGACACCAAGACATTTTTAACAGGGAAAATGCCAGCCTAAATTTTTCTCTTGTAAATTGTTTACTTGACAACAAAAATGCACATATTTTGAAAATAGATTTGACCCTGTTCAGAGGGAATTTGCTTTATCTCTTCACAGTCCATATTCACTAAAATCACATTTGACATGTAGCACAGCTAAAGCTTTAACAAGAAGAAATAAGATGTTCCTTATTCAAGGAAATCCATTAAAACACACACAGAGGGCATGATGACACAGTATACTTACTTTTCTCTATTGAAAACAATGAAGTCTCTCTCCACATTATCCAAATGCTTCTGGAGGTTCCCATTCTATGGTGGTTTACAAGGATGACACAAAAATATTCAAAAGGCAAAGAAATATTTTTAGATATTACAACAATAGGTTTTCAGTCAATAATGACACAATCAACATTTTAATGTAAGTGCAACCTATCCCAAAGCTGACCCCCAACACAACAAAAGTGATACAACTTTTCCAGTGCTGCACTCTCTGACCCAAACTCTACAGACTTCACTAGAATGTCCTTGAAACTTAAAATAGTACTGGTTTGGATACGTGTACAGTGGTTCCCAACCTTGGGTCCGCTAGAGATGGCAGGGGTTCGGAACCCCGTGCTCAGCTCCTTGCTCCTCCTCTCTCTCTCTCTCCTTGGGCTGTAAAAACTCGCAGAAAGTGGCAATCCCGAGCTAGACTTGTGCTGGTGAAATGGAAAAAAGACACAGCACCAACTTGTGGAACTTTTACTAATGTATACTAGAGATGGTGAAGATTTACTGACTTTGCTAGTTAATTACAAAGATATATTGAGAAGGGTTGTGTGCATGCAAGTTAGGAGGGAGGGAACGTTATTCCAGGGTGCATAGTAACATCACTGCCGTACATTTCTTTTAATTCTTGTATAAAAGAGTTGGGGTTGGGGGGGCTGGCTTGTCTGTGACACATGCAAGGGGGGCCTCAAAGGAAAAAAAGGTTGTGAACACCAGCTATAATAGACAAGGGGTTGCAGTGGATAGTAGAGTTTATTTTAATTAAGTCTGGGTATGGCTTGGTAGAATTATACTATATGGACAAATGTTTGTGGACACCCCACCAAACAACAATTTGAGGAAGCTTCTATAACGATCTAACATGGCTATGCCGCTCATCTCTATAACACAATAGTGTCTCTGATTGTAGTTTTTCATTTTGTTTTAATTCTTGATCAGGAAGATAAAAAATATTGTAGACAATAAAATAAAACATATTTGAATTATACAGAAAAAAAACAGAAGACTGAAGTTTAATTATTACATGCTGATCATTTGCAATTCATGTTTTGCTTATCACACAGCAATAAAAACCACTTAAGTTAAGTGTCTTCCATATCTATCACCAGGATGTAAAATATTCTCAACACCGTGAGGAAATGTTATTTATCAAAGTCTGCATCCTGGAACTGATCCCCAAGTGCTTGGCAGAGTACCGCAAATTTCCTTAAAAGCCACAAGTCTGCACTTAATGCAAGAATCCTCAATCATCAATGTTTTAATTAACGCTGGCAATTTTTTCATTTTTCCCCACTGAAACTAGAAACGGATTGGTCTCCAGTTTTCGTGACAAAAGTCAATAAAGGTTTAATATATTCTTTAGTGACCACTAACATGTCATTAACTGCAGTAGTTCAGTACAAATTGCATTTCCAATCAATGTCAGCAAATGCAAATAGCGAGGTCGTAGCGAAAGTAAAATTATGAACTGCATTTGTTGTTATAGCAAATATTATTTTTGTGGTTGGCAAAATGCACTCATAGTAACTTTTTAGGTACACCAGTAACAAAAATATCTAATCAGTTATCCAAATGCAGCAACTCATGCAATTAGGCACACAGAAAATTGTCAAAACAACCATCACATGACAAATGAAGTGACTTGACTGGATTTTTTGACATGCAACCATCTCTAAAGTTTTTCAAAGACTGGTCCGAAAAGGGTAAGGAGGAGTGAGGGTTCTCAAAGGCAAAAATCAAAAGTCAAAAGAGAAAATGCCAAAATACAGCAAAACTGTGGTGGCTGCGTCACCATCCCGTTCACAATGCAACAGGGACATGCCCATTGAAAGGGAATTGGGGCATGCCAAAAGTGTTTTGCTCTGTTTTTTTAGTTTTAGACTGCCTTAAAGCGGACCTACCACCTCACCGGGCACTTTATATTATCGGTAGCAGCACTGTCGATAATTAGGGCAAGCACTACTCAAAAATGATTAAAAAAAGATTTTCTTTTTAAACCACGGCCACAGCGTGTTGTGTAAATACTGCCCACAAGGGCACCTGGGAGAATTTGTCCAGTCTCACGTGATTTTGATGGCAGCTTCACATCTACGGGATGTAATGTACTGTAATCGAAGTTCCATCTAGTGCCCCTTTTATAAAATTACAGCTTCAAAGTCAAAATTAATTATTCATGAAGTGTGGGTGGATACAGCTTCTCTTCGCCAATACTAAACATGCTGGTGCCAGGAATAAGGAAGTGAGGATTTTTTTTATTCTGTAGTAGTTTTCACAGATGTAAACTGCTGACAGGTGAGTATTATTTCAATGTAATGAATGTGTGTTTTTTTTATTTTGAGTATATAATCGCTTTAAGTCATCACCTATTACAAACAGGGTATGCAAAATAGCATAACTGCACACAAAACAAACCTTGAAGTAGATAGGCTACAGCAGCAGAACCCACCAGACTGCTTCTTTTTGACAAGATTTAGGAAGGGGAGTCATAATTAAGCTTCAATAACACAGATGGATCCATGAATCTGGTATGGATGCATCTTGTCTCATGTCAACAGCCAAGCTTGGTGGTATAATTGTATAGGGGATATATTTTACACTATGGGCCCATAGAACTTTCTGAGCATTGCCATTGCCGGAGTATTGTTGCTGACTGTATCTAGGCCTTATGGGTGCAAGAACTACATATATTTTAGTAGATGAAACAGCTTTTACATGTATGTTTGAATTTAGCTGTACATATAGATTAACTTTACGATTCTCTTCGTCCCACTAAACTATACCTGCCATGTGCAGATCATAGTAACCCTCACCTACATTTACCTACTTTCTGCAATGTCGGACAAGCACCTGAAGATAATGTAATATGCACATACTGTATACCTAATGCTACAGGACATACAATGTTCCAGGTTTAATCAGAATGTCCGTTGTAGACAAAAACATTGGTTCAGTCATAGGGTGGCAACATTTCTTGGATGGCACTAATTCTTGAAAATGTTTTTTTATTTCCTCGGAGAGGCGTAGGGAAACTGCTCTAATATATACCTTTAAACATTGTTAAACATTATTGAATGTGTGTTACACTCACACCACTGCTGCAGCTCAGCTTAATGCAGTGGTTCCCAAACTTTCCTTGTAGACCACCCTTTTCTATTTAGGAACATTAGGAACATTATCAAGCCCCTCTCCCTATTCAAACACAGGTTAAGAATGAGGGCCTGCGCCCCCCTGGAATGTCTTCGCCCCCCCCCCCCCCAGTTTGAAACCACTGGCTTAATGCATGGAGGATAGAAAAACCCACGAGTTGTGGAATATTAGGCGAGTGCAATTTGCCTTTTTTAGTCTCCATGTTAATATTAACTCTATTATTGAGTTAGTAAACCAAAGGGAAACAGTGATATTAAACCTACAAAAAAGTGTGGGAGTAACTCTCCAGTTAGAGGAGGTAGGTATTATATACATATGAGGTCTTAGGAGGCTGAGGAATAAGCCTGGGCTTCAAATCAGCATTTACTATGTGTTTAATTATCAACTATGGACTACTAAAGGCTGCCATACACAGGTCAATGCCCGTGAGAGGGGTCAGCCTTAATGACGTCATCGCACTGAGCAAAAGGAGCTGGAGGCGCAGCACTGCTGTGTCCTCCAGCTTAGCCGATGCTTTGCATGGGGACCTGTGGTCGCCATTCAAAACAATGGACATTGACCGTGATTTACGGTCATGTCCGATATCCCTGTTTTCGAGCAGGATTGATCCAGCTTGAAAACAGGGAGGGCCGCATTAGATATGCGCTAGATGTAATGTTGTGAGCATGGATGGCACTCGAAGCGGCCATGGATCTAGCACATATCTATGAGTGTATGGGCACCCTAGGAGTAGAGTAGAATGAATTAAGTCAGTTATTAAAGGAGACTGGTTGTACTTGCAATTGTTTATTCTTAATTAAAATATATAACCACTGAGAGACATGCAGGCATATTTTTGCTGCCCTTATGTATTCCTTTTTATCATTGGGTTCAAAAACAGAAGCTTTGGTTTGGCTTAATATTCTCCTTCAAGAGAGCAGACAGAAGGAGGGACAAGTATCAATGGAAGCATGGAAGTATAGCTTTAAATTCTAACTGGATTAGAGGACCATGTGAGAGTCTTGCAATTATAATTAAACCACAGGCTTATTTTCGGACCTATAAACATATCTATTATGACTGAGAGCTCTAGTCCAATAGAAATTCTTACCTGAGCAAAAGGGCTTTTTGCATTATCTTTCACTCTCTTAGCTAGTCTCTTCTTCTTCTTGTGTAATGGTTTAGATTCTAGAATCATCTCTTCAAGTTCAAAGGTTGGGTCACAATTGAGCCGTCCTTTCTGTATTTGTATATATATATAAAAAGATAAAAAGTGAAAAAAATAACAAAAATTGGAACACAAACAAGAACATTTTCATATAATGCAGAGTACAATTTATAATATACAAATAGGTATTTAAATATAAAAAAGGAGGCCAGACAAACCTCTTTAGCGTTTACACATATGGTGCTTAATCAGTTTTTACCTCAGCCAATGCATTCCTCTTTACTAAAAGATGGATGATGTCTTTGGTCTCCTTCTCTCTACCCAGGGAACCAATGGTTAGTTATGGTTAGATGATGCTCCACCTCCACTAGGGAGATGGTATGTTGTTGCTACAGTTCGTTAGTTTGGATTAGTTCAGATAGACCGTCGTGTATTTTTCCAGTGACATGTGCCTTTAGTACCACGGTCTGATAGACCCCTATTAGCTCCCTCCCCTTATTGTTTTTTCCTGCAATATGTATTGGTATCGCACTCTCTGATCGACGCAGCTCTTGATTTGCACTGTGATGTCCTCGGTCTCTAAATCAGAGACAGCTGCTCTTCTGTTATTGTGTGGTGTCCTTTTTTTTTTTTTACTTTCTAAATACCTTTCTATATTGGTAAAATTCAATAAAAATTATTTTGAAAAGAAAAGATGGTGATGTCATATGTCAGACAGAACATATAGCATGTCTCACTTGTCACCTAGGTCTGGAGACAGCAAGTAATACTATTGGAACACATTTCTATATACACGTATACATTAGCATAGCAAAAGGACTAGAATGAGCCACTTTAGTCATAGTACAAGGTGAGTGCAGTGTTAGAGTCTCTGACCTCCTAACCATGGTTTATGTCATATCTTTCAGTACAGTAGGGACTTGAATCCCTAAGACCAAGTCTACATAAGGGGATGGTATTCTCCACTAAGGTAATGCTTTATTCAAATTGTACAAAAAACAATATTAGTTGTATATAAGATATTGCAAATTCCAGACAAATTTGATATATGTCGTTATGCCAGCACACATTGTTAAATCTCAGACCGCATATCTGTAATCTTTAAAGAAGACATGCCAGGCTAGAATTGTGCGGCCGGTACAAAGAACTACAAAACAATTTGAATCACCTTTAAAACCCCTGTGATGCTCAGTCCTTCTTCTCTTGTGCTCCACACTGGAATAGCCTCAGGTGCTGGAACTGAAAACAAGGTCCGTCTCACGCCTTTCCATAAGCCATATCTACAAAAGAAGAGGATCTGCACTCTGGGTTAAAAACTTCCAGATTTCTTTATTTCATGTAATACACGCAACAAAGCATCTATAGCATAGAATATATACAGTGGTGTGCAAAACTATTTGCCCCCTT
>CM070034.1:36001225-36022636 GCA_036250615.1 Ptychadena robeensis | reverse complement strand
ATTCTATCAGGGAGGACGCGGCACTACATAGTTGTTGGAAGATCTAATGGAAATTGTATGTAGTGATCTAATGGGGGGCTTTACACTTGTTGCAGATAGACCAAAAAGTTTAGCTGGGATGTATAAGATCATTTTAGGATTTTAATTAAAATTAACGCACGCTTCTGGCATAAACACACACTTTGCCATAAAGGAGCTCAAGAGAAATATTTTAAAGTTAAAGATATACCTGAAAATATTAAAACATTAAATGTATAAAATCCTGTTTTTTCTTTTTTTCCTCATTTGTCATTGTTAAGAAGAATCGTATTTGCAGGAGGTGACAGTATAAATTGAAAGCCTTTGATTTGACCGATATTGAAAAAGACAGTAGGGACAAGGAAAGGTTCCCCAGGTAATTGTCCTAAATAATCTGCTTTGTGATTAGGTGAATTACACAGCTCAGGAAAAGACAGGGTAAAGCCACAAGCTCAACAACTGTGGAAATAACGTGCCGAAACTGAAATGTGCAGTAAAATTTCACATTGGGAAGGTCAGCATGACTGCTGCAGTGATGACAGATGGAGAATGCATGCAACGACAGCCACTGAATCCTCTTAAGAGTATAGGAAAAAAAACAACTTTTAATTTATTTCCAATGTTATTCTGGATACAACTGCATGACAACATATTATTCCATTTATTGTTATACTTCTTGCTAATATATAATATTTTTTTAGCTATAGACACGGAATAACTTCTCAAATAGCAGTCCAGAAACCAATGAAAAATGAAATTATACAGATACTACAGAAGGTTGAGGATCCTCCTAATATTTTCAGAATATATTAAGCTACCCATACACCTTTAGATTTTTCTGTCAGATATCCTTTATCACGGCGGGTGCTCTGCGATTGAACACAGGTAGACTTGATGGTTTAGAAAGTCCCTCATATTACATGGTTTTGGTAAAACAAAAGGAGACCTAAAGGAAATCTGACAGAGAAATCTAAAGGTGTATGGGGGGACATTAGTATGAGGTTTGGATCCATTGACTTCAAGATGAACACTGTACTATGATAAGGTGGCATAACAATTCTGTTCTCAGTAGAGAATGGGCGATAGTCAATTTCCCTCTCCATGGGTCCCATTTTTCTATTACAGCTCACTACAGTGGTACAAAAAATACAAACTGCTTGTGATTCCCACCCGTATTCCCTTCCTACACATTCCCGATGTTGATGATTAGAAGACCCAGGGCACCTATGCCTGTAATGTTATACATCACTGGCATCAGGCCAGTGTCTGCAGGACGCTGACACAGAGTGACGGTGAAGGCACGGCTGGAGAAGGTAAGCTACCCAGAGTGTGCCTCAAGGTCAATGGAAAGCTACCCAGAGTCAGACTCTGGAACACACTGTTGTACTTTTCTCACTTGCACAAAACAGTGAGCACTCATTTTACTGCTTCATTGGAGGTTCTGAGCAAAAGTAACACGTTAGTAGTTGGAAGGAAAATTGAAAGCCTTAGGGCCTTTTTCACACTAGCTTGTTGTGTTGTTGTACTTGTAGTTAACAGTAATGCGCATGTTGCCAGTATACAAAACACCACAATGTGCTGCGTTATTGCCTTCCATACCAGTGTATGGGAGGCGATTGCATTGTAGTAATAAAATGGCTGTTGCAGGGCATTATGCATTAACCTCCCTAGCGCACTGCTGAGGTCCAGATTTCTGTACCAGAAGTGTACCATAGACTCTAATGGAATTTTTTTTGTGTTATAGGCTTGTAACTTCCAAAAATCTGTCCGTACAAGGGTCTTATAGACATCCGGACTATAATAATGTTTGAAACACACAATTATTATAAAAAAAAGTACATCAAAAAAATTATAAAATGTATCATTTGAATGCTTAAATCTCTTGAATACTTATTTGGTATGAAAGATTTCAAAACAGTATTTTTATTGATTTCAAAACAGTATTTATGTTTGTTTATAATGACATTTTTATTTTGTTTTCGTTTTGAATTGTATTGGATACAGTTATCACTGTATCCAATACAATGGCATTCTCTGAGAGGGTTAACTTCAAAGATCACATCTGGAATGACAATGGGAGTGATA
The DNA here is from genome assembly GCA_036250615.1 of Ptychadena robeensis. Taxonomy (NCBI): domain Eukaryota; kingdom Metazoa; phylum Chordata; class Amphibia; order Anura; family Ptychadenidae; genus Ptychadena; species Ptychadena robeensis. Next base: position 36,020,533 of record CM070034.1, on the reverse strand, counting down.
TTCCAGATGTGCTCATTGAAGATATCCCAATTTGCATATGAATATCCCAATTTGCACATGAATGTCCCGCAAAATCTGGACCTCAGTGAACCGCCAGGGAGGTTAACTACCAAATCAACTAGTTAAATATGTTGAACAGATCTTTAATTTGCCAGGCCTCATCAAACAATGAAGTATGTAGGACATGTAAATGCTGATGACCTGTGTTGTAAGAGACTGTCACAACTATTTGTGTAAAGGTAGCCATACACGCTACAATCCCGATCCAATGCAGTAAGTCGCTGAGAGGATGGGAGCACATTGTATTTCGACATTGGTCCCCATCCAAAGCAATGTGATCGGCCAAATTTACCAAAAAGTCGGACCACAATGTGATCGACTTGCAGTGGGATCTTGGTCAATTTGTCCACGTTTACGCATCCGTCTGCTGAGCGATTGGCGGGACTGTGCATGGTGGGTGATCTGCTGAAATATTTTGCGGATTGTAGCGTGTATGGCTACCTTTAGTCCTGCAAGATGCACTATTTTAGTCAGGACAATAACCCTGATTAATACATTCCTCTGTGGGTTATATATGGTGAGATCGACTTAGGATTCACATGGCATTGTTTTTGGTTACAACTGCCCTTTTACGCCTGAAAATGTATTGTCATTACTTTCTTAAATAAGAATTGTGGGAGCGGCATATTCAGAGGGAGTTGTTTAAGGAAATGTGTTGGAGATTGTCCATGGACAGACAAGCTAGATAACCCTTTAAAGTTATATAACTTTTGCACCATCCCTTAAAATGATACATTATATCTTACCTTGTGCAGTATTGAAACCATTTCCTTTGACCAGGCAGGTGGATAGGTAACAGTAGCTGTATGAAACACGTGGACAATGTCTGTAGCTGCACTGCTTGAATGTATATGAAAAGGTCTCTAGAAAACAATTTAAAATGAAATGAAATAATTTGGACAAACTAACAATAATACAGATGAAGCAGCCTGATCACCAACACTTAATAGTCACCAAAACTGAACTATTTATGTACAGGATCGTGAATCAACCAATAAAAATTGGCATGGGTAGCTTAACGCAAACAGGTAAAGGATTGGCCTATACGCCTAACAAAATGAGCATAGTATTGGGCAGTATAGTAACACAGAACAACTATTTGTATTTCAAGCACCAGGGAAGACGAATTTCCCTTGCCTCCTCAGTGGTCAATGGGCCAGCAAATAAATTGCATTGCAGACACATATAAATGTAACAACCATATTTTTTGGCAATTTGGGAAACATCAGAAATGTTTTCACATACAGTAAAAGATAGTGAGCTATAAGCCTTAAGGTGGGCTTACACGTGTAGATTTTTTCTTCAATCAACTGCCATTAGATTTTTTGTTCGATGTCGTTGTTGAACATCGTTCGCTCATTTTTTAAATGTAACATTAGATTTTTTTGTTCGTTCATCCCGATATCGAATGAAAATACATTCAAAATTACAACGACAGATAAAAATGTACCAACATGTTCAATAACCTTTCAGACCTATTTTTGTTCGAGGTCAAACAAAATTTGTCCATCAATAAAATTGGCCGTTCTAGATTTTTGTTCAATCAACCAAAAAAATCGTTAATTCTTCGAACGAACAAATCTACACATGTAAACCCACCTTTACAAGAGATCAAACACAAGTTCGAAGAACTCACCCTGCCTCTGAGAAGCTCATATGCAGTAACTCCTAAAGACCACCAGTCAACAGCGAAAGAATAACAAATTTGTTCTCTTGGGTAAAACATTTCTGGAGCTGCATAAAAGCACACAAGTAGTATTGAATACATAAACTATACAATGTAGAGAAAACTATATTTTGTCTTAAAACTAAATATATATTTATGAACAGGCTTAAGACAAAATGCTAACGAGTACAATATTATTTCTACGGATGTTTCCGTAATTGTTGCCAAAGGCTCTGTGCCGGGACTTGGAGTTAGTACCAATAGGTGGCAGCATCCTTGTTCTTAACTCCCTAACAATTGAACTTGCTACAATTTGCTACCCTTTGAACTGCTAAATGTACGCTTGAAAAAACATTTTTTATAAAAAAAATTCATAGGAGCAACACATACTAGTTGATTACTATAGTTAAAGAGATGAGGTTAGAGGAGAGCTCTCAGTTCTTATTTATGCATACAAACAAAGTGAGCTAATTTAGATATATAAATAGACTTGAAAAAAGAAAGTTAGGGGTACCTAATGGTATTGTTTTTTTCTACATCTATCTGCTTAAACAGATAAAACACAAGGAGATGTACATGATCATCTGGCTTTGTGATCATCATCTGCACTCCTCTCCCCATCCAGCCACAAGAGTTACGTTATCCTCGCATTTGAGTACGTAATATGCAATCTTGTGTTAGACATGCATAATGTGCATGTTTTGTTTTTGTTTTTAATTATTAACTATGTCATAATTTTACTAATGGTTTGTAATTGAAGTGTAATTTCCATTTAATATCACAATCCTGAGGAGGCCCAGGTATGGGGCGAAACATGTCGATTGGGGGTTCTCTTCCCTCAATATTAAAAGGACAGTTTATGAAACAACTACGATGGTGACTACAGGCCCTTCCTTGCCAATATATTCAAAATGACCTAATGTAACACATTTTTAATGCATCATTTATTGTTCTGTGTCTGTATGTAATAATACATTTTGCATAAAATAACATTTTTGCTGTACAAAATAATCTCTTTTTGAACTATTCTTAATGGGCACCATTAAAATCCCTTGGGGTGTAGCCTCTCCCCGTTTATTCTAGTGTTCATCACCTGCAATATTTCAAAATATACATGAAATTTAGGAAGGTATGGATTTTTTTCATTTGTCCTGATTTAGTCGTTAACTTCATTCTTGAATTATATTTGACATGCATGTTCTTAAGGCCAATTCACATGGTCAGTACATTTCCATAAGATGCCCGAAAACCGCAGCCACCTGAGGACCACAGAATTGCGCATTCCACAGACCATTTTTGGTAACCTCAGGGCAAAATCAGCTGTTTCTCAAACACGTTGCAGATTAAAAATGGTAATATAGAGGTCCAGCACTATAATTTAGTACAGTAATATAGAGTGTGACCCATCCTTGTGTTTGTTATGGTAAGAAAATGTTATACAAATTTTAATTTATTAAAAAATAAAAGTGTTCACCAAGGTTGTCACCAACTGCATTGATATATCATTTTTATGTGATTGTTGGTATGCTAGATAAGATGCTGCTTTGGTTCCTTCTCCAATATCACATGAATTTCAAAGATTTTAGATACTTAAAAACCCACATGAAAGTATAACTTGGTAGTTTAGTTGTGAGTAAATTTTTGTATACAAAAACACATTATAATTTTGTATACAAAAGCACATTACTACAGGGAGATCAGGTTCACGCTCAAATGGTAAGCCAACATTATCTATGTCTATTTTCTCTAGTAGGCACTGGAGATTTCAAAACCAATATTTTCCTTGGGTGCCACATATGTCAGCTTCTAATCATTCAATGGCAGCTTTATTGAATTTAATATGTAACAATCATGATTTTAAAATGCAAGTCAACCTGAAACATTTGGTTCTAGTAGATGCTGGAGCTGTTTAATTGACTGAAAAGCTCTTGTATCACTTGGGGACTACTGAGGGTGACCTTTTTATTTGAGTTTCTAGCCATACTAGGTATAGCCATACACGCATTGACCGAACGATAGTTGTATGATCGATCTCATCATGCTTACGCAAAAATCTATGAATGATCATTCAATGATCGTTTGCCAAATCGATGTGGACCACTTTGGGTGATCAATCCCTGCCCAATACTTTGGATGGGTATAGAGGATATTGGCTATTGAACAGGGAATACTGACATGTTGGATCCCTGTACCATTGACATTTTGTTCGAGCGGGATCCATTGTTCAACATGGGCAGTGTTGATTTGCGAATGATCGATCGTCTCAAACACCAAATGGACCGTGTATGGGTACCTTTACTGAGAACATTCTTGTTACTGCATTCTTTATAAATGTTCCATTGAGGAAATGTTAGATGTGATAATTGAACATTAAAAAACTCCTATGTGGAGATTAACAGAAGGGATTGCATCAGGAAGAGATTTGGAATTATACAAGCTGTGTATACCGATACATCAGTTCACCTGACAAAAAAAGATGTATCTATAGGGATGGCTGAACTGAAATATGAGTGAAATCGCAATATCGTTTTCTGAAATGCACATCTTATTTCTACAGTGGTACAGGACGATCTTATGCCCATATGCAGGGGAGTGTTGTTTGAGAAGACTCCACTCCAAGGTTCTATTTTGAAGTCCCACCCTATTCTCAAAGGTATAGAAGTTGGTCACCCACCAGGAGGCCTATACTCCTTTGCTGTCCACAAATCATGGTATGATCAGTAATAACAATGAAAACAATTCAGTTACTTAATGCAATAATATCTAAAGGTAAAAGTTATTTAATTATATTATTGACTTTTTATTCCCTTTTTCCTGTCCTGTAGACAACGCAGAAAGTTTTTTGCCCACGCTACATCTAAGCATGTTCCTCTGTCTTGTTCCAGGAAATCTTTATGGAAGTTGAGCCTAGCATCCAGACCTGAGGAACTCCATGTAAGTGTCAGGGGTTGGGGAAGGCTTTCCTTTTATATAGAGCCTTGGGATTAGTGACTATTCTCCACCTACGCATACAGACATCAGCACCTTTCAACTTAGAGACAGTTATTTGTACATTGTACCGCATGGACTGTGCCCTTTCCCTAGAACCAAGGATAGCCAAAAGACTGTACATATTCCTGTTTAAGAAAAGGTGATCTTGCAATTTACCAGTTGGTATGTGGAGATTCAGAGGCCGGTGTAAAGTATTTACTGCTTAAAGAGTGACTGGGGGTTGCTATAGCTCAGATTTGGGGTGGGGAGTTCCCCAGTATGCAAAACAAGTTTGAGTGTCACCTCCTAACCTCAGGTCACGCTACACTACCCTATCCTTACTCTCCACTCTTTGAAGTATTACTGGAGGGAATACTTTTATTTAAACACATAATGTTGTAATTATTGCTCCGTTTCTTTATACATTGTGGTCAATGTCATCTTCTGGTAAATTATATATATTTTGCTTTGTCCTGTAAATGGCTCCTGTGCCCAGTAAAACATTAGTATATTATCTATATTGCTGATGGCACAGCACATTTGCAGACAGCTGCTTTATTCTATGAGATCTTGCCAAGCACAGACACCACACAAATCTTTGAAGGCGCAGCCCTGGCTTGAGTTCAGCGGATTTGTCTGAGGTTTTGGCTCGGTATTGAGGATGTTGCCATGAGTGAAAGTATCAGAGAAGCTTAATAGCATTCTGGGAACGGTTGTATAATTAAATGGCCTTCAGCATCAATAATGACTTTCATACAGACGCACACCCTTAAAATACAAATATCTTCTTAGAACTAATTACAATGAAATACAGTACAATATTTCCAAAACCAGAACAAAAAGTTCAATGTACCACCTACCCATGTAAGGCTTCGTCCCAGCAACTGTTGTGATCTTAGTACCTTGATTTATTAGAGAAGCAATATTGAAGTCTGTGATATGTACATGGCCTATGCAAAAAGGAAAGAATGGCAATTAGGAAACAAGTAGCAAGGTTGTTCAAATCACAAGCCAACGTTTGTTTAACAACAAATATGAGAAAGATATCCACACTGTATCACTACCATCTCCCTAATGCTTTCTTACAAGTCCCTAAGAACGACTGGCTTAGCGATCTCCTAACTACTGGGGCTTTACTTTGGCATCCTATATTAATCATACAAACCTATAAGAGAAAAAATGTATTTCATATGTCTGGACTATATCATACATGAAAACATATATATCACATAAAATACAATTGTATTTGTAAAAGCCAATAGCACCTGCTATAAGTGACCACCGTGCTGACTGTCACTCCACTGTTTTTAATAGTTTGCTGTGGGTGTTGTAACCCCAAGAAGACCATTCGGGCTATTGGCCCTGTGGGAAGGGGCAGCAACTTCTGATGCTAAACCGGTCATTCTTAGTAAGAATGTATAGTCACAAGGGGTGTGGCACACATATATCGAGTTAGCCCCAATACTGTCTTATCCTATAGATTGTGTCTCCCTAAGGCCTAGGACACTAGGGAGACACAGGAGCAGCATTGCCCATTCAAAGTAAAGGGCAACGACATGCCTGTAAACACCGCTCTGCAAAAAAAAAGGGATTTTATTTACGCAGTTTTTATTTACAGAAACACATTCCTAAAATTAAATATATAGGCAATTTTATCCTATAAAAGACATATCAGTGGTATCCTCTTTCCACAAATAGGATAATCAGACAAATTCATACTGTCTTGTTTTCTCACTGTGCGGTTATGGAAGTTGGTAAGGAAAATATAATAATGTGATGAAACCAAAAAATTAAGATCTGTACATTTGGTGAGAGTAAAATATAAAAGAGGGGGAGTGCACATTGGTTTAAAGTTAACCTATTGTTTTAAAAATGAACTACTTAACAGTATATGCAGCTATAGAGATTAGCGATGTCTCATTTTAACCTCTCTGACGTTATGTGCCTTACGTGCCATCTTTTATGGCTCTCTTCACCATGTGGACTTGGAAAAGTGGCGCCCCCTCCATTAACATCATGGTCTATCACGCTGCCCACTTCTGTGTCACAAATGGCGCCGAAGACTCAGGGCCGGAAGGAATCCGTGAGCCTGCAGTGCTGCAGGTTTCCAGAGCACAGGCAATAATGCACGATCACAGCTAAACCCAAGATCAAACTGTGACCGTAATAAGTTTGAGCATAATGCCAGGAAGGTTAAAGATCTTTCCTCCGCCCAATGTGTATAATGACTAGTGATGGCGCGAACCCGGAATTTGATGTTCGCGAACGCGAACTTCCGCAAAAGTTACAACCCGCGAAACCCGCCATTGACTTCAATGGGAGCTTTTCTAATTTAAAAAACAAAGGGACCCTTTCTGGCCACCTAGTGTTGGGAAAGTTTTTCACGGGTCTAACCCTCTGACATGACCTGACAGAGGGGCTCCCTGGCAAAACTCCCAATGAAAAAAAATGTTCACGCCATAATCCGCACGAAGGATTTCTACAATATGTAATGCGGATTTGAGCTGAGCGCACTAACACAACATGGTTGGTAATTCCGTGGAATTCCACGAACACCTGTGAGATCGCTTCCACGTTGCCTACAGCTTAAAGTATTTACATTTATCGGAGGGCACTGGTGGAGATTGGACAGTGTGGAGACACTGGTGTGACTGGACAGTGGGCGACACTGGTGGTGATGGTCACGTATGGCGACACTGGTGGTGATTGGTCAGTGTGGAGACACTGGGGAGATGGTCAGTATTGAGACACTGGTGGCAGTGTGACCACTTGGTGTCAGTGTCACACTGGGGAGAATGGTTCAGTGTTGGGCAGGACACTGGGAATGGTCAGTGTGGAGACACTGGGGAGAGGTCAGTGTGAGGAACACTGGTGGAGATGGTCATGTGGAGCAACTGGGGGAGATGTCAGTGTGGCAGACCACTGGGGGCGATGGTCCGTGTGGCAGACACTGGGGAGATGGTCATGTGGAGGACACTGGCGCAGATGGACAGTGTGGAGGACACTGGGGAGATGGTCAGTGTGGCGGACACTGGGGTGAGACTGGTCAGTTTGGGGACACTCGTGGTGCTGTCAGTAGAAGGACCCACTGGTGGGATCAGTATGAGACCACTTGTGGTGATGCGTCGTATGGCAGACACGTGGAGATGGACAGTTGGCACAAGTCTGTAATGGATGGAAAGCCGTGCACTATTAGTAATCCCTTTATATAGGGTACAAAAATTGCTGGGCATACCCTGCCACCAGATAACTGTGGCTGGCACTGGGCACACCCAGTTGCACCAAGGCTTAATGGACGGAAGCTTGCACATTTTAATACCCTACAATAGGGTGAAAAAAAACCCCTGGGTTTACAAAGTGCCACCAATATGAGCACTGGCAGTAGGCACTGTGCAATATGTGGCTTGCAGGCTCACTGGCCGCAGTCCGGCATGCCACCGCCAGCAGCAAGGGTAGCAAAAAAAATTAACCCTAAAAGGGCTTTTGGGGTTCTTTCAGACTCTGTCCCGACAGCAGAGTAAGAGCAATGCAAGAAGAGTACACGTAGAAGAACACCTGCCCTGCTAATGGTGCCTATTGCAGCAGCAGTCTCTGTTCTACTCCCTCACTCTCTCCAGCAGCATGTGAATGGCGTCCCTGTACTTGCTATTTAGGGGGGGATGGTCCTTAAGTGGGGGTGCTGATTGGCTGGAGTATGTCTGCTGACTGCTGACTCACAGGTCAACGTTGTGCAGTAAAAAGATTAGGGGCGGGTCGAACTCGCCATAATGGTTTATCGTAACATGAAGGCGATACGCCACCGATGCGATGTTCGCCGCTAATATTTCTCCAGGAACAGTTTCGGTTCCATCACTAATAATGACATGAAGCGTGTAAGGAAAGGAAAATTACAGTAAGAATGATATCATTTTTTAAGCAAATAAGTAATTTTATAGTTTTAATTTAGTTTAATTAAATTTTAAGTAATAATTCTGTAAAATAAATGATTTGTCATCATCTGCATTAAATGTACCAGTCGAAGACACAATCCCACACAACAACATGAAGTGTCTAATGGTGCGAAAAATATGGTAATATAACAAACAGCTGACGTAAAAAGTAAAATCACTGTTTGATAATGATAGGTCTTGCATTTTTACAATTCCCTACATAGCTAACCTCTTTACATGAATAGATATATGAATATATTACTAATTACTAATATTACTAAGAATATACTAAGAATTAAACTGTTTAATTTCTTTTTTTACTTGGTAAATTTAGGATCAGCACACTATATACTGTAAAAAGACATATAGCTGTCATTTAATGCTTTTCTAAGTTACATCCTCTGAACAAAGGCTTCTGTAAATCTCAGGAATACTCCTACATCATGCTGGAAAGCTGTGATCTGTAAGAATGTCAGTGTGACTAAAGAGGATAAGAAACCCATTCTGGGCTCACGGGACCACAGGGCTATGCTAAGGAAGCTTTCTGTGTGTTTTGATGATAAGTTGTACTATAGGATTTGCTAAGATATTTCTCTACGGTGAATGTCTGATGACTTCAGAGTGAACTTTTGGAATTCGCTCAGACAGACAGTCCCACTAGAGTCCTGTGTATCTGTGGGCATGAATATTTAATAGAGACACAATGACGGAGAGACAGATGCATGAGCAATTCCCACCGCAGAGTTGACTTGAAGAAAGTACCTGTCACAATGCATACATCACAAAGTCAAGCAAAGTTTAGACAAATACAAACATTGCATTCCTTTATTTTTACCTATGGAACCAAAGTATGCTTTACATAGTTTAAGAAGCATGTTGTATTCTCAGGTCACTGGCATCTTTTATAAGTGCAAGTATTGAATTGAACAGCTTAGTCTTAGTATTTAAAAGGTTTTCTCCTAATTTCCAAAACGAAAATATCGTTCTTTAGATCTGAGTTATACAAGAAATTATAATACATCTTTTTTCATGTATAATGGAAATACCACCGTTTAAAATGTAGTGAAATAACCCAAATTTACATTCACATTACTCAAAGAGCTCATCTATGCTTGGTGGTTTATGACCATCCATCCACCTTCTTCTTTATGAAATTCTAGAGGTCTTTAGTAGAGTTTACATCTGGATATTGAGGTGGCTTTGGTGATCCTACATCTAGACCTGGCTGTGTGGCATGGAGCATTGTCCTGCTGAAAATACCAATCCTCTGAGTTAGGTAATATAAGCAGAGGAAGAAGAATTGTGGGATGAGTATGTGGCTGACCTTCCTCCAAAATTCTCTCCAATTTTACAGTTAGAGACCCTGTATTGTAGGCTTTTCCAGGCCTTTATCTAACCATATATGATGGGCAAAGCTCAAAACCTATAGTCCAATTCCTTTGGCAAATATCAATATGGCTCTTCTTCGCTTCTCACTGGTAATTAGCTTTTTTTTTTGCCTTTTTTAAGACTTTAGCCTGTCTTGTAGGACCTGGTTTGAACTTCTCTTCCTGTGCACCTCATCACAGTCTCAGTTTGCAAATGTGTTTGAAGGTAATTTAATGTCAGTCTATGGTTCTTGGGTGACATTTTAATGAGTTTGTGTCAGGTTGTAGTTTTGCCATCCCCAGTGTTTGTGCACTGCTGTCTTTTCCCTGAATTTTTTTTAAAGAAGCAACATCTGTTGATTGATTACAGTGTTTTTTGACTAGTTAATACCTCATAATGCAGAAGGAGTTGTGCTTGTGTTTTACAGACACTGGCATAGAATGGTTGAAATGCTGATTTAAAATTAAGCTAACTCAGACACACAGAAAGCACAACATGTCTCGGAACATGCTATTTTCTTAAAAGCCAGGAACCTAATTGCTATACTAATCATCCTGAAAAAGTGGCCAGGCTCACCACGAAATGCGTCGATGCATTTTAATACCTATTTTTATACTTATTATTTTTTACACAATAAAAAAAATTTCAATCAATAAGAGCCTTTGCTTTTTTATGGGTACCACGCAACCTGAAAACCTACTTTCACCAAGAAAAAATTAGAGCTGCAGCAATCATCCACGGTTCCCCAGGGAAGCAACCTAAATGCAACCAAAGAAAGCTAATGCCTACTGAATAGTTGCTGTCCAGAAAAAATCCTATACGTCTTACATCGGGGGGGACAGGGGGGACTCCCGTCCTGGGCCCGGGCAGCTAGGGGGGCCCGACGGTCAGCACATAGGGACCCCAGCAGCCGATCCGGGGCAGCAGCCGATCGGCACACTTCTCTGTCAGCCCGGACTGCCACTGTGTACGATGTGAGAGTCCGGGCTGATAGGCTGCACGCCGTTGGGGGGCGTGCAGCCCCCCCGCTAAACAAGACTTGCCATGGGGCCCGGACATTTTTGCTGTACCGGGTCCCATGATTTCTGACGGCTGCCCTGGTAAGGAGGTTGCAAAAAGTCATATGGATATCCTTAAGGATCATAGGAACAACCGCTACAAGAAACAAGGCTATTAAGAAAAAAAAATCTATGAAAAGTAGTGTAACCTTTCATTTTCATTTTAATAATATGTATATGTGTATTGTATCTGACAACTGCATTTAAGAAGAGTGGAGCTATATGGTGTTTATCTTGACATAAACTTTGAACTAAATTGTAATGGAAAGTTAAAATGTAGTAGTCTATTACACACTAGAAGTATTCTTCCCATTTCATATCATTCTAAGAACAAAGGCTGTAATTGCCAATAAACAGAAATGGTTTTACATATTAAAAAGGATTTTTAGATTAACAGACCATGTAAATATTTTTATGAAGTAATAAAAGTAAAAGATAGAGCTGGAGAAGTGTTCTAAACTTTTTTGAAGTGAATGAATACATATATATATATGACTGCCATAACGCAATTTAAATTAATTATGCAGCAATCATTGCTCAAAATATATTAGGCACCAAATCTCAGATTACATTTGCTATGGGTTTAGTCTAGAGCCATTATAATAAAAGCTCCCAACCTGTTAAACACCTCTAATGGCATTTTCAAGCCATTAAGATTTTACATACCTTCTTTCTTTAACATTAAACCAATGAGTACATTTTAAACAGTTATTATAGGGGGAGAAGAGATTTCAGGAACAGTGGCTGGAGGTACAGCCTTAAACCAGTTGTCGCTGAAACTTTCCATATTATTTTTCCATTACTACAACTTCTTATATACAACATGAATAAAGCTCCTACCATGCATTATCATGTCACTATCTAAATAGCTGTACAATATTACTCCACAATATTTAGAGTAAAGCTATCGTTTTCAACAGCTTAAAGCAGTGATATGGTATATGATATTCGTTGCGAGCAATAAAGCCTGGCCTTTCTCATCCTCTTCCAATGTATGTCCAATACACACATTTTTGCAATTGTTGCTAGTTTATATCAAGAAAAAGACAGGTCCGCAGACAAAGAAAAAAGGTTGCCTTACCCGCCCACCCTATTTATTCTTGTTTTCCACTTTGTATATTTTGTCATAGCAGCCATGCCAGAAAAAAAAGGGTCTGAGGAGATCTGTTTAAAGAGCATTTAGGGTTTAACACGGGGGGGGGGGGGGGGGGCTTTATTTTAAACAATATATCTTTATTGGTTTTAACAAGTAACAAGATAAGGAATTAATTTAAGAGTAAACACATAGAACCTCCTATAGATCTCGTTACAGCAAATTGTGCGGTATGACAATAACAACTTTTTTGGGCTCTTGGTAAATTTATGGTTCGTGTGAAGGAGATCGGCTAGGTGGGATTCCATGTTCTCGATGCACGATAGTTCTATGAGCCATTCCAAGACAGTCGGGGTAACGGGCTATTTCCAGTGGTATCAGTGTTTTAACATGGATATGGGAATGTTTCATTTTGCTGCTGTCCCCAAACCTGTTAGGGTGCAGCTGGGGGGTGAAACTCACTATACAGTGGTTTTGTATTGCCTTCTCATAAGTAATAATGGTTATAATTTGTGTAATAAAGGTCTGATATGGCCATGTTGTGCAGTCCATGTGGTTTTATTGGAATCTGGTACAGGAGGGACAAAATTTACAAATCCATCCATGTCATGTGTCTTTAATAGTATAGGTAATCTCATTTATCTCTGTGAAACGGGGCTCATAGCATCTCCACAGCTCTAACTTCCCTGTATACCATTCCCCATATAGCACAACAAAATAGAATGGAAAGTTTTTATAGTTCATGTATATTTAATCGTATTATTTATGTTAAGCTCACCTTGCTCATCTAGAAGAATGTTATCCGGTTTGATATCTCTAGAAGAAGAAAACAAATAAACATATCAAGGTTAAAAATTTCCTCCCAAATGTTAATATATTTAAATAAGAAAGAGGCAGCTTTTCCTACACAACACTGATTTGTGAAATCTTATTTATGTAAACCATTTAAAAATTTTGAAAAACTAAAACTTTTTTTGGAACACTTGGTCTTCTATGCCCAGCTATTGACAAAGAACAACAGCAATGCATTCAGTCATCCGATAGCTAAGACAAAGGTCACTGTGATGAACGTTGTTCAGCATTTAATTTTTCATTTTGACAAGCTCTCATTTTTCTCTCGAGAATTTCATGTCCAGTTGAAGTAAAACTTTTCGTAAGAGAAAGAAGCTGCTTTGTTCAGCCAAGTTACAACTATGGAAATGCAAAGTTTAAACTATCAGTTCTTTGATTATATACTACCTTGTGGACGATATAGAGGTAGGAAATACAATATTTATTACCGTACCTGTTATTAGGCCAAACCCATATAAAAAACACATATTTTAGACTTATTTGTCAATATGTTTTGAACATGGTACATGATCTCTCACTAGCAGGATGGTCACATTGAAATAAAAAAAGAACAAGGACAGAGGCGCACAACCTAGTACAACAAAGTAAGGTACTGTAAATTGTTAAATAATATGGAATGGAATCAAATGAAACAAAGCAACAGACAAGATACTCACATTAAAAGAGGTTTTCAAGTTTCTTTTAATGTGAGTATCATGTCTGTTGTTTTGTTTCATTTGATTCCATTCCATATTATTGAACCATTTACAGTACCTTACTTTGTTGTACTAGGTTGTACGCCTCTGTCCTTGTTCTTATTTGTCTGTTACAGGGGGCCACACTCCTCCATTTTGAGAGCTGCACACCTACACACAACTTAAACACCCACCCCTCATACTGACTCCATTTTACTCTGCTATCTTTTCTCAGGCCCCATACATCCACTGAGAGCCCTTCTGGCCACTGACATCACTGTAACTGTCTAATCACTGCAGACGCTTGTGCGCAACTATTTATTATCTTTCTAAGCACATTAAAACAAAAGAATGACCTACGCCTCACTCCCTGGGGACTTCCATTCCAGCCACAGTAGTAGACCTTGCTGGCCAGCACAATGACTCTGTAAAGATCATTTTTAATATCTGTTCTTTTTTTATAAGCAATACAAAAATATTTTGCTTTATTGAAAATGGGTAAGCTCTCTTATCCTTATAAAGTTGGTGTAGCCCAGCATGACATAGACAGGCAGCTTTTTTTACTACAAAAATCTCAGTATGAGAAGATGTTGGCCTGTAAAAAACAGGATTTGAGTTACCAAAAATACTAACACCTGTTGAAGAGGAGATTTCATGACAGATGCTGAATAATTCATAATCTTCCTAACTTTCCCACAAGCTGATCTCTCAGTTTAAGACAAAGCTGAAGTCTCCAGGTGATCTTCTCTTTTAGACACATAAAAGAACTTGGGTTGCTTTTTAATGGTTACGTATGAAAACTACTCCAGACATAGCATAATGACCAATCTAAGAGCACTTGAGTGGTTGTGAGACAGAAGGTTCCCAACACCATAAGAACAGTAATAGGCTGTGTGGGAATAATGTCTCCCATAAACCCATAAAATACCAATACCTTGTGATTAGTTAGATTTTTTTTTGAATTTTCTACTTTTATATGCTTTTCAAATAAGTGGTTTTTTTTTGTACAATCACAAAATGTGTTAAACTAGTTAATTGCCATCTTAAATTTGCCTCCAGCTCGAGCTTATTTCATGGCAGATCAACCATGCATGATGATGTCATCACGCACTGCCAGTCGTGCCGAGAATCAGCCGCCCACCCTTTGTGTGCCGATATTTCCTTTGGGTGGGGGGCTGGTGCCCATTCGTAATTGTCCGTAATTTGTTAGATCAATTTCGGGGTGAAATTATGGCCCAATTTAAGGTGGTTGTGTTAGATTTGTGGCCGCACATGGTGGCCAATCTACGGTGAAATCGCCCCCAAATCTAACTGTCCATGGCCACCTTAAGAAATTGATGTGACTATATAACAATAAACACCTTGTAAAATGTTAATTGCTTATCTAAAGTTTCTCAGCAAAGAGCCATGAAATAAAGTTTCCACCTGTAATGATCTCAATAAGGAAACAAAGAATATTATCTTCATGAATATTAAGACCCACACATGATCTGTCTTCAGGACCTGCCAGGATTCACTTGAGTAGACTTACAAGGCATTACCTGGAATAAATAGGCTCATTACATCACTTTTCAACTAATGTCCTGATCCTATACACCTGAGGCTGCAATGCGATACTTTAAAATGAGCAGCCCATTGGTCTGAAACTAATGATCACCTGAGACACCTCTGACTGTTAACTCATTCAGTCTCATGTGATGGGAACTATGGGAAAGGTGAAAGTAACATTTGTGAAATGAGAAGCTTATATTGTAGTGTAACAATTAACAATTATAAAAAATAATGTAACCAGTGTTTTACTTTTTCGTTTTTTTCCATGGAATCAGAAAAAAGTAACATGCAGTCAATGTATTGTCTAATATCTAAAAGAAGTTGACAGATCTTTCACAGTTATTTGTAGATTTAGATCTATGTAGTACATTAGCACACAGCATAGAATTAGAGTTTTCTGCAGGTACATTGCAATACTTTTCACTCTGAATGCTACAAGACACTATAATTGGGCTGATTTACTGCATTTACTGCATTGCTGGGTATCGGAGCATTCAGTGCGCTTGCATGTCTGTTGCTGTACCGAATATAAGCCAAACCTAAAAATTGGTACTTGAATTATGCTGTTGTATTTAGTTAAACGAGTAAACTTTGCTTTTCACATGATTGGAAAGTTAAAGTGTACACTTCAACTATCCAATAAGCCTCCATCTGTCTGTGCCCATTCAATCCACTATTTGAAAAATTCTGCAAACATGCTCCGGTGGCTATCCAAATTGGATTCTAAATTGAATTTATGGGGGCTAATTGCAGTCCTTTTACCATGTAATAAATGATTACCAGTATACACTGGCAATTGTTCAGAAGTAGGTCAAAAGTAGTTTAGAAGAAGGCCAGGAGTACCCCTTGAAAGCATTCTGATATGGCTGATATAACAAATTCTGATGAACGTGATCCAATGAAGTTTTTTGAACCAGAGTGAGCATTTGGGGTGGCTTATTCCAATGTAACATAGTGAAGTTGAAAAGGATGGTTGACTGGTATATTAAACTAAAAGAACACAATTAGCAGCAACATCAGCTAAGAAGGTGTTAAGCTAGGCATACAAGATTAAATTTTCGATTCTATTTTAGATTTTGATCTTTTCATCGGACACCAAACGTAGTCCAAAGTAGTACCACATGGAAGGTTCAATAGTAATACGATCATAATACGACCCAAATAGTTGATTTTAGTTTCTATCAAAAAACACAGGAAAGAGTCATATATAAATGTGTTCATCGAATACAATCGACCCGACTAACAAACAAAATGGTACGATTTTAGTTTGATCATTGTACATTTGACGCAAATTTTCCAACATGTCTGATTAAACTTTGGTTGATGTTTAAATCGTTATGAAACAATTTTGGCGATCGAATCATGTGTGCAGTATACGATTTAAGTTTGATTGATGTATCTTTGATCGTTTAAAGTCGATCGAACGCTAAAAAAGAACCGTGTATGCCTAGCTTTATTCACCCTTTCCGATCTTTTTTCTGCAGTTTTTTTTATTTATTTTTTTAAATATATAAAGTTTTTTTTCCAACTACAGGATTTTTTCGGCAACTTTTCTTTTTTAGCAACTTTTCATGAACAATTAAAGTACTTAAAAAATTTAATATTGACAACAAAAATACATTTTTTCCCCTTTAGATAACAAAGACAATAACATAATTTTTTCAAAGCAATACATCACATTTTTTTTTTTGTATAATAAGTGTTTATTGAACAATTTTCACATTTTTAAATCTCTAAAATAAAGAGGCAAAAAATTAAAATGTCAGTATTGTTCTGATCCACAAGGGCTAAAGCTACAGCAAGTGCTGATACAGTGCCAATAATTCTGTAAAGTGTTTGTACACAAAAGTGACTAAAACCATTTATGAGTACCAGGATTGTGAAACCAAAACACCAATTTGTTATAGTAAAATTAGCATGATAACTCCCTTTGAATTCTTAATTATACGAAAACATAAGTTTAATAAAATAGTATAAAAGTCCCAATAATGGCTGGCATTGCAATTTACACCTCAAATAAATAATTCAGATGTCATTCCATTTCATATTTCCTGTGGTACATGCCGCAGATGTATTTCCTACTTTGAAAAACAGTGCTGAAATATTTATATTCACAAAAGCCAGCCATTTCACACTTTTAATTTGTAGAGGGTCTCTTCTGTATGTGAATGTATTGGAAATATCTGAGGTGTAACAGTCCCTCATCTCGCACCCAGTCAGGCAGCAAACAAGCCGGGCGCGCTCCAAAATACAGTGTGCTAATGAAGAGATTGAGTTAATGGCCCCGGCCTTGCAGCTGTTCTCTGGCTACAAATAATGTATGAGTGTCTATTACATTCTCTGCACACCACCAACTGCATTTTGGTGTTTTATTGACCATGTGACATTGAGAATTTGGGAAAGAATGTAACTTCTGTTTCCAGAAATGAAATTAGAGCTAGTTTTAAGAAGACCATAACTGAATGACATGGTTGTACTAAATTATATCCAACCACAGACACAATTCACAAGCCAATGGGGGGAAAATGCTGTATTACTCTGTATCTTTTTGTTCCCATTTTAACTAATGGCATCGGCCAAAGATATACGGACATGTCCATTCTCTCGGCCGCTGCTTGCTACATGTATGGAGGCCTTTACAACATAAGGCAATAGGCAATCTAACAATGCCAAAGTGGAGCCCTAGGAGTTAACAGCCTGCAGTTGGGCAGGGTGACAATACATAGAATATATTATTTTCCTTCGGCATGCAGGATATATCTATATATTGTAATGCTTAGCAGAAAATTGATTAACAGCACAGCTGGATTAATAACAATAAAGTGGTTTAATGCCACCCAAAACAGAATTGACAGTCAAAAAATTGTGGACTTGTCTGTAGCACACAACAAATGAGAAATTGCCAGTTCACCACTTTGCATTGGCTTGCTAGGGGTTTTCTTCAAAGTCCTCAGGCCCTCCTGCACACCACATGTTAGGACTTGTTGAAAGGCAGCATACAACAGCCAACTTGCTTCCAGCTCCTACAGTCCTTCACCTAACTGGACACCTAAACCTTTCTGCCTGACTTCGGAGGAAGTGTTGAACTTTGGAAAACTATGATATCTACTTAATGATGGGATCACAACAGAACTTTGGAAAGGATGTATGGAAGTGCTGGAGCTAAACAATTGCAGTCACAAAAAGCAGAGGTCCTAATCTTCAGGATGGTTAAAGAGAAGGGGAGATATGCCTCAAGCAGGAAAAAAGTCTGACAAATCCTTTTCTTTTTGCATAAAATAAAATAAAATAATTAAGCAGGCTGTCATTGAGAACAATAGCACATAATAAAACATAAATCACACACATAGTGAAGGAGAAAGGTGAATGAAATAATAGATAATAAGACAAAATTGCAGCCACAGTGTATACAAGATGATCACATAACAGCAGAACAGGTAACCACTTGGAATGGTATATCACAGCACACACACAATATATCGGAACATTTTCAGAACATAGGTGCAAAGATTTTTAGAGGTTGTGATCTGTTACATAATGTTTTTTATTGTCATGGCTATGTAACAAATGATTGCACAAAAAAATAAATAAACAAGCTACAGAGCACAAACAGTAAAAATAAAAAGATATTCCGGCAACACAGTGAACGGTTTGAAGAATGGTTTTTAGAGCAACAATATTTGATTTCAAATAATTCAGAACATTTGGGCTGTCTGTACGTATGAGGAAAGGGCTGACATTTGAAGAAAGAAATGTCATTATCTCTATGATGACCTTTTTCCAAATCCAATTCCAAAATAAGTGCTTAATTCACTTTGTTTATACTTGGAACTAGTGTTGAGCGGCATATGGTATATTCTAATTTGCGTAATTTCGCAAATATATTAAGGAACTTTCGAAAATTGGTAAAAATACAAAAAAAAACAATGCCAGCTGTATTCTATTGCCTTACATTGCGCGTATCAATTATACGCAAAGATTCGCCAAACAGCTTTACAGCTCTTCTTCATTCTGTGATCTTGGCCAGTACGAGCACTATGCGTATTGCGTGTATCCATTCGCAATGCGCACAAATATATCCACTATT
>CM070034.1:35986140-36001125 GCA_036250615.1 Ptychadena robeensis | reverse complement strand
TTAGTTTGGTTTTCTAAAAGAGTACAGTAGAATCACATTGCAAATTATTATAATTATTATAGTTATTTTTACCTATATACAGTTTATATAGTGCTGATGTAATATGCAGCACATTGTTATATCACCTCAAAGTCTCTCAAATGGACTCGCAATCTAATGTCCCTAACATAGTAATGGACAGGGCCATTCCTCCCGATATACAAAGTATGCAGGCGCATAGGAGCACCCTCGGCCCCATGCTTTTCTGCTAGCACCCACCCTCCGCCTGGTCAATGGGGGGCCCAAGGCAACAACTTTGCATATGGCCCCCCCAAATGCTAGAAACCCTGGTTATATTCAGTGCATCTGGAAAGTATTCACAGCAGATCACTTTTTCCATAGTTTGTTATGTTACAGCCTTATTCCAAAACAGATTAAATTCAAATGTTATTTATAATTCTATACGCAACTCCCTATAATGACAACATGCAAAAAAGTTTACTTTTTAAAAAAATTCGAAATCACATGTACTGTCGACGCATCTTTGCGTGATTTTGAATATGATTTTGAATATGGTGCCACAAGCTTGGCACACTTATCCTTGACCAGGCATTATGAATTTTGAGCTTAATGGCAAACACTTTGAAAGCTGTGAATGTACATGTGCTTTCTAAATTTTTTAAAACATTTTTATAAAATTTTCCAAGATCTCAAGAAAACTTTTTTCATGTTGTCATTATGGGCTGTTATGTATAGAATTCTGAGGACAAAACAGTATTTAATCCATTTTGGAATAAGGCTGTTAAATAACAAAATGTAGAAAAAGCGATGTGCTGTGAATACTTTCAGGATGCACTCTATAAGTAACATACCTTGCCTTAGGTTGCGGGGAAGCCAATTATCCTCGTCAAGGTCAGAACCTGCAAGGCTGCAACCTCCAGTGCTACATAGACAAAGTGGTAACAGCTAAGCCACCATGCCACTCAACTTGAACCAAGGCTTTACCCCCAAGGTCAATGTGCCATAAGAATGAATCACATACTGTACTTAGGTAAGCACTTAGGTAGGACAATTTATCTGATAAAAGTAGACTGCTTTTTTACTTTAATAACAATTTAGACTTTAAGCTGGTCACATTTAGAATATGGTGTTTGTCTTGCTACTTGAAATGTACCCATTACCAAAACTATGGGCTGCTTATTGAATATTTTGCGCTGATGTAAACTTTACAATCACAGATAGTGTTGAGCTCGAATATTCGAATGCTGAATATTTTTCGCGAATATCGGCAATTCGAGAATTCGCCAATATCTCGAATATCTCGGCGGATATTCGCAATTCCGAATATTCGCAATATGGCCATGTATTGCGAAAATAATATTCGCATTGCGAAAATAAACGTAGCATATTTTCGCAATCCATGGTATTGTGGCGAATATTCGAATTTCCTAATATAGAATCGAATATTAGTAGAATTATTCGCAAAATATCACAAATTCGAATATTGCCTATGCTGCTCATCACTAATCACAGATAGCTGTAGACCATTGTAGACAGACAACATAGTTTCCATTACATTTTGCCATTGGCAAGATAGTTTAACTGGTTGTAGAGGTAGAATAGAGGTAATTGTCTGTCTCATGAGAATCTCCTCAACAAGGGCGGAGTAATTAAAACCTGACAAAGGATTTAACCCTTCCCTACTGTATGTAGAAAAAGCTAGAAGGGAATTGTCTGTTTTACTTGTACACAGTAATTTAGTACACACTTAACTTTTGTTATTAGGAACTTGCTATTTGTGCTCCCTTATTTGCCAAAGACCTGGCTACCACTGTCCACACATTGTTTATGTCTCTTTCTATTGGCTGATATCAGGCTGACAAATTTTGTATCCCATGTGTTCAATTGACACGTAAAACTTTAAACATATCCATTCATACTTTATGTCAGGGCCACAAAGATCAAACTGGCATTGGGATATTACTGTTTTTAAGATGCAAAATTATTTATTATCTGTAATATGCACTTTTTTATTCTTTGTACTGCATTTTCTCAATGTTATATCAAAGGCATGGGTACAACCTATGTTTATTTCAATTTGAAAGCCCTGAATTTCTATGAGGCTTTAAGATGGAAATTTAACATAAAACAGAAGGCTTAGACTCCATTTGGTGCTATGGATATGTAAGCTTTACGTGTCCATCGTGCCTAATGCAGCATCTGGCCTAACGTGGCAATAACGCACCCATTTAAAAACAATGATTGTGTGACCAAAAAGACAAAGCACACATATTGTATTCAACAAACTTCATTGTTTTTTATGTGCTGTGGCACAGGCTAGGACCTACCCAAAGGTAAACAGGGGTAAAAAGGCACAGTGAGGCAAGCCTTTACCTGCTCATCTCTACCATATCTCTACTATACTCTTCCAGTGAAAAGCTGGCTAAAGAATATTTAGTATCCAACACATGTTAAGGTGTTTTTTTATGTCAGGATCATCAACAATATAAATATAATAACCTGAAAAAAAGAAGATACAATAAAAAGGCAAAGAGTACTCCTGTTGGCTACAGAATGCTAGAGAGCACTCCCTAATGATTATTGATGTTAAAAAGGACAAGCATTTCCAATCAACATTCATTATAACAGACATTATCCAAGAATTCACATATTTTATGGCAGACGGGCTATTTTCTTTTTTAAAGATGCTATTTTGTCTCAGCGTCCACATCTAGCAAATAAGTATATAGATTTTTATTCTATGGGCAAATGTGTGTTTTATTGAAGTATGAATCCCCACTGATGAAACCTGCCCCTTATGCTTTTCATATGACACTTCAAATGGAAAAGCCAACTAGATTCATAATCACCCAACATTTTTGGACTCATAGCCACCATAGTCATATTTATAGCCTTCCTATGATACACATACACATTTACTCTACACACATCTCTACACCTTTCCCTGGGACCACCACACATTGTATTAATTAAAATCACTACTCACAGCACCTGCACATAAACTAACTGATATAAAATCAGTATAAATAACGTATTCTGTCCTACTGCTCCACGGGACTGACAAGCACGGTCAACTACCATCTGTACAAAGCTTAATCTAAAACAGACACAAAGGAACAAGAAGATGTCAACTGAACAGTAATAATTAACATTTCTGATCTGTATCACACCTTAAAAAAAGTCTTCCGATGACATTCCTAAACTAAAAAGTATATCGGAACACCCAAAAAGATACAATGACATGGCTAGTAGCTAATGACACAGATGAGGTCCATATATAAACACTGTTTTGTAATATGTCATTTTGTGTGGACAGTTTTAAAATCCTGGTAACCCTAGCAGAATGCAGAACCTGGTACTAGGCCTTCCATGTAGCAGAAGACTACCTTAGCCAAGAAAACGAGTTAAACCACAACCCTCTATTATATTGATATATGAGATACAACATCACATTCAAGATATTGAGTGTTTAAAATGCAACTTCAGAATTCAGATAAACATTGAACAGAGCTAATTACTTAACTAAATGTTGAGTAGACAATGCCTTTAAATAGCTTATAATGTAGTATGAAGGTCCACAAATACGTAGCGAGTAGGGACCGACAGATGAGCTGAGGAGAGCAACATGATGACGTCATGACCGAGCTTTTGGGCAACAGGGATCTGTCACCCCATGTGGACGCCCGTGATCCACGGATGATTTTGCAGCTGACCAACTGCCGTGAGTGTGCACGCACATCGTTTGGTGGCAAAATCGTCGCTTGTTACTTGTGTAGGGACCCCAAGGGCTATAGAAATTAAAACATTGATTACACCTAGTTGGCTGGCATGTTCCCATCTTTCTTTGAAATGCAACAACATGACAACAGAACCATTTTCATAAAATGTGTCTTGAATAACCTATTCCAGTAACCCAGTAGTTAGTTGGGGAAAAGCACAGGGGAGGATTTAAGAAATCAGTCAAGTCAACCTAGCACATGCAACATGATGTAACATCTTTGGCAAGTGAACATGGTTAATAGTCTGTAATTATGTCTTCACCCAGGGGGTAGAAAATAAATACACTGAATGTCAAGGCGGATGGAGAATCGTATAGCAGTTCAGAACAGATGTACTGCAGTTTAACCCACAAGAGGAATCCAAAAACGCATGTTTACATGATTGTAAATTATACAGCAGTAATGAGTCACAAGTATGTGGTCCAATCACATCTGCCGCCTTTTCATGAACACAATTATCTGACCCCTTTCAAGTAACAATATAGTTTAGTATAAGTTTACCAAACACAGTAACTAAATTATAATAAGTCCTTCTTACTAATTACCCATGTCCCCAATGCTCCAAGGATGAAACAAGGATCAATCCAAACTTTTGACCATAAGAGCAAACGTAGATATTCCTACTGTAGAATGAAAAAGGCAGAGGACCTCAAAAAAACACAACATGCGTTATGTGGTGCAGTTTTGTCATCACACAAAAATTATAAGGCGTCCCAAGACTTTCAATAAGGATATTTGTTTCCCTGACACATATATATTACGCTAACAGGTCATTTTAAATCACAATTGCTTGGCTAAAACAATAGCAATATAAAGACATAATTTGTGATCATTGCAACAGTAGTACACTGTGTGCAGATACTCTACATAATCACCCTGCAATGCCTTATAAACACAAATCAGATCTATGGTGAGGATTGTTAAATGTACAATATAAAGATATAAAACTCAGACTTGTAGAAGGTTGTTGCAGAAACATTGATTCAGACATCTACTGCATTGGTTCTGTGCAGACCTTCTGCCAAGACGGAAAGTTATTTAATCAGCTGTCACTCTTCCCTTCAGCCTGAAGCATGACAACCTATTACAAAGAGAATAGAAGCAGCAGCAGCCTGGAACTCCCTGATACAGACTCATTTCCATGTCATTGACAGAGAGACAATTCATTTATGTAGCATCAGTCTTCACACGAATGGTTTCAGCAAACAGCAGTTAAGTGATGGTCCCATAAGACATCACATGAATTAAGAACTTTTACTGATATTTCACTCTCCAACATTATCTGTACTTAAAGATCACCTTCTATTAAACTAGAAATGAATAAATGGATCTCTACAGATATCCATAAACATCACAAAATGGTGGTAAGGTTTGCAGCAGAGCTCAGTGGCCACCATTGTTATTCCTTTTATATAGCTAGGGCTTAAATCTCATCCATCCCCACCTTTGTCTTGAATCCCCTGCACCCTTCCATCCACAAAGTCATTTAGCTAGGTATTCATGCTCCTACCAGATCCATGCTGTGTGGTCGCACACCATAACCCTTTTTATAACCCTTTTTTCACTGAAACCCTTTTTATAATAAAATGCTCCAGAGATTTTGAAGCTCTTATGCAACAAAATAAAAATTAGAGCCAACTAGAAAAGTTTGTAGCCGCATCTGTTTGGAAAAGGATGTACAATTGGGCTATGGCAGGTAGATTTTCAGTAGTATAACATTTGGTGTTAAAAAAGCATGTGGTCCAAATTATATGGAAGTTGTTCTTTTAAACAACAACTAATTTGCCCTTGCTTGCCAAACAACAGGTTTGCTTTACTGTCTGGGTCCCCATTTACCATTGGGATCTAAGAAAACCCTAGTTCTTGTTATGGGGTTAGAAGAGTAATGGCAGAAAAAAGCATACATACACTGTTATTTAGGAGCATGAACTTACCTGTGAATGATATTTTTGCTCTGCAAATAGTCGAGTGCCAAAGCCAATTCACAGATGAAGAGCCTTACAGATCCCTCACTGAAACGTATATTTTGCTGCAAATGGTATCTAAGGTCACCACCCAGGAGAAGGTCTACAACCATGAACATGTCCTCCTCATCTTGAAAGGAATACCTGTGGCACACAGAATATATATAGGGATTAGATCCACATAGAGAAAGACAACTACTTTGTGATTTACAACCCCCCCCCCCTAAAAAACCCTTAAAACGAAATAATCATTTTTTTATATCCACAAGAGCAGGATGGGGCAGATATACACTTAAACATGAGCAGGAGCCCTAGAAATCAAATCCAATGTGCAGACCATTTTCATGCTGAACCCCACTATATGTTGATTCTCAATACCATTACTACCCTTAATATGGAACTTAAAGAGGCCTGGGATTCATGTACATTGTAAAAAGTTAATTTATATGTTAGCCAATTAGTACAATATGTAAATTAGTATTTAATATGTTGTTGTGATTTTCCTAATAATTCATACTAGTTTAAATTTGCTACATCGTTACATTTAAAACAACTCTTGGCTCCATGGTTCTTATACTGGCTTGGCAATTCAACACAAATTATTAATGTATGGTCCACGGTTTTCACCACCTGGAAACCTATTCTAAGAAAGTTCATTAATGTGCTGTGCTGGTGGGTGGGAGGAAGCTTGCTGGCAACCAGGAAGCCACAACAAGAAGGCTAAAAAGCCACATGTGGCTCCAGAGGTTGAGGATGCAGACCCCTGTTATAGTCAGCAACTATAGCCCATGGTCATAGGAGAAATGTAAAACTTTTCTATTAAATTCCCTATAGGATTTCTCCTGTACAAGGGGTTTTAAGGCAACAATAATGCAAAACTATGATATTAAAAAAAGTCTTAATTTAATACATGGACTTGGACATGGACTAAGATGGTGCCAAGACAACTGAACAATACTTTTCATACTTCAAGTTCTGTAAAATCGCCTCATATATATTTGCCTTACTTTATTCCAACAAAATAATCACAATATGCAGCATATATAAAATGCCCACATAACCTCCACGTCCACTTCATTTTACCAGAGAAGCTGGTTATTTCTTTTCCTATCATAATTAATAGGTGTCCAAGCCATGTACATATTCATTTTGTTTTTACAGGAACCAGTTAGGAAGAAATACCCTTCAATAGCAAGACGGAGCCAGGCTAGACCATAACATTGAATTATGAGGATGTAAATCTGATCTTTCCTTCCATTCATAGCAGCATTTAATTTTCACACACCACTGCCAGTTTCTCCATTTTCTTATTGATCCGGAGGAACAAAGAAGTTGAATCTCCCTGAGAGGATTTCATGGTGGCATGGAGCCAGAGTCTGATCTAAACGCTACAAGTATTCTTTTCTTATTTATAAAACAATACCTAGACACCTCCAGATTGTTGGTTTCCTCATATCACAGCATATTATTACTATTTCTATATTGTTAGTAGACCGCATGGTATTCACTTTGTGTAAAATTTCAATATCTTTTTCTGTAAAGAATTTACATAAATTTTAATGCAGATTTACCTTCAGAAATAATATATGATTCTATGGTAAATGAAGCACTGAAGTTGATAGCTTAAAGGGAACAACATGTATCAGGGAAACTTGAGCACATATGTAACAGGTAGCTGAGTGGTTAACTTTCACAACTCTTTAAACTTCATGACTGTGAGAGTGTTGACCGTCTATTTAAGGGGTGGACAAACTTTGTGACTCGTGGGCCACATTGGGTTCTTAAAGTTCTTAAATAAAGGGGCCATAGCCTGTAATGGCCGACCCGCTATAGGTGAGCAGAGAGGAGCACCGTTTCAGCAAGGCAACAAAGGGCCGGAAAGTAAACGAAAGGGGCCTGGTCTATTCGTTTACCTTGCTTTAAGTGCTAATAATCTTGACTATGAAAAATGACACAAGACAATGTTATCAGAAAAAAAGTGGATAATATATTTTGGCCACAGCTTAAACAGATTTAACATTTACAAAACTTTTGTCCCTGACAGTGCCCCCAACCAAAGTAACAGCACATACACCTTAACCTCGTGTACCAGCCAGCTGCCTCACCACCAGCACGATGGGTACTCAAGAAACGCTGCCTCCTTCCCCAATTTTTACCAGCTCCCCCTTGGGTCATTGACCCTCAAAAGAGCACAACGTTTACCTTCCCAGTGACTGCCCCTTTCCACCAGCACTTCACCCAAGCATATTAACCGTGCATATCTAGGCACTATATCCTAGGCACTGCCAGGGACCCCCCCCCCCCCCCCCCCCCCCCTGTGACAAGGAACAAAGACCAAATATAATAAATAACCATAATATACAATCAACAATACAAAGTAAACCCTACCATTCACCCCTACAAAACCAGCCCCCCACCCCAAAAATTACCCAGCCAACTCTAAACCCAAAGAGTAGGGAGGGAGGATGGAGATGTCTTCCTTCAGGGTGACATCACATCTACCCTCACCTTTTCTTGACGCAAAGATCCCGCCTCCTCTTCACGTCACTTCTGGTGACGCCTGCTTCTTTCCTGCAACACCCCCCAGTCAGGTACCCGTACGCCTAGTGCCTGGCTGCCGGTTTTAGGAAAGCTTACTATGACTTTGGAACTAAAATACATAATAAAGGTTCTCTGCAGTATAATAGGCAGACACATACAATGCCAAAACTGAGAACTACTGACATTAATGTGCGTTCCAAAGTCTTATAGTTGGTTCTAAAATTCTACTTCAGAAAACCACACTAAACTATATACAAAATATTCAAAGCTATCATCCCTTTCACCTAGCCACTTTTTTTTTCTTTTTTATTCAAAATACCATTTACATTTGGATGGCTTAATGGAAGTCTTTGGAGGGTGGCCCACAATTTAATTATTGTCTGGGCTTAGGAACATTTCACAATAAACTTTCCATTTTAGCTTCATAGGGATGCCAAGTGTCATCCTATTATCGTATTTCACAGCTTTTAACGAGAGCCTGGGAGCTGAAGTCCTACTGTCCATTTATATATTACAATTCCAATGCTGCTATAATGACAAATTTCTGCATTCCTATCTTCAGAATGTCTACGTTTTCATCTAGAAACCTAATCAAACTCCACTTTTCTAACTGTATTTGGACTATTCTATTTACAGAAGTAAAAAACTCAACAAAACACATAAGAATAACCTTTTTATTACTAAAAGTATATCTTTGTTAAAAAAAGAGACGCAGTGGGGGATAGCGTAAGACGTTTAGGAAGAGATGAGAGCACCAGAGCTTGTGTTATAGGAAAGGAAGCATTTTTCAAGATGGAACAGCAGTATTTTCCTGTGCTCTAACATGAGGAATGCTATCATTTATTCCTAATGCTTTGCCTTTAAACGGCCTATAACTATTAAAATTTTCTTATAAAATACTTTACTTTAGATGCAGTGACATAATCATTAAGTCTTTGTGCTTCTAATTACGCAATGCAGGTTTTCTTGAACAAGAGGCGTGAGTCCTGAGTTTTTTGATTAACTTTCTGAGCGTTCTCCCCGAATTAACTCGGGCTGAGTTTCATGCATCATGAAACTCAGCCCGAGTTAGCCGGAGGAACGCCCGAGGTCTCGCCGTCTTCTGACGGCGGTGGGGAGCATCGGCATGTAGCGATGCTTCCGGGTCCGCCCCCGATCGCGTCACCGGTGACGCGAAGGGGGCGGGGGTAGGTGGCGCCATAGACCTCCGTCAAACTGGAGGGGCGTCACTTTCTGTCAGCAGAAGTCCAGCGACGCCGGACTTTTGTTTACATCCCTCAGCTGAGCAGGCAATCACGGCGGAGCACATTGTGCTCCGCTGCGATTGCCCGTGGCACGGTTATAAAAAAACCGTGCCACGTGGCAAACGCTCAGAGGGTTAAAGGAACTAGTGGTGTACAATGTCATCCATCAATGAAAACAGAGGTTTTGGAGTTTAAGTGATAGCCTTGAAGTCATTAGAGCAGCAAGCTTTTGTGATGTCGCAGATCCCTTCGTCAGGGCATGAGTTATGATACTTGTGGGTGCGATAGCTTTCATACTCTGAAGGGTCAATCTTTGTAAGAAAATCTCTCTAAAAAATGCTTGGGGAGATCGCCAATCTGCAGGTTAGGTAGGATACCCCAATCCTTTCTGTGATCTTCACCTATAGCCAAGTCTCTGCTTGAACGGGAGACAATACACATCTACCCAACACTTAGGCGCACAAGGTGTCCCACTTGAGAGTGAAGACCAATGAACCCCTCTTGAGACCCCTGAAGAGCATGTTTAGAGCCAAAGGATAAAGATGCAATATCCTAGGAGTTAACCAGTAAAGTAATCTGAGTACACAGTGAGTGTCATACACAGGAATACAGTCTGATAGATGAGGTATCCAAGGGGTTAAACAGCAGAGTAGTCTGGATACACAGCAAGGGTCATATGCAGGAATACAGTCCAATGACTTGAGCAAAGACACAGCGTAAGGTGCCCAGCAATCCAGGTAGCCTGATGCCATCACAGGCAGGGCAGCCATGCACCATCCATGTTTATATAGGGCAGGAAATGCCAGAGGCCGATAAACAGGTGCAATACCACCTGTGAATATGCTCTAGATCTTTCATGCCTGCAGAAGGTGGACACAAAAACCCAGCCCGGATGATGATACAGAAGCTGCAGTGACAACAAAGGTAATATTGATGCAGTTCGCCTTGTAAGGCGGACTGGGTGGTGGCAAGAGATGGAAGGGCGGGAGCGTGTGCCAATGCTTGTGTCCCGTGGCTGTGACAATAGCTAGGAAATGTCTTCAACTTAGAAGTTCAGAGATCTATTTAATACTAATACCAATGGGGTTCAGGGCAGTTTCTCACTAGTTGTGTTGCTTTGTTTACCAATATGCCCGGGTTAACACTAACACGCATGTTGCCAGTATACAAAGCACTACATTCAGCTACTGTGTATGGGAGATGCTTGCACTGTGGTATGAGAATACATGCTGCAGTGCATTATGTGTTACCACGTGCAAGGGTGCAAGGTACCAACGTTTTCCTATTGAATCCTGTGTATCCTTTCGGATCCAAAGTGTTGTGGTAGCGGCAATGACATGGCTAGTGTGAAAACTCCACTACAATTACCCAGGAACAAAATTCCCATTCAGCGTTTTGGTTTTTCACCCCTTTAAAATTCTAAATGCAACCTGTTAGTACAACTACACTGGTGTAAATGGGCAATAAAATGTTTATTGTTAAAATTTGGAACAATAATACTGCAGAGCTACCGAATTGTCTATGCAGAAGCAATATATTTAGTAGTGCGCAGGTAATATATAAAGACAGTGCCATTGACCCCAGTCCAAACTAGTTATATATGACTCACCAGAGGTTGACCAGGAATGGATGCTCCAAACCTTGCATGATCTGCAATTCTTTAAACACATTTCTCACTTCATTGCGCTCCACACATTTCTGTTTATTCATGTATTTCATGGCATACATTTTCTTGGTATCATTTTTCTGAACAATGCAAACCTGAAAATGAAAAGCAACGCATCAGTGCTAGAAACAGGTCAGAAGTCTATAGGCTTTATTTATCTATAGGCTCCAGATAGAAAGATATCTTTAAATAGGCTTTTTAGTTTTCCCAAGATGCATTCAGGTGCAGAAATTTTCTATAGGGTAGCCACCACTAACCTGCCTCCTGTTATCTATGACCCCAGCGGGTAATGGTAGCCACCATTCTACTTTACTGCCTCCTGTTATCTATGGCCCCAGTGGGTAATGGTAGCCACCATTGTACTATCCTTTCTCCGGTTATCTATGGGCCAAGCGAGTTATGGGAGCCACCATTGTATTATCCTGCCTCCTGTTATCTATGGCCCCTGTGGGTAATGGTAGCCACCATTATACTATCCTGCCTCCTGTTATCTATGGCCCCAGTAGGTATTGGCAGCCACCATTGTACTATACTGCCTCCTGTTATCTATGGCCCCAGTCATTGACCAGCACCTGTCTGCAGCTTAGGCATTTGGACATATGCTTTAAGAAGAGGGTCACATTCTTCTATTTCAAAAGATAACCAGATTGTTCCAACCTGACTACCACACCTTCAGTAAAGTATACTGTAAAATACATTTTGGATATTTCTATGTATAGGCCCTTTTCTGCTCTATCATGACTGTGACCCTATGCACAAGGCCAGATCAATTAAGACATGCTTTAGCGATTTAACTGTGGACTCAAGCAACTTCTTTTGAGTGTTTGTGTGTGCTCTTAAGTAACCATATTTGTGCCTCTCACACACTGATAGCAACACCGCAGGAGAAATGCTAGCGCAGGCTTCCAGTATCCGTAGTTTTAGATGCTGCACATCTCGTATATTCACAGCATAGACAATTGCCTTCAGATGAACCCAAAGATAAAAGTCTAGGGGGGTTAGATCGGGAGACCTTGAAATTGCTACACGATGATGTGTTTCCCTCTTTATTCACTAAAGCTGGCACGTTCCCTGAGTTTTTCCAGCAAGATGGTGCACCACCACATTATGGGTGTCAGGTCCGAGCATTCCAAGATGAACAGTTTTCTGGAAAGTGAATTGGTCATCGTGGGCCAGTTGAATGGCCCCCAAGGTCTCCCAATCTGACCCCCTTAGACTTTTATCTTTGGGGTCATCTGAAAGCAATTGTCTATGCTGTGCAGCACCTGAAATTATGGATACTGTGGTGTGGTGTTGCTATCAGTGTGTGAAGAGTGGGAGAAGAGGGTTGCATTGACAATGCAACACAATGGGCAGCACATTAAACACATTTTATAAAACCAAGCACACCATTGTTTTGCTTATGACATTCCCAATAAGTTTGATGTGTCACATGACCCTCTTCCCATTGAAAAAACAAATGTTGGATTCAAAATGGCCGACTTCAAAATGGCCTCCATGGTCACCACCCATCTTGAAAAGTTTCCCCCTCACATATACTAATTTGCTAGAAACAGGAAGTTAATATCATTAACCATTCCCATTTTATTAAGGTGTATCCATATAAATGGTCCACCCTGTATATCTCAGTTACATGTTTGTTGGCCAACTGCATCAGCTTAGGGTGTCCTCAGAAGCGTTGTAAATTATGTTTGCTATATTTACCAGAGTATGCATTTTCTGGATTAGCAACACAAGCACATCCAATAATGGTGACATGGGCAATAGATTCCATATATTCGTTTTATGTTGTATACTATATACTATTCAATATATTATCTATGAGCAAAAGCAATTTAAAAATAACTCACCTTTCCAAAGCTTCCTTTCCCAATGGCACGGAGAATTTCAAAGTGATTAAAATTAACTGTAAAATAAAAATGTATTTTATTATAATTATGAATTTTTTGTTTCGATAAAAAAAAAAAAAATTATTGTACACCTACACAATACGCATGGATAGGATGCGGGTCCACAGCAATCGATAAAGGCAGCCTCCAGCATAATGTAATGTTGTGTAATGTAAATGTTATCGACATTGACAGAGGAAAAAACAAAACATAACAAAAAAATTTTTCAAAGTAGGTGTAATCTATTAAAAAAGTCTAAGTGTTCCCATCAAGTTTTACTCTATAAAGTTAATATGTGGGGGTGGGGAGTCTTCATGTAGCAATATAGCATTCAGCACAAGTCCCAGTCTCAGTATGCCGCTTATACAGTATGTATGTAGTGTGAAGGTAAGCAGCATACCGAATGTCTCCTGTGTATAGCAGGTTTTATAAATGAAATGTATAAGGTGTAATCTGGGCAAATATAAGCCTTGTGTAACACAACTATAGTTTGTACCATAGTTCCTAATGGAAACGGCTAATTATACAGTAAAAGACATACTTTATATAGATGCTGTATACGCTGCTGAAGGATTTGTATTTCTGTCTTTCTGGTTAGGAGATTTACAGCAGAATTTTCTCTACCCATTAGCTGGGTCATCCTCTTTGATTAATGGGGGATGAAAAACAATGTACCAATGTGCCACCCTTCTGCCCACTTTACTCCTATAAACATGATTGGTAACCAATGCCACTCTTCCTACTCCTAGTCTGATTGATGCAGATAAAGGAGGAAAGGAAGGGGTAGAGGACCCATCCATCTGAGACAGTGGTTCTCCACCTTTTAAGAAGGGTCACTTCTGCGTTCCAAATACCGGAAGTGACACACTGCAATGTCACTTCCTCCACGATCAAGTCAGTGTATTGTCCCCCCCCCCCATACTATTATCTCATTACGCTTGCACAAATGATGTGCAGGGGTGGGAAATTAGGAGGGATTACTCTCCTTCCGAACTTCCCACCTGCTTGTGGCAATCAGGGCTGCTGCTTGTTATCGGACGTTTTGATGCTTTCAGTGAACTTAGCAACCCCTGTGAAATGGTCTTCGAACCCCAAGGTGGTCCCGACCCACAGGTTAAGAACCACTGATCTAGGAGGATAAGAAATAAGGGGGTGGAGTGAGTAATTGGTGTAAATACAATGAGCGAATTCAAGGATCCTCCATATTTCTGGTCTTTTTTGTTTCCAAATACAGGCATGGGCTTAGTAATATACTAAATAAACTGCAATATCATGTCTTAGATCTTTATCCATTATTTTTTAATAACTTCCCTAACAGATTCCCAAATGTTCTTAAGAATAGGACAACTCCAGAACAAGTGAAAAAGAGCACATTTCTTCCATTTCAAGCACCAGTACAACTTTGATTAGTAGCAAACATAATGAAAATAAATATGTTTTTTGATCTATTTTCTTGTACCCTGTTTGAGATCTGTTTAAAAAAGTGGCTTTATAACTGATAAGTATGAGGTGAGAGAGAGATCTGGAGATCTTTTTTTTTATTTTTGTAATAAATGAGGGAAGTTTGGGAACTTGACCGTCTATTAGAAAGGCATTTGTAGTGGAGTTTATAGTGGGATAGGTTGGGAGTGGGTTTGAATGCAACTTGGTAAGGCAATTGGATTGTAAGGGTAAGGGTTACATCTGCAGTAGGTATAGTAACTTAGGAGCTGTGTTCTTTTTAATCACAGGGATCTAACCAAACCAGGTGAATACTCTCATTCCGTCTATTTAATTCTCTCAAGAGACATTTGCAGAAGAGTACCAAAATATTTAATGTGAGAAGACTAGTTAAAAGGTAAAGGTAGAATGATCCCCATTGTTTGTGATATAATTTGATAATAGGCCAATTTAGCTAGTTTC
>CM070034.1:35939644-35967665 GCA_036250615.1 Ptychadena robeensis | reverse complement strand
TCCTAACAGGGGACAACCTTCAGCTACCTGCCAGGGGCATGAAAGTCATTTCCTATAGCAGCCCACTCATTTACCAATCAAGCATTTACCAAATCGTCAGCTCTCCACAGGGGTTTTCATGACAGCAACTTACAGGAGATAACACAATCACAAGAATAGTGCTGACCTTCTTCCTCTTGAACTAGTCCTATTTAGTTTTCATTAGCGACACAAGGGAAAGTTAAATTTAATGACTGTACATTTATGGATATTTTCCTAACATAAATGCAATACATAGGTATAGCTTACTTGCAATAACAATCATGTTGCAGCATTTATTGGATATTCTGTTTTAGGTTTTTTGACCAATCAACCTCTGCATTGAGAATTAGCCCAAAACATTTCAGTATTGGATATGGTATTCCAATTAAGCGTTGTCATTGGTTAACTTATTCCTTAGCGCTAGACAATTAAATTAGATTATGTGGCAACAGGCCAATCACGAATCAGACTAATTAGTGGAAATATGATCTCATTCTTGATATGTCCGTGTCAGCATATAATATGCAGCTGCCTCTTTGCGCAGATCTGTCTTGCCATTTTGCCATCTCCGGTTTTAGAATCCCAAAGTATGTCAACATATTCTCATCATCACTTTACCAACAGTAATTTGTTGAGATGCTTCTTTCTCAAATTTCATTCTTTCTTATTGCATGTACTTTTCTTTACACCCATTCCACCTGGTGTTGAGTTGACAGTTTTCTTAAGGTAAGAATTTTATCTTGATCGTCATATGTTCTGTAACTCCCCCTTCCATACAAGCAGCCTAGTAACATATCATACACTGCTCAAAAAATGAAGGGTACACTACAATAAGACATCCTAGATCTGACTGAATGAAATATTCGTATTAAATATTTTGTTCTTTATATAATTGAATGTGCTGACAACAAAATCACACAAAAATTATCAATGGAAATCAAATTTATTAACCCATGGAGGTCTGGATATGAAGTCACACTTAAAATGAAAGTAGAAACTGCCAGCTGATCCAACTTTGATGTAACGTCCTTAAAACAAGTCACAATGAGGCTCAGTAGTGTGTGAGGCCTCCACATGCCTTTATGACCTCCCTACAACACCTGGGCATGCTCCTGATGAGTTGGCGGATGGTCTCCTGAAGGCTTTCCTCCCACACCTAGACTTAAGCATTCCCCAACTCCTGGAAAGTCTGTGGTACAACATGTCGTTGGTGGATGGAGCAAGACATGATGTCCCAGATGTGCTCAACTGCATTCAGGTCTGGGGAACAGGCGGGCCAGTCCATATCATCAATGCCTTCATCTGACACACTCCAGCCACATGAGGTCTAGCATTTTTCTTGCATTTGAAAGAACCCATAGCCACCAGCATATGGTCCCACAAGGGGTCTGAGGATCTCATCTCGGTACCTAATGGCAGTCAGGCTACCTTTGGCAAGCACATGGAGAGCTGTGCGGCCCCTCAAAGAAATGCCACCCCACACCATTACTGACCCACTGCCAAAACGGTCATGCTGGAGGATGTTGCAGACAGCAGAATGTTCTCCACGGCGCCTCCAGACTCTGTCATGTCAGTCACATGTGCTCAGTATGAACCTGCTTTCATCTGTGAAAGCGAATTTGCCAATCTTGGTGTCTGTTTCTCACCGTTTGAGCAGACACATGCACATTTGTGGCCCGCTGGAGGTAATTTTACAGGGCTCTGGCAGTGTTCCTTATGTTCCTCCTCACACAAAAGCAGTGGTAGGGGTCCTGATGCTGGGTTGTTCCCCTCCTACAGCCTCCTCAACATCTCCTGATGTATGGGTCTGTCTCCTGGTAGAGCCTCTATGCTTTGGACACTAGGCTGACAGACACAGCAAACCTTCTTTGCTTTAGTCCAGGTGCGAGAGAACGTCCATCAGGAGACCACCTCATCAGGAGCATTCCCAGGTGTTGCAGGGAGGTCATACACACTACTGAGCCTCATTTTGACTTGTTTTAAGGACATAACATCAAAGTTGGATCAGTAGTGTTTTTGTAGTGTTTGACTCCAAATCCAGACCTTCATGGGTTGATAAATTTAATTTCCATTGATTATTTTGTGTGATTTTGTTGTCAGCACATTCAACTATGTAAAGAAAAAAGTAATAAGAATATTTAATTCATTCAGATGTCTTATTTTAGTGTTCCCTTTTTTAAGCTGTGTATATTTATCAGGTTCTGTTAAAAAAAAAGGTTATATAAAAATAGACTGAAATGTCAGTCGCACAGAAATACAGGGTTATTATGCCAACTCTATTACTTGTGTAGCTAATTATTCATAAATTGATGCTAAATGTGCCTTCCAGAAAAGACAAGAGCAGTCATGACTCTCATGGTACTTGTCCTGGCCTAAGGTACTTGAGCAAATCAGTTGTTATCTGTTGCCTTAGTTACATACTAATTAGGTAAATCATGTATCTATGATTATCACTTACTTTCCAGTGAAGTATATGCACCTTTCAGTGAGATCCAGTCCTTTCTATGATGCTGGGGGTTACTTTGCAAAACATTTACCTGCTTACCACTACTTAGCTCTTGCTTGCTTTCATGGTGCACCTATTGAATGGAGCTTTATAGTCAGGTTTACACATACAGTTGAGCCCATTATTATTCATACCCCAGGCAAATTTTGACTTCAATTTACTTTTATTCAACCAGCAAGTTATTTTTTGATGGGAAATTACATAGGTGTCTACATCCTGAAGTGTATTGCACCAACATTTGTTCCCGCTAGAGGATATATAACATTTCTTGCATTAGTGACACTAAAATAAACAATCCAGGATGGTCCAAATAGTTTTTGCATTACAAGGGTTCAAAGTCAAGTCAAAATATATGTGTTGAAATTTGGACTTGACTTTGAACTTAATTTATTTTTAGAGTGTTGTCGTGTCTCTTTCTACTTTTTAGGCTGACTCATAAAGTTGAAATTCTTGAAAAAAATACAAATTCTACCATCTCTAATGGTAAATGACACATAGAAGGGTCTCCAGTGACACAAAAAGCTACCAATACTTAAAAGGGTGTCTAACTCTTCCACACTTCATTTGAAAAACAAACAAATGATCTGCCTTTAAATACAGCACTATTATTTCTTGTTTCCAGAGCCTATGATTGGAAGTGATGGCCGAACATTGGCCACGTCCGTTCGTGAACAGACGTATTGGACTTTTAGAAAAGTCCGACATCCATGGGAAACGTTAAATTCCCCACCTGATCGTGAGGAATTTGAATTGGCAAAAACCTGGAACGCACAGTTCCTTATTCCAATTACCGGATGTGACGTCACTTCTCGCTAGAGACTGGTCTTCCTCCAGCCGGATCTTTCTGCACCTGATCTGGCTGGCGGAAGAATAATAATCTTCTTGTCGCCAGGTGAACTGGGTGGGTCAAACACCTGTACTGTTACCCAGAAGAGCAGGGGGGACAGTTTGGCCATCACTAATGATTGGCGTTCTATTGTCTGAACTGCCATTAGGGCTGGGAATGTTTACACATTTAAGGCAGGTCATGAAGCAATAACTGGTTATGTTCTGAGCTTTGAAGTAATCTAGGCCTTAGTACTAGAATATATTGCTATGTGTGTAATATCCATATAGTGGAAAATAAACAGACGTGAGCTAGTAAGTATTACTGAATGTGCTTTCGTTAGAGTGATTTATTGCGAAGCTAAATGCTTCTTGACTTTATTTAATAAAGAACTACTTAATGTTGATCTGCTGTCTCTGTGTTGCTTCCTTTGTCTTATACTAGAGTGTGTGTGTGTGCATACACAGTATACAAAAGAGAAGCAGGGCTAAATCCCTTCTGAGATGTGTACAAACCTGGTGGCCAACTACAAGAAACATCTGATCTCAGGATTGCTAACAAGAGTAAAGGTCCCCATACACGCATAGATATGTGCTAGATCGATGGGCGCATTCATGGCCATCTATCTAGCGCTCATCTAATGTGGTGATCCTACTCAAAGACAGGTAAAGCTAGTCATACACGTGTCGGATTCCATGGCCAATTGATCACTGATCCGATCGATTCCGGCGATCTCAGCGGGAATCGGAGCTCCGATCAATCGGCCAATTAAGAGTATCCGATCGCTGCATACCACCTTGTCCAATGGATTCCGGGACGATTCCGTGTCCGATTGTCCACCTCACAAACGGCAACTCCCCCTGATGTGTGCAGAATCGGATCAAAAAGACCAACATGTTGGTTCTCTGTCGGATCCGATTCTGAGCCCCCGAACGATCGGACCTGATCGATCGGACAAGGTGGGCTGCACGCGATTCCGGCACGATCGTTTCGCGTGCACGCGCCCGGAATCGATCGTGCCGGAATCCGGTGGGAATACGACCCGTGTATGGGGGCCTTAACAGCCATGTCCATAAATCCTCATCAAATGTTATTCGAATTGACCGTGAATCGGGCACCTAAAGTGGTGCTTCTTGACTCCAGTCCTATCAACAGGCGCCCGAGTGCAGCGTGGTGACGTCACAGCGCTGTGACTCGAGCGGGTCATCTGTCGAGCATCCGTTGTGCTATGTATGGGCACCTTTATGCCAACAAGAGCTCCAAGGGACTGCAGCAGTCACCACTCCCAACCCTGGACAAGACATGGCTCACCAAGGGCTGCCAGGGGGCCACCGATGGGGCCAACTGTTGGAACCTAGCATAACAAAGAACAGTGAATTATCTAATAAAACAATTCAATCTTTGAAGATTGGGGTGGAAGTGGGGTTCTGCTATAGGTTTTGATTGGAAAAGTGTTCCTGAGTTCCGGTACACTTTAAACTTACAAGGATGTTGAATCAGGTTGGTGTTTAAATGACGTTTGCTCATAATTTTAAACAGTCTGCATGTTCCCCCCTTTATATCCTGTAGCTGATTTAGTATGGATGGATATCCCCCAAAATCCATTCCAAATGACCCTGCTTTGTGTATATTTGTATGAATGCAAAGGCTAATTTAAATCATGAATTAAAAAAAATATTTGAAAGCCATTGTTCAACCGTTCAGTACCCCATAAGTTGGTAAATCAAATAAATATTGTATAAATAATAAAAATTGTACAGCACAATAAAGTAGCAGAAAAGACTGTTGTCATCTCAGATTAATGAACAGCAAAGACTCTCAGGGTTTCTGTATCCATTGTATATCAGAGAAGATACAGAGGAGCAAAAGGCCAAGATGTTCTAACAATGCTCTGCCTAAGAACACTGCAGATAATTATTATTCAACTTGACTTTGCTCAGATAAATGCTGTACTGCATGGAGAAAACATTGTCCTTTATGTGATTAGGGAGATGCTTCATGTTGTTTTCTTTGTGATCACTTCTCTATCAGAAATCCCAGGACAGAGACAGCATCACAGGCTATAATTTGGAGATGATGCTTCTCCATAATTAAGATATATCAGGGTTTTTTTTTGCTTCTGCTAGGTTATTATATTTATTGTGTGCCATCAGAGGAATCTCATTTTGATTATTTTCTCCATGATGAAACAGGAAGTTAGTGGAAGTCCAACAAGTAGCCCATAACTTTACAGATTAGATGTCTTATACAAATATTAAATTGGTCACCCTGAGTTTGCTGGGGATAAATTTGTATGCAAACAAAACTTGCCCTGCACTACACACAGGAGTGTAGCTAGAAATGACTGGGCCCCATAGCAAAAATGTTTAGGGCTCCCCCCCATCCCAACCTGTCACGCAATCCTGCCCTTCCCGGAGTGGTGGACTCCTTGTGAATAAGGGTCCCCTAAGCACTTGCTATGGCTGCTTTAGTGGTTCCTACTGGCTAACACAGGGTGACTTATCTGTTTTCTAATCGGTTTTCAACTCGTGGTCCACGTGGAGTACCACAGCCGGGCGTACGCGCAGGCACCCGGCAAAGTTACACCCCACAGGTTGTGTGGTCAGTGAGAGGATAAAACACGAGGGGGTCATTGTTTAACCTTCCTTAGCGTTTCTGACGGGCAGGTACCTCGTCCTGGCAGTTGCTAATGCCCACTATTGCAGCTGACGAGAGGGAAGCCGTCCAGCTCAGACATCCAGTGCTCACTCTCGCGCTGTGTGTGGCGAGTTATGAAAGCAGGCTGTGACACTCCTCTTCAAGCCTAATCTGCAAATAAATGTCAGGAGTGATAGGGGCATAAGAAGGTTAAGTATGGGTTTGTAAAGGGGCGCTC
This sequence comes from Ptychadena robeensis, assembly GCA_036250615.1. Classification (NCBI taxonomy): domain Eukaryota; kingdom Metazoa; phylum Chordata; class Amphibia; order Anura; family Ptychadenidae; genus Ptychadena; species Ptychadena robeensis. Next base: position 35,961,437 of record CM070034.1, on the reverse strand, counting down.
AGAGTTATTATGGGTGATAAGGGGCGATCAGGAGTGATAAGGGGTGATCGGAGTTATTTGGGTGATAAGGGGAGATCCGGAGTGACTAAGGTGGCGATCAGGAGTGATGAAGGGGCGAATCAGAGGTGATAAAGGGGATGATCAGGGTGATATGGGTATCAGTGTCGATCAGGAGTGATTAGGGATGATCAGGGTTGGTATGGGGTATCAGCATTTAATCGATTAGGGGTACTTGGCTGGGAAACGAAATCGATCGGGCGTATGGGTCAAAAAAGTTGAGAAACACTGCTTACATCAGTTATTTTGTCCACTGTTCAGCATGTCCACCACATTGGTGCCATCAATGTAAACAAGGGGGTGGGGGGTCTCATGCCATGACCTGCTTGCAAATGCCAGGCGTGGCATCAAATCATTCACGATTGCCAGGATGTTAAGGAAGGAAGGGGGGGGGGGTGAGGGGCAGGAATATGGATTACCATAACCATACTATGTTAATCTATTTAAATACACCATTAAAAAAAAAAAAGAAAGGGCAGTACGCAAGGGGGGGGGGGGGGGGGGGGTTAAAAAAAACTAGGTTTTGATTAAAATATTGACACAATACAAATATAGATAGGTGAACCTCTCTAATGCGGACACAGAAAGTATTTACCATTTGGCAGATGGCCTAAACCCTCCTCACACACTTAAATATGTAAGTAAAATTGCCTAGCTACACACCTTACATAGTGCTGCACTATGATCCTTCACATGATCATTTAAAAAAAAAAAGATGGTTAAGTAGAAGCAGGGAGGTGAATCCAGTGCAGATTCCCCTCCAGCAAGCCCCACTGTAATGACAACACTAAAGACACAAATGTCACTAATATCCAAAGACCAGCTGTCAGTCTTTTCTTGCTGGAAGAATTCCAGAAAGTACAGTAAATAGCACAACAAATCTATTAGCAGCAGTGACCAGAAAAATGAACCATCAATAACGCAAGTTTTACCTTCCTCGTTGTCATCACACACAGGGGTTTTGGATGAGTTATTGGCTCCCATGGCTGAATGTACCAGGTTCCGCAGTTACATCCTCCTACAATCTACAGGGCAAGTGATCAGTTTGCATCTATCTGCCAGAAATCCGGGTGGCTTGCCTTTTTCATCCTAAAGAAAGGGAAGAGAGACAGTTCTTCAACATTATTGACATAACCGTGCTGACTTATTCTTACAATGCAATTGAACAGCATTCAGCACAAGCCACTCAGCCTCAGCAATGAAAGAGCTTACAAGTCATGCTTGTGTTTTACAGCGCCAGCGAGTAATTTATCAATGAAACATGAGCATGTGCTATGGAAACACGTTCATTGATATCCACATGATGTTCAGAGCTGTTCTGCAGCATAATTCATGTCTGTACTCGTTGAATATAATGAACACATGTGCAGAACAGATACATCTATGCCATATAATCGTTAAGTTGTTTATGAGAATAAGTTTATTTTAGTGAATTGAGTGTAGGGAGCTGCAACTTTAAGAACTTTCCATGGTGCTGAAGATGCTTCTTTTAGGTAATCATACTTCCATAAGTCCAGAATAACTTTTTAAAAATTTTTTTTTTAATTAGTCAATCTCTACAAATATTAAATTATACACGATATAGAACTGGTGTGATCTGCATTGTCATTAATGAAAGGATACATAGATGATGCAGCACAGGTTACAATGTTTTGGGTCTTCACCGCCTTAGTAAGATATTATCACCAGACACACAGCACAATCCTATATATTAATCTCATTCTGATAATTGTTTAGTCGGATTAGAAGGTCAGAAACATGCTACGGTATATAATCACATTCTTTACTCTTTAATTAGGTAGACAGGTTGTTGGAGAAATGTCCTCCACTTCCAGAACTTGAATGTTAGTTTATATAAGACTTTGTAAGAGGTCAGAGAAGTAAATGCAAGTCTTACATTTTGTTATACACACACACATACATACACAATTACACATACATCTATACAGAAACACACTACATACACATGTGTGTATGTAAAGCTTGCACCAATAGTGACCAATCACAGGTTACCTCCAGTAAACATCAATCTTCCAGTGCATTTGTTATCTAGTACAATTAACAGACAACAAATTGTAACAAGTAAAAGACAAATTCAGAAATAAGACCTAAAAGAGTACACATACACATTAAAACAGAATCTCTCACTGAGGGTGTGTGAACAGAAATAAAATAAAAAAAGAGAGAGAGAGATAATATAATCGCAATAATAAGTACCATGTGACCATTCATTTTGAATTGTATATTGTTACATATGTAATATATATTATATGTTATTGCAATACATGGCCATACATGTGAATTTCATATTTACGAATATTAGTAGAAATATATTGAATTTGAATATTGCCTATGCCGCTCAATGTTCTTAATAGAAGCCACCACATTTTTTCCACCTCTGATTACTCAGCAATATCTATATACAGGGGTGTACTCAAAAGAGGCTAAAAACTAGCTCTGCGTACCTGCATCATTGTTACAAAGCTCATATGCGTACTAACAACGTGGAGGCACTCTGTGTCTGGGCGGGCACAGACAATTTATGTCACTTGGATAACTGCAGGGAAATATGAATAACTATGAAAGGTTGTAGTTAGGGGTTTGAAATTGGAAATGTAAATTACTAATCCCCAAAAAAAGATTGGACTTCTAAGGGTGTTGGAGATCTGGGGGACAACTTTCAGAGTAGGCATATGTAAGGGTAAAATCTGACAAGAGAAAAGCACTGGAATATGACTATGAAAGGTTGTCATTTGGACTACTAGTAGTCTCAGCGGTTAGTTACTAAGCCAGAAAATTTCAGGGTTGCACTACTGTGGTATGAGATCTGGGTGGTCAAACATGTTGTACTGTGAGAGTTACATTTGACCCAAAACCAGCTGGTGACCTGTGGATGGAGGCAGCTAATCGGAGGCTCAATAAGGAACAGGGAGGTCCATCTGCAGCAGAATCAACCATGCAGGAAGCTGATGCAGAGGACAGTGAGGAAGACAGTGAGCAAGACCATATATATATATATATATATATATAGGGTGAGTACCAAACACCATCTCCTGGTACTCATCTGAGTAGCTCACTAAAAAGTTATGTGCACCACTGTCTATATAAGTACATACAGCACATGAAATGTAATGTCTCTTCAGATAACTTAGAGGCTAACATTGATGACTTCTCAGTCTACAAAAAGTTCCTTGCTTTGCTATCATCACTTTAAGAGTAGAAAAGCATCTGTGTATTGATCAGCCCATACCAGCCAGGCAAGTAGCATTTCTGAAGGAGGTGTATAGTTGGAGATTTCATATTTCAGTCATAAGAAAAGAAATGTGATGTATATATATTGGATCTTCCTGAGTCTGTCATGTGAATTATATTCCCACTTTATACTCTTCTACCTTGACAGAACAACAATTTGGTAGGAGAGGACCCCAAAGACCTGTCGCAGACACACTTACTCCATACCATTCATTCACACACACACTTATATGCATCTATACATAATAAACATAGATTTTATATGCTGAATACTTCAGTCCTTATATATTGTACTGCGCTGCGTAAAATGTTGGTATCTGTACATAAAAGATTAACATAACATAAACAATTCTTTGGCTATCCTTTGTTTAATTAGAGGAGTGTTTATTTTCATTTAAAATTGCCAAGATCACAAAATATATCTAAACCACTTGTATAACACAACAGGAGCAGCAATGCAGATCCATTAAAGTTGAACACCGTCATTTATTTCTCGTGCAATTTGATTTTGTACGTACGCACTTCTGGGTGCATTAAGTACACAAATGCATATTATAGGACACACGCCTACCTAATAAAATGGATATTATACTATACCTAGTTAGTAATAGATATGTCTATGTTATCACAGGATGAGATACTAATGACTAATAAAACTTAAGCGAGATAAGCTCCACCATAAATTAGAATTTAAACGGCTTACCTTGATTCATAGGAGGCCAACACAGGTAACAGGTGAGTCCTGAGAAAGCAGAAGAGATGTGAGCTGAGCAGATGCTGCTGGAGGTAAGAATGGGATACTGACTGCCAGGCATAGAGGGTGGTCCTTCTGATCAGCAGTATAAACAAGTTCAGTACAAAGGGATGTCCCTAGGAAGTTTCTTAGCCAGACATTGACTGGGGCTTCGGGTGCCCTCTGGTGAATTCTGATGGAAACATCAACACTCAACGTGATGCGGATTTTCCACCGGAAAACTCTTTCCGTCTAGATATTTAACTAGAGGGCTGGGTGTGTGATATTTTTCAGCATTCCCCTTTTAAAAAAAAAAATAGTAAATGTTTATGGAATTTTATATACTCTTCAGTTTTAAACTGAATCAGTGAATGAGTTTGATCAGCAATAGTCACTCTGCATTGACCTATAAGATGTACGTAGAACCTGGTCACACCAATAGATTTTAATGGAAATTGGGCAAAGCATGTCCAACTCGTGTACACTGTTTATATGAATGCATACAACGGCCCCATTTATGACTATGTGGATTTACACCACATCTAATGGGTGAGTTGTAATATAGTGTAATATAGTGCCTTATAGGTGCTGTATTGGGAGAAGGTGAATTCCTTTTTCATGCATGAAATTCATTTTAGAGCATTGTAGTGTGTTTTAACCTCCCCTGGCAACACTTTGTCTTCTGATCAGTGGTGGTTTTACATATGGGCATTATGGGCGATTGCCCAGGGCAGAATCGTAGAGGTGGTGGCACGCCCATGTGTGAAACTGTATGTGACAGTTCGCCGGTAGACCACCTGGCCGAGAGTGATCTCTCTTGTGAAAGGCTGGGGGGCGGATGCCAGGGCTCTCCTTCACACACACACCCCATAGTGATATCTCTAGGGTCTCAGTTAAGGTGGGGGTGCAGTGGCGGCAGAGGGAGTGCTCGCCCAGGGCGGCAATATCCCTAGGACCGCCCTTGCTTCTGATCATTGGGATATAAGTTGCAAAGCATAACACATGGAAAACAAATGAACAATATGAGTAAGAACACACAGCAACCTACAACGTGTGTTAACGCCCAGTTTACACCTACTATGCAGGATCACAATATATCCACTAGACTGGACTAGTTCACACTTTGCATTGCATGTCAGTAACATAAACATGCACTAAAATACATTTCTGTTAAAAAGAACTTATGTCAGGGGTGGGCAATCGTTTTGACTTGTGGGTCACAATGTTTTAATGGATACAAATTTTTATCTCAGAGTGTATGGCTAGCATTAAGCTAGGAACACACGGCTCGATCTAAGCATACAATCGATGTAAGATTAGATGAAGAACCTCGATTTTGGTATTTTATCGATTGTACCGTGTGCGCTATAGGGTTATACAATCGTAGTACAATATCGATGTAGAAAACATCGATTATTGACTAAAATCATCGATGCCATTGATGCCCTACAAACAGTAAACTATCACTTCTTTGAATACAATTGTACGATGAAAATGAAAAAGTATGGTACAATTCGATGATAATTATCCAACTAGTCCGATCGATGTAAAGCTCTTCATCGAACTAAAATCGTCGATTGTACCATGTGTCCGCACTACGATTTCGGTACAAACGATGTAAATTTTCATAGATTTACATCGATTGTAGGCTTATATCGAGCCGTGTGTTCCTAGCTTTAGTTTGCCCATGTCTGACTTATGTAGTAATGCAACACAAGATGGGGTCCAACAGATAGAGAAGCATGTGGCCAAAGAGAGATTGAAAGGGCAACTTGGTACTTGTGCTTTGTACTTTTCTCCCAACTGATCAACAGTCTACTAAAATGTTTATAAAAACGTTTCTTTTTTCATCACATACTTTATATTGGATCTAGCAATGTCATCACTAGGTTTCTGTGTTTCTCTGTGCAATGCAACAGATTATGAGAGGCCAACAGTGTGCTGTACATAAACTGCACTTAAACTCTCTTTATGTTCCTCGCTGTTAAACCTCCTATTAGTATATTATACAAAAATCTTTACCTGAAATGAGATAATCCTGAATTTGACTCACCACGTCCCCTTTACCTGCCTGTACAGATGAAAGCACAGCAGGTAAGTACATTATTGTAGTATTGTGGAGCATTTCTCCACAATTGTGACAGCTCAGAGGTAAGTAAAAGTTTGTTTACTTTAGGTGCCATTTAGCATGCTTCTTAAAAACCTCAGACTGGCTTTTAGTAGGGTTTGTTCAAATGGAATGAAATCCAAAGAATAAAAGCTGTGAACCAAGTAGAGTCTCCTGATAACCAATAGGTGACTTCATGCCCGGACATGTATTTCTCCCACTGATTTGCTCTATCGGGGTTTCCCCTAGAGCTCAGTTTATGAAGGTGACCATAGACTGTTTGATTTGTGGCCAATTTTTCCTCAGATCGACCGCCACTCACTGCAATCAATCTGCCAGGAAATCTCCCACAAATCTAACGCTACAACTTTAAATTCACCCAGTAATATATCTAACAAATTACGGACACGTCCATGATTTTTAGATTGATCTCTTTATTTTGGATTTGGAGAAACTAAACGTGTATGGCCGGCTTTACTCATTCTGTAGTGATAGTTTTTCTTGTTAGCTCCTCTTTTTCCTATCTTTTTCCTGCCCCTCCTCTGTTCCCTTCTTTTTATGCCATAGTAATGGGACATATCTGGACTACATTGTAACTGCTTTTATAATTTAATCAGGATGCAAATGCAAACATATTATTAGTGATGTTCAGTAACTGCAGTATTCGATTGATATGTATTAGTTTCAGGTTACAATTTCACATGCTGTAAGATTGCATCCATATACTATTTTCATGGTGTTACTTATTTTATCTTTTTAATGAATTTGTTAAAAAATTTCTTAACTAAAAATACATTTAGAAAAAAAAATATTTATATATAGCTAAGCATATTATTCCATATCAAAGCATGTACATTTTATTCTTCAGGAAAATATATACTTATTGCAAGTGAAACCTAGAGTGAACTCCTCTGTGGTAACCAACCAGCAGCGTAAGCTTACAGATTGTAGAACTAGAAAAAACAACAAATAGATGAGACAAAAGCAATGTTTCATATGGGGGCTTCTGTTCTGTACAAATGTTTCTGGAATTTCTGGTGGAGGGAAAATCTTTAAAGATTTCCCTTTCTGTTCTAGAAACAACTGTAATATGTTCAACGGTCATAAAATACAACATAGGGTCTAAACCCTTCCCTATGCCATCTCTCCCAGAAAAGAATATTTTGGCTTTAGATATGGTGTAGTTTCCTCTAGATAAAACATTTAGGCACTAGTGTTGAGTGGCATATAGTATATTCGAGTTTGTGCAATTTTGCAAACATTCAAAATTTGATTTTACTGTATTCTATTGCCTTACATCGCGCGTGGCTGTTGGCAATTATTCGCAAAGATTCCAACCAGCGAACCAGCTTTACAGCTTCCCTTCTTCATTCTGTGATCTTAGCCAGTACGAGCACTGTGCGTATTGCGCTTATCCATTCGCAATGCTCGCAAATATGCACAATGTATGCTGGTAAACAATTTTGAAGCCTAATATGACAAATATCCCCCATTGTGAATATCTGAGCACACATTTCCCAAATATTGTGAATTCTTGAATGTTGATATTCGTTGAATATATTCAAATTTCGTATATGCTCTCTCACCACTATTAGGCACATTGAGAAAGAAAGACAGCTGGAACAGAGACAATTGCCTTCCCCTTTGTATGGCTTCTAGTATCACTGTATTTCTTGTAGGTCCGAGTTGCCCTCTTGTGGATAAATAGTGAAACAATTTATTCCAAATAAAAGGCAATATAAAAAAAAAAGGTTAACAGAATAGGGATAGCAAATAGGATATGTATATATACACTAGTGTTGCACACGAATATTCTCAATTTGAAAATATGCGACAAATATTACGTCGACAATTCACAGTATTTCGTGTGCGTCCGGATATTCGCAATGTCAAATATTCAACATAATATCACTGTGATTGGTTACCGGCATACATTGCGCATATCTACATTGCGCAATACATGCAGGTCTTTGTCATTTTTTAACATATACTAATCGAAAGACAATTTGGGAACTACGGTATATCAGTATTCTGGTCAATGTATACATTGTTTTTCAATGTATTTTAATGTTATCTATATATCAATTTTAATCAAGCTAAACTGAAAAAAGCAGACCTTACATTTTAAGCAAGGCACCTATTTCTTATACATATATTGTACCCTATTATGTTCTACAGATAATTCCTTTTATTGGAGAAAAATTGTTTTTATGCTGATGAAGTGACCCAAGAGTCACGCTTAGAAATAAGCAACCAAGCGTTGATATATATATTTTTTTAATCTTCAATCAATAAAAGAGAAAAACACTTTTAACCTTTATGGGTGCCTCTACTCGAGCCTTTTTTCTGGAAGTGGGATTCTCTAAGTTCTTATTTAAAAGGTCTATGTAATAGCACTGCTCAGGTGTGTTTGTGAATCTTCAGGGAAACATACGCACAATGTAAGTCCGTAGAATGTCAATGAATAGATTTATTTCAAATATCGAATGTAGCATATGCCACTCAACACTAATATACACACATGCATACACAGCAGGTTCCGCCCCATACCATTAAGATCTCTGCAAACAGTGATCTCCCTCCATGACTAAAGGGATGCCAGGATGTGCGGATATGAGGCGCCCCAGGAACGGACAGAAGACTTGGGACTCATTCACATGTGGAAGGGAAAAAGCCAAAGACTGTCACACGGACATTGCAAGCTGTGGTTGTTGAGCATTGCTATGGGTAAGGCCAATAAGATAGATAGATAGATAGATAGATAGATAGATAGATAGATAGATAGATATGATAGTAGATAGATAGATAATAGATAGAAGATAGCTAGATAGATAGGGAATAGATAGATAGATAGATAGAGATAGATAGATAGATAGATAGATAGATAGATAGATAGATAGATAGATAGATAGTATTGTTCTGCCTTAAGATCTCAGTAATACTAGTCCTTCAAGGACTTCCATGTGATCCTCAATTTTTTTATCTCTCAAATAAAAACATTTGCATAATAGTGAAATACCTGGCATAAGCACTAGTGATGAGCAACTAGGCCATATTCGAATTTGCCTAATTTCGCAAATACCCGCAAAGATATTAGATTTGATATTTGTAATCTCGAATATCCGAGTTTGTGGACATGGATCGCAATCTAAAAATCGCAATGCGATCAAATAGCCGCAATGCATGCAAGTCAATGAAACTCGGATATAAGGCTGGGAGAATATTTTAATTTCAGTTGCAATGAAAAAAAAATTGCAATGAATGGGATTGCAAAAAAATCGCGATCACAGTGGATATCCGTTGATATATTCACAAATATTCGCGAAATGTCAAAATGGCAATATTCAAGCGAAAAATTTGAAAATCAAATATTTGAGCTAAACACTATTAAGCACACATTATTACACAGAATGGGTGAGAGTAGGTAGAAAATGTAAGTTGATAGTTTACTAGATAGTTACTTTTTCAATATGATGCTACAAGCTTGGCACACCTATCCTTGGCCAGTTTCTCCCATTACTCTTTGCAGCACCTCTCAAGCTCCATCAGGTTGGATGGTAAGCGTCAGTGCACAGCCATTTTAAGATCTCTCCAGAGATGTTCAATCGGATTGAAGTTTGGGCTCTTAAATGACATCTTAAAAGAATACTAAATTGCACACAGAATTCTCATACCCTGGTTCAAGGAATAGGGAGGGACTTTAAGTTTCAGACGTCAAAAAAATCAATTACATGAGTAAGTTTGTTCAGCAATTATTCATTCCAAAATCCATATACATATCAAGTTAATGAAGCAAGAGAGGGTTTCATGCATTAGGTAGTCAATGCGTTTCACGACAAGAATAAACATGAAATGTATAGGCAGTCACTGCTAGAGAGAGTAGTATACTCATTAATAGTAGGAGCCCCCACTTTGATTCTACAGCGTGTCTACATAGACCCTCCAGCAACTTTAATCATCAGTGTATCACACACACTTTTCCTTTCCCAACCTTTTTGACAACAGTGTAACAACTGTGGCCATTTCCTACCATTATTGTTGACCAAACACACTTTATTACTAGCTTGCAGACCATAGAGACGATACCCTCTGCGCCCCATTTGGCCTGGTGTTGCCCCCGTTCCCCTGTCAGCCAGTGCCACCGACCCACAGGTAGTGATGGCCGAACTGCCCGCAAGGTGGACAGTTCGGCCGCGAACAAGCATGTTCGCCCTCCTTCTCGCCGGCGGACAGTACGGGTGTTCGATCCGCCTTGTTCGCCGGCGAAAAGGAGCCCTCTATTCTTCCTCCGATGGGATCACTAGCAGCGAGATCCCGCCGCAGGAAGAATGTTTTCACTGAAGACCGGGTAGAGAACCCGGTCTTTCAGTGAAAAACCGGCTTGTAAACCCGGATGTGACATCAGTGACGTCACATCCGGGTTTTCAGATTCAAATTCCCCGCCTAGAGGCGAGGAATTTGAATCTGTCCGAGAATGGGCAGCTGGCGGGCTTTTTTAAAAGTCCACTCCGCCCGTTCGCGGACGGACACGGCCGAAGTTCGGCCATCACTACCCACAGGGCTGGGACTGGATGCTGTGGACCAACCGGGTTCAGGTAGTATGTGCTATAACTTGCCTTCTATACTGTAACTGAGGCCGTTGGTCCTTGTGTGGGGGCCCCTCCAATAATTAATGAGTATACTACTCTATCTTGTAGTGACTGCTTATACATTTCATGCTTATTCTTGTACTGATGAAGCGACACTGAGTCGTGAAACACGTTGACTACCTAATGCATGAAACCCTCTCTTGCTTCATCAACTTGATATGTATATTGATTATGGAATGAATAATTGCTGTACAAACCTACTCATGTAATTGTTTTTTTTATGTCTGACACTCAGATTAAATCAGTTATTTGTCCATTTATGTTTGAGTCACTGTATCTGTCTTAAAGTCCATCTCTATTCCCTTGCTGGGTGAGGGTATGAGAAATCTGGGTGCAATTTAGTTTTTTAGAATAATATAAACTAAGGATGCTGACAGATCACTTATCTTCACTTTGACCTTTCACGTCTGGTCCCCCCCCCCCCCCTTGTATACACTAAAGAACACCCACAGGGTTGTCCTGAAGTCACTCCTTTGATATCATGACTGTGTGCTTAGGATATTTTTAAATTTACAGTTTTCAGTATCTTGAAATTGTCATAAAACACCAATTGTGTCACGCTCGTGTCTTTGTGACACCCCTACGCATTTCACCCCTCAGTGGGCTCTTAAGGGGGGAAAAGTCAATGAAGACAAGTTGTTATGGTGAAAAATGTATGCTCACAGTATTGTGTGGAATATTTTCCAAAATAAGCTGCACAGTAAAAGATTGAATCCCAGGCAGTGGAAGAGACGACAGTGGAAAGATATCAACTATAGTAGTAGATATTAAATAATCAGTAGTCTTGCAGCTCGGAGGAGAGGACACTCTGGAGATTAGCTGTGTACCCCTGTATTCCCCAACTCAGCAATTGGGATTGGTGCAGAATGAGGGACAGTGCATTCCTGCCTTGTAACATCATGCAGGAGCTTTATATGTAGAAGTTGAGCTGTACCTAATACAGACGTGGGCAAACTAAGGCCTGGGGGCCAAAACCGGCCCTTTAGTCTTTTTATTGGGCCCTTTTTCATCAGGATGGTGTCAGGACGCTCTGGCTCCCCTCATGTCCTGCAATAAGTGAAGATATCTTCTCTATCGAAAGCTTCTATTTATTATTTTTTTTTACATATTTCTTTTTTTTAATACCTTGTCCTAGCTATGAGGACTTACGACTACTATGCCGTGCGGCCCTTACAGGCTCTTGGTCCGGCCCCTATGTCACATTTAAAAAAGTATTGTGGCCCACAAGTCAAAAAGTTTGCCCACCCCTGACCTAGTATGTTCAGAGTGAGGGTGCCCTGGACTCTGGGAACCTAAGAAGTTGGGTCCCAGGGTACTGGCACTTGAGTGGCAGTGAAGGGCAGTTTTATTGTTGGTGGGGCATGACCTAGTCATTTTGAAAGCATTTCACAAGCCCAAAAAATGTGTGGCCATCCTTGCTATGCATAATGCACTGTACTATAAAAATGCTGCTGGGTCTTAACAAAATACATGTCACACTAGGTGAATAATAATGGAAGAACAGTATGATAAATGCCTATGGAATGTGATCAATCAAGACAATAGACAGTACTTTATGTACTGTATCTAATACATTGTAGCATGGGCTGAGGCCATTATCACTTTCATACCAATTGATTGGAGATCATTAATGCACACAAAGTAGTATTGAATGTTCTGAAAGTATATTTCAGTTGCTATGGCTATACAAGTTGTAATCATTTTATACACTAGATGGAGACTTTACACCAAGAAAGTGTTCAGGAAGTCTTCATAAAATGCCCAAATAATATGCGTAGGACACTAGAACAAGAAGATTGAAGAATTGTAAAGTCCTTAATAGAAAAACAGACAGGAAAGTCTGATCACTGGTGTACACTTTATATTATGAATGCATTCTATAAAACACAATGTATTTTTTATTGCCTACTGCAACTCCCTAAATGTTGCTTGCCATTGTATTGTAAAGCTGGCCATAGACGTGCCGATTCCTGGCCATAGTTGTGGGCGATCAACCGGTATGCGCTCTCCAGCCGAACACATGGTGGTCAGTCGCCCGCAACTATAGGGGTGCCCATCTTGAGTTTTCGACCCAAAAAGCCGCCAGGCCAATCCTGTCCCATTCCTGGCTACAATCTGATGGGAATCTTACGGGAATCCCCTGTGTTAGTGGTATGCGTCAGTTCTGTAGCCGACTCATCACTGCTACAAGCCGGCCATGGAACAAGGTGTCTATGGCCGGCTTAAGTCATGTTCAACTGTGAAAGTACTAAAACTTAAATACCCCCCAGTCTGCAGTTGAGCCATACACTTTATATAATCTTTATTTTCAATACCCTGAAACTAATAATTACATTTGGTGGATAAGCATTAGATATTCTTTTTATGTTGTGTGAATAAATGCAAAATATTATAGAAGTGTAACAATATAATATATTCTTATGAACTTATTAAGGCCCCCCATACACCTTACAATCTTACCATACAATTTTTGTACAATCTACTTTTATTCTACCAAAACCATGTAATATGAGGACCTTTCTAAAGCTGCGCATAGACGATTCCCTGCCCGACCCGACCCGCCGATCGGATGCCGTGCACATTCCCGCATACGATCGGGATCAGGTCGGCAAGGAATCGGGTGAGCCAACTTGCAGGATTGAACTAAAATCAGCCGCCATGTCGGATTGCACAGTGATCCGAAATGACGGATAATTTTGCTCCGATCCCATTCGTTCAGATGGGGATGGCTGTCCCCAGCTGAAGTAATGGGCGGTACACAAAGGTTGCCAGCCAATTCTCGGCACTAGCGGGCGTGCGTGATGACGTCATCACGCCCGCTAGGTCGAGTGGGGGATCGACGGGAAATTGTCCCGTCTATTCCCAGCTTAAAACTTCCACTATCACTATTCTATATATATTCTATCAGGGAGGACCTGGCACTACATAGTGGTTGGTAGATCTAATGGGAATTGTATGGAGTGATCTAAAGGTGTATGGGGGGCTTAAGTGTTATAGATAGTGGTCCCGGTCTTTATCCCCCTCTTACTAGCCATTGATGTTCAGGCTTTTTCCAGTGTTATTATTCATTTTCTAGACTGAAAGGTGCCAGGGGCACTTCCCACTTAACCTCCTCCAGTCAAAGGACTTTTAACTTTTTACTTATTAACAGACTGCATGTGACCACAAAAACATATGCACTCACCTCTATTGTTGTGAGACAAATTCAAAGCACTGATAATTTAAGCATTCTCTTGAATAATCATTTTACCACATCCATAGGATATACTGGGAAAAAACCCAAGAGATATACCTAAAGGAAGCCATAGATACCTCAATTTGTCTGCGATTCCTAATGATCGAGGAATCGGCAACTGATTGTTTTGTTTTCGATGGCACACCACCTTGGGAAACTGATATGGGGTCAATTTTGACAGGAGCCAAACGCCATAGAGCTCGAATCCTCAAAATCAATCAATCAAAATAGCTGAAGCATAGAGAGCTAAAGGTCAATCGCACAGGAGGTGATCGATTTTCTCCACTATGGTACTTCAAATGACGATCAACCAAAAAAAACAACAACATGTCGGATCATGGTTGGATCTGATTTGTGGGCAATCAGTCAGGGTGGGCAGCACTCGATTAGTGGCCGATTGATCACAGCAAACGCAAAAAATCAAAAAATCAACCTGTGTATGGCTACCTAAACAGGCATACCTGAACGTGTACTGTACTTTTGAAGTTACCCGTGGAGGACACTTTAATTTGCTCTTCTACAGCAGGCATGTACAAAGTCAAGCCCAAAGACCAAATGAACGCAACCTCAGTCATAAAATGATATGCAGAGGCGATTTACACATAATCTATTTACACATAATCGAGATGACATAATTTAACTTCCCAACCAATGCAATTTTTTTTACAATATCAGTGTGAAAGTAGGTGCCAGTAGGTGGCTTTGGCTTGAACCCCCCACCATGAAGTCAGGGGCTTACACCACGCTGTGCCTATCCCTACTATTAGTATGTGGTCTCCATTTGCCACAGGGGAATGGTCAGGACTTTTGGGGTTAGGTGAAATGTAGTTGGACAGCTAGGAGAACTGCAAGTTCCAGCATGCCTAGGGGCAGTCTTTATCAGTATTATGAAAGTGAATGTTTAATGCTTTACCATATATATGCCAAGTATGTGTGAAGGAAGAGATCTGCCCAAAGGTATCAATGGTTTAAAAAATGTTGAAGGCATGGTCAGCTCCAAACACATTTCACTTCACACAAGCTGAAAAAAGTTTGGACACCCAGAGACAGGGGGATTGGTATATTCTGACACATTTACAGACAAGGGAGACACTAGTGGCCTCATGACAGAGGTTGAAGAGACACTATTATTGTTACATTGTTCTTCATGGTCGGCTGGCTTTCTGCTACTAATAGCTCCATCTCACCTAGAGAGCTGGGAAATGAAGGTGCACCATCTAACAGGGATTACTAGACCATCGGATATATCTCATTATAAAAAATCCTGTGCTTCCTTAAGACTTAAATTGGAACGATTGACCTACACGACCCCGATTTATTTCACATTCAGCACCTATACATAGCAGACATTGGGATATACAGTACAATCTAAAACCTAAATGCAGTATGAGTAAAACTACTCAGAGGAAAGCTGTTCAAAGTGATCTCCAACATAAACCTGAGTTATAATATAAAGTCTAAGCACCATTTCCTTAGGAATCACTGATGTAGATACACTTTATTTCTTCTTTGAATTCGAAGTCCAATGAATCTGTAAAGGTGGCAGAAGACAGCCGCTGAGCTCTGAGATTTCTGTAACATTCAATCAATGTTCCATTTCCAGGATTCAGATGAAAGGTAAAGTTAAGGTTCTGCATCCCATTTCTTGTTATTTTCTGTTCTTATCATAAAAAGCTGGAGAGATGATAAAATCACTGACTTTCAAAATTGTTCACAGCACATATCTGAATGATGGTATCCCTCTAATTCTGCAGCTTCAAAGCCAGGAGACGGAAATAAGGAAAACACTTCTAGGCTTCCAACTGGTAAATTAATGGACTGCAGTCTGTCCCACAGCTCCACACTCCACTAAGAGGGCAATTAAATCTAGCCAGGACCTGCGTATAGATAGGTACACTCCCTGGAGCTGATCATACTCACAAACTATTTCCTTCAGAATGAATAAAAACTATATTGCAGCTGTTCGGTTCTTTATTCTTACCCAGAAGGTGAATAGGATTTGGCCCTGCAGTCACCGTACACTAGAGTTTTGTCATTCTAAAAGAATGCTGGGATGCAATTATTTCTGTCTGTACAATAATCCATCATATCGTTCCTTTTTTATTTTTACAAAACATGTCCAGGAAGTCTTTGCTTTAGTCCATTCATTTCTAACCATATTTCTAATGAGGAAGTTTAACTTTATACTTGCTTTACTCATTTATTAAAGATGTGAGCTGCTGGAAGGCCTAACTTTCTGCAATGACAGAAATATACCATTGTAGTGTAGTGATTGGTCCAATTTTCGATTTGCTAACATTTGTGAGCTGATTGTACAGAAAAAGCCGTTGAAGATGTGGAGAAGGGTTTGTGTGGGAACATTTGAAAAAAAAAGTTTGGCTCTAGCACATGTCTTTTTTTGCAGTTATAAAACCCTCTGAGCGTTAATGCGCACGGTGGCACTGGTTTTTTGATAACCGTGGCCACGGGCAAAAGTCGCGGCGGAGCCAATGTCTCCGCCGTAGGGTTTCGCAAAGCTCAGCATCAGGGATAGATAAACAAAAGATCCGGCTTCGCTTGAGCGCCGGACGTATCTGCTGAAGAAAGGCGACGCCCCCTCCAGTTTGACGAGGTCTATGCGCCTCCTACCCCCACCCCCGCACCCCCCCGGCCCCCCTTCGGTTTCGTCATCACCCGGGTGACAAGCTATTTGTGCAGGACCCACCAAGCCCGGAAGCATACGGCATACATGCCGATTTCTCCCGACCTGCCCCCCCCACTGCCTTCAAAGACGCGATACCTCGGGCGTCCTCCGCTACTCGGGCTTATTTTCAGTGATTCATGAAACTTCATCCCGGCGTTAATTCGGGGAGAACCCAAAGGTTAAGTGAAAAAATAAGTTTGGTGTTGTATACCATGTTCAGGGGCTTTGCAATTAACTCGAAATCGTCAAACTGGTTGAATTTTTGAACAAAAAACTTCGCCAAGTTCCGTCACAAACAGGCGGATCAGACTTTTAAATTCAAGTTCCCTGCCTGTTCGCGGGGAATTTGAATAAAAAAAAGGGAAGTGACATCAGTTCCTGGTTTCGATATCCGAACGTGATGTCACTGACGTCACTTCCGGTTTAAGCCGGTTCTCCACCTGTTCTCTGGTGAAAAAATTCTTCCCCTGGCCGGATCTTTCCAGCCAGTGGAAAAAAATAATCACTTTCTTCCTACAGGTGAATGGAACAGGTTGAACACCCGTACTGTTTCCCGGGGGAAGAAAACCGAACATGTTATGCCATTACTATTGTAGTGTAACTGAGGTTACTAGTGTAGCATTGCTCAAGGTAACCGACTGGGACAACCAGTTATTTTTGGCATTACAGCCTATGCCCAGGCAAACTGTCCCTCACACGACTGTGGCAAGGCAATGTCGACACAGACTGGTAACTTTTTACTATAGGAATATATACAGTACAAAATCACCATCACCCATCAGGCAGGTCAAGTTGAAAACAGTTCGCTAACCAGCTGCTGGAAGGCGCTGAGGCTCTTACCCAGTGTTAGGGTAAGGGTCCACTTGGGCAGATTGGGAGCAGGTGAGATGCGGTTTTTTAGCCACGGCTGAACCGCTTCCATTAACCCCAATGAGTCTTCACTGCTGTGGATTGCCCACGGTGCAGTGCGAACGCACGTATGTAATTTCGTGTCCGCGCTGCACTGCAGCCAATACGCAGCTGAAATGCATGCCTGCACCAGCCACATCCATTTATATCAATGCACACAGATCGGCCACTGTTTTGCCACAGGTTTTAGCCCATTGATAGCCAATAGACTGTCAATGGACTAAAAAATCTGCAGTGAAAACCCATGGCTTTTTGCATGTGTTTTTCTGTCCTCTGCAGTGTAATAAATGTCCGCACTGTCCGCATAAATAAATGGGACAGTGTTCACTTCTACATTTACGCAGCTCAATCCATGCATCAGTGGGACATGGAAAAGCCATGCCTGAACAGTGTTGGCATGGCTTTTCCATGTCTTTGTTATGTTCTAAGGGGCAACTGCCTGTAAACTGCTCAAGGAATGCAGAATGTCAGTTGTTGGGTGATAATTTATGGGCCATATTTATATATAAATGTTTTATACAAAGTTTTAATATGTTTTCCCCTCTTCTTTTTCTCCATGCAACCTTTTCCCCCCTTTTTTTCTCTTTCTTATTATTTGGTAGATGATTGTAAAGCCTCTGAACATGATATCATCACCAACATTGCCGATTTAACAATGGTTATGCTAACATTACAAAAACATTTAATTCCCCCCTCAGCCAAAATACATTACACACATACATGACACCCCTGTAACACATATCATATTCGTCATCACCCCCCATCCAGCCAAAATACATACCACACACACACAACCCCTCTGTAATACAAATGTATTCCTCATCCACTACCCAACCAAAATACATACCCAACACAATCATCCTATAATACAAATATCATATTTCTCATCCCACCACCCCCCCAGCCAAAATACATGTCACACACACATAGATCACACATACAAACCCCCAGTAATACACAATATGATATTAATACATATTTAAAGACCAGAGAATAATAGCTGAGGTACCTGCCTTACTCTCAGGGAGCACAGGGGTCTGGCAGAAAAAGACATGATTGACAGACTCAGCACCTATCAGCTTCATCCTTGCTGCTAGGCCCCTCCCACCAATCTTGTTTCAGAAATGGGTCCAGGGCAGTGTCCAGGCCTCTGCTTATGTTGCCAGCACCTTCTCACAGAAAACACAAAGTGGGTGGCGAGGGTGCAGGATGCCAGGCTGGATAAAATTCCATGGAGGGCCATATAAGGCCTATGGATCGTAGTTTGAGGACCCCTGTTCTAGCACATTACATTAAGTTCAAAGTAAAGTCAGAATTTGGGCAAAATTTCGGACATGAATTATTTTTTTTTTTAATGATCACACAACCCGCCTCTACATCTCCAACTAATTTGGGGATGACACCATATTCAGGGGCTTAGCAATTAAGTCAGCTAGTTAAAAATTAGGAAAACGCAGTTTGTTGGATATATACTTGCGGAATTATGAAATAATGATGCAAACCCCGGGGATATTTGTGAGACTCCACGGAGGTCATCATTCCTGTAAAGCCAGCCCCCAAAACTCTGGTCTGAGAGTTCCAGCTCTGTGGCTGACATAGAAAGATACAGCTCTCTCACAACGCATGGATATTTAAGCACTGCAAAGGGAGCCAAGTGACTCTAGCAGATAATTTGGACTGTACCAGCAATATGTACCAAGGCAATCCGATTGACTTAAGTATCCTTTCACTTTTTTTTTCCTTTTTGTTTTCATGCTGTTGCGAATATTCTATTTTGATATGCACTGTTTTTGTCTACTTTCTTATTAAACACTATAACAATAACACTATAACAAGTAGAAATAATGTAACTCACTAAGCTGAAGTACTACTGTATCTGTGTACTGTGATTTCTGAGATATCCCTGTCTTGAAGTGGAAGCTGGTGACTCAATAAAGCAGAAATACAACTGCGCTTGTCAAGGTTAACGGGGCGTGCATCCATCCAAGCTCATGGTGGCAGTCTACTTCTGAAGGTCTGTGTGCTGTGGATGGGCAGAGTGGCTCTCCTTGCCCCGTGGAAGCACCCCTCTCGGCCTGCTGGCGCTTAGACGTAGCTGAACGTGTGGGAAAGTCTATGCACAATGGTGCGCATGATTGGATGATCACATAAGCATCAATCGAAATACCAAGAAAACATGTCAGATACTTGAACTAATTTCAAATTTACCAACATGTCCGATCGCTGCTTGATTTATGTTTGATTTCATTCACTTTTGGTCGATCATACCAGGTGTATGGTAAAACAATATCAGTAGGACTGACTTGAAAATCGATCATTTTAAGTTGATCAAACAGAGATATCGAACCATGTATAGCCACTGTAACCTACCTAGTGCAACTTCTAGGAAGGTTACGGTGGCCATACATGGTTCGATACCACGTATCTGAGACAAAATCAGCTCGTCCAGAGTTTGTTTTCAGAACCAACTCTGCCCGAGCTAGGGTCATGCATACTTACATATGCTCAGCGAGTAGGATATGAGCACACTGCTAGGAGGGCTTAGTGTGGCTGATTTATTTTCAGCGAAAATTTCCTCTGAGCCACACATAGGATAACTGCCAGGAAGATTAAGCCGGCCATAGACGTTTCGATCCATGGCCGGCTTGTAGCAGACTCCTCACAGCGTGGTGAAGTCTGCTACAGAACTGACAGGAATCCTGTGTGCTCCAATAACACACGCGATACCTGTCAGATTGTAGCCAGTTAACTTGGAGGGGGAGGAGACTCCCTATCCACAGTAACTGCCTGCAGCAGGATCGGCCACAAAAAGAACCAGCAGGACGGATCCGCGTGCGATTCGACCTGCCGCCTTTTTTGGTCGGATCCTCAAGGTGGGCTCTCCTGTAGTTGCGGGCGACTGACCATTATGCGCTCAGCGGGAGCGGGCACGGTGGCCAATCGCCCGCAAGGATGGCCGGGAATCAGCCAATCTATGGGGGGGGGCTTTAAACACCACTCCTTGTTGTCGTATATAGGTTAAAAAGATGTTTATTGTAAAAAGAAAAGGCCTTTATCTATTAAGTATTTGATGAAGAACGAAATAGTTACTTTTACATTAAAGCTGCTTTAATATTTTATAGTAACATTTTCTGTGTGGTTGGCACAAGACAAGATGTAGAATGCCTGTAGAATATGGGTTTATTGATCTGCAATCTTCATAACTGAAGCTTAATAAATACCCCATCAGGAGCTTTTGTCTCTGCCCTTGAATAAAAACAAAGAACAACAATGATTTTTCATAGGAGATTATGGTGGTTCGTTCCAATCAATGGAGTAGATGAACACTTTTCAAGTCACAGAATGCAGCAATAGGAAGTGAAGTGTTGTTTCCCCAGTGAGAATCAAAATGACTGATTACAAAGTTTCGTATTATTAACTATGCAGCGGTGGGTCCATTTACTTATTATGATTTTATAGAAAGATCTAAAGAGATTTTCTTTGCTGGTCATATGGCAGCACTGACTTTAATTTGTGACAAAACAACACACAGTATCATTTTATTTTGTAGTCTTTATCTACACAAAGTATTTGTATTTCTTTTATTGATAATCTTATACATTAAAGGAAAACCAGCAATTAACACCCCCGCCAACCACTAAAGCAGCAAGAAATGGAAGAGATGAAGTCAGTAGAGCTAACGTTTTAATGGATATTTCCATACATACTTAAGGTTGTTCTACAACAATATTATGTAAATATTATGTAAATTAGGAAATATTATGTATATTTAGTAAGCAAACAGTTATTTAGCTCTACTAACTTGTAGTCCTTCATAGTTTCATTTGCATCCATTGTTGTGGCTCTTCCTTTTCCTGGGACTATTGGATGCTTTGATTTGTTTTGCCAATGGTAACAGTGTGGCATCTGATTAGTGGAGATAAGATGGCTGCAGAACTTCAGAGGCAGTGTGGGATCAGTTGCAGTCCAGCTGAGAACAAATAGTCAGGGGTGCACATACCTGGTCCGCTGGTACGCATATGGGTCCGAAAACCCGCTCTGCGTACCTGTTTTGTCCCTCTAAATCGTATCTGCGGAGTATGATCAGGGAGTAGTGTGTCTGTGTGGAGGGAGGGTGATTATTGGAGGGTAGTGTGTGTGTCTGTGTGTTGGGGGGAATGATAAGGGG
>CM070034.1:35900864-35921777 GCA_036250615.1 Ptychadena robeensis | reverse complement strand
ATGGTGCGCTTTTGGTACAGAAATCTGTACCTATGCAGTGCGCTAGGGAGGTTAAGTGTTTTTCTATCGGTGAATGAATATGAATGATTGTTGAGAAGAGCGATATATGTAACATAAAACAGAGAAATGCTACCATGTCAAGTATTTGTCTCTTATGATAAATGTTTGCATCTTTAGTTCTCTCTGAAATCAGCCTAATCTGACACCCGTTCTGTTGCCAACTCATCATTTGCATTTTACAGACAAATACATAAAATATGGACTCTGAATTCTTACAGACACATTGCCATAACTGCAGTACATTTTTCACATTGACTGTGTAGTTTAGTCTACAAAAGCTTGCACTAGAAGGGAGGAAGAGCGGAGAGTGTGCAATCAGTTGAGGGTAGAGGGTAGATGCCACTTGCTGCCTATCCAGGAAACACAGACAGTGCCAGATAATTACCCCCACCATAGCAATATATACTAATAATTTTCTACTCTTGTAGACCCTCCTAAATAAAGTATTGGTTTAGTAGGTGTTGGAGCTTAACCAGGTGGATGAATTTGTTGACAAACAACAAGAGTTACAACCTTAGGCTATGTTCCCACTTAAAGCGGACCTACCACCAGGAATCTGTTTTCATGAATGGTACTAGAAGTGCCAATAATAGGGAGGAATGCAGTGAAAAACCCCAAAAACGTACCTGTAATGAGCAATTTAGGAATATAATCCGGCATTTCTCTTCATAACCTGGTTCATGGTGTCAGCAGAAGCCAGCAGCACATCACAACAACACGTGATTTTTCAGTGAGCTGCTTTGCCATAGAAGATCACTGAACGCCCCCAGTGGCCACCCGCGATATTGCACCACCATGTGTTGGATTTACACTGAAAAACCACGTGTTGTGACGTGGTGCTGGGTTTTGCTGAGCCCATTAACCAGGAAGTGAACAGGAATGCCTGATTATATTGCTAAATTCCCATTACAGGTACGTTTTTGGGTTTTTTCACTGCATTCCTCCCTATTATTGGCACTTCTAGTGCCATTCATGAAAACATAGATTCCTGGTGGTAGGTCCGCTTTAAGTGCTTGCAATTTTAATCGTGCACCGCGATCTCTGTTGATTGCATCCATTTAGTTGAATGGGCAGTTTGAATAGGCGTTTTTTTTTTCTCTGATCGTGCCCATAGACATGAATAGACACGATTTTTGATCGCGTGTGGACACGATCGCGTGTAGACGCAAATTTTTTTTATAATGGAATAGTGATTTAAAAAAAAAATCGTGGGTAAAGATAGCTTGGTCAATCACGCCCGATCGCATAAGCAATTGGCCACCCGCAATTACGATCGCGTCCGCACCGCGGCTGATCGCCTATGTGGGACATATATACACTCTTTGAATTTTGCTATTGTGGTATTATCCCCTTTGTAAGATACATTTGTTCACATAATATCCATAGCAATTAAAATTTTGTATGTGCATACCGGTACTTCATGAGTGGAAAATCGAGTGCAGTAAAGTATATTTTGTGACAGTGATTTCCCCCTCCTCCTATAGGGTGTAAACATGTGTATATGTTCACATGGCAGTGCCAGCTTGTTAAATGTAAATTTCCACATTTTACTTTTAGTGTATACCAACTTATAGTCAGTCAGTGAGGAAGATGATGTTGTGCTGTGAGTGTACTGCTGCTAGTGACATCTACTGGCTGAATTGAATATTGCATTAATTTATTCTATTGCATGAATTTAATCCATTGCATTAAATTATTATTAAATATTTTTTTTTCTGGTTTTCTGCTCTAAAAACTGGTTGTGTCTTATGGTCCGGTGCGTCTTATAGTCCAAAAAAGACGGTTTACACACACACACAGATAAATATTTGATTGCCTTCTCTGTTATTTAAAATGTCATTCTTAAAACTTGCTTGACTGATCTATAAAAATCTCTTACTCAATCATTACATCTACAGAGATCATTCCCTTTTGACAAGAAAACACTAGCTGTCATCATAAGTGTGAAAAACACTGAGGAAGAAGTACAGTAGTTATTGTCATCCTTCACTGGCTGCTCCATTTTCATACCACTCCATGAATTTTGCAATCTGAAGTAGAAAATTTATTCTGTTTGATCTGATGAGCGTCACACACTATGTGACTGTGTGTGTTATAGAAGAATGAATTCTTTTTTCTTACACAGAAATGAAACTAACCAACTTCAAAGGTTTCCCACAGCTCTGTTGATGTACATTTATTGTTATGTGCAAAGGCAATTCAAGTTTTACAAAGGATCTTTGGCCAGAACACATGAAGTTTATGGCAGTAAAAGCTGTAATGGACAATGGATGTATAGATAAAAAATGTTTTACAAATATTTAGAGAGTTAGCACCACTGTTGTGTTATTACTGTTTGAAATTGTCCTGATCAGCAATATACAAAGGGGACATTTTCCCACAAGGATTACTCTTCCAGAGACATTGTGCGGACGGTTGGGAGGAGGCACCTGGGACCGCCCAGCATGTACGAAATGGTGTTTCGATAGAAAGGTCCTGGCTCCTGAGCATTAAGACGATCGGGTTGATTCTGGACCCCTATGTCACCTTGCTGTTAAATCTATAAGATAGGAAATCAAGGTAAGTTTACCTAATAGGTAAGACCCAGGTGCCCAACCATGCGGCCTTTAGGCATTCTTCTGCGGCCCCCTCAGTCCTCCACTTGCGGCCCCTGAAACCTAACTGTTAATGCATAGAGCATAGCAACTCACCTGTCCACTGAACTCCCGCTGACTCATCTTCACGCGGGATCTTCTAGGCTATGTTTCCATTGCGTTGGGACCCCTCCGCTTAGCGTATATGCTTAGCGGGAGGTCCCAATGTAGCAGATAGACTTACCTGCTCGGCTGAGACTCTGTCTTCATTGCGCTGAGCCCATCCGCCGATGTTAGGCTGAACGTAGTCGAGTACGTCTTTGCACCGGCGGATGTGTAAACAGACCATCCGCAGTGCAGGTATTGTCTGTGGGATACGTCGGAAGCCCTGCTAAGCGTATGCGCTTAGCAGGGGTCCCGACGTATAATGGAAACAAGCTCTTAGAATGGGAAGAGGAGGAGAGTTGAGGGACTTGCTCAGGAGCTGTCGGGGTCACTGATTGGCTTTATGTTCATGATCATACTAGTGTTCCCTAATACTTGAAGAACAATTAAACACACGTTTTGTTATTTAAAAATGAAAAATAATGTCTTCTAGCTATGACTGCTGTCATTTCTTCATTATAAACTGTCAGTATAGATTGAAAATGTTATGTGCGGCTCTTCAGTGGTGCCGAGGGCCGCACTTGTGGCCCTCCATATCAACTCAGTTGCCCCCCATTGAGGTAGGATAACTGAAAAGCACAATGGTTTGTAAACATTTTTAATACGGGTCATTTGGCTAGTTTGTGTTGTGATTAGTGATGGCGTGAACCCGGAATTTGATGTTCGCGAACGGCGGACGCGAACATTCGCAAAAGTTTGCGAACCCGGCGAACCGCCATAGACTTCAATGGGCAGGCGAACTTTAAAAAACAAAGGGACCCTTTCTGGCCACAATAGTGTTGGGAAAGTTATTTCAAGGGGTCTAACACCTGGACAATGACATGACAGAGGGGGATCCATGGCAAAACTCCCAAGATTTTATTTTTTTACGATCAAACAGAACACTGCCCTAGCTAATGGTTCCCTATAGCAGCAGCAGCAGATCTCTTTCCTAACTCTCTCCTTGTTCAGCAGAATGTGTAATGGCGTCCTGTACTTGATATGTTATAGGGGGTGTGAGGGTCTGTGAGGTGGGGGGTGCTCATTGGCTGGATTATGTCTGCTGACTGTGACTCACAGGGGTCAAAGTTTCTGCAATGTTAAAAGATAGGGGGCCAACCGAACTCGCCATATGTTCACGAACATGGGCGAACGCGAACATGCGATGTTCGCCGCGAATAGTTCTCCGGCGAACAGTTCGCGCCATCACTAGTTGTGATTATCATATAAAAAGAGTAAAGGCAGTTGTATGACAAAAAATGGCTTTAGCCAACCACAAACCAAATGTAAAAAGTTCTTGTGTTATCATCCATATTCTCTGAAAAATGGTTAAGAAATCATAAATTCTGTAAACTTACGAACACAACAGAATATTTCAGCTCTTAAATGCCAACTGCCTTCTTGATGTGATATTTCATTTCGTCAGATCAGAAATAGGTAAACTTGATGGACTTTTATCAACGTTACTGATTATGTTACCATGCTATAATGCCATTTAGAAAATCACTTTCTCAGCATTTGACATTGAGATTGAAATTTAGAATATCAATGAGAGTTCCACCTCACATTCAATGTAAGAAAAACATTATTCCTTGTCAGGAATCAGTTTATAAGCCCCTCTCTGCTGCTAAGGCCTTGCTAACGTCTTTACAACACAAGTGAGATTTCTTTGAGATTAAAGTGGTTTTAAACTCAAGTTGAAAAAAACACACATACATTAAACAGATACAATACTCACCTGTCAGCAGTTCAGATGCAGGAAAACTGCTACACAAAAAAAAAAAACCCACACTATACTCACTTCACTTGCTTGCAGTTCTCATGCTGGCATCTTAGCTCCTGGAGACCTGCAGACTTCCACCCTCACTGGCCCCCCCCTCTCTTCCCCCCTTCACTCCACCTCCCCCTCCTGTCTCTACTCTATCGGAGCTGCAAAGGGGGGGGGGGTGAAGAGGGGGATCAGCTGCTGATGATTTCCTGCCTGAGAAAGATGTCCCGGACACCACTTCGGCTGCCTAGGCGGCACGTAAGGCAGTGGGAAGGGAACACTCGTAACCAGCTCCCCTCCAGCTGTCAGAATAAGATTTTTTTTTTTTGCTGGAGATGTAGAGAACATTGGGAAGAAAAAAGTATTGTTCTAGCATATCAAGTTTTTGAACAAAAAAGTGAAAATTTTACTTGATTTTGAACCTTATTTATGCAAAAACTACATATGCTAGAGCAATTATTTTTTTAAAAATTTTTTTCCCACAACCCTCCTGCAATTCACTCATTAAGTCCATCTTACAAAATGCAGCGATTTTCATTTTTTGACCCGAATATAAGCCGAATTTAATTTTTGGAGCACATTTCAGGTGCTGGTACGGCTTATATTTGAGTATAAATGGCACTTCCCTTATTACATAAAGAAAACAACCAATATAAACACACATATGGGGGTTCATTTTAAGGTAAAAGAATTCTACAACTGTTCTTGCTTAGGAACTTTATCCAAGTGGAAAATGATTTTACTTAGCCTTAATAGCAATGCATTCTCTGAAATCTGTGTTCAGCTCAGTGAACACTGTCTCTGTATTTTTCTAGGTGAGATCAGCAGTTTTGCTTTTAAGTGAGATAAGCATGAATCAAGACACAAGTACCATTAGACTCACATCACTTTATACCTTTGAGTATGTGACCTCAAGCTTTCAAGGTGTCTACAAGAACATTAAGTAGTATACTACATTTTGACATTGGATATGAGTAAAAAAAAGTTTGTAAAAATTCTTAGTATTACACATAGGTTCGCTGGACGTCTCATCCCAAAACCAAGGACTTTAAATGCTATGGGCAGAACTACTCTGCACAGATGCACAAAGTCAGATCCTTAAAGGCATGGGTTCATGAGTTTTGCCTAAGAAAACAAGCCATGTGTAAAAGGAAGGAAGTTCAAATTATGCTTTTGGCAATGAAACAGTTAATGTCATTCAACGTATATTGCTGTATAGTGCTATAGACTGTTAAGAACGTTACAGCAAGTTCTGAAAACCCCCTTGTACTGTATAGTGGGGTTCTGCCCAGTGACAGGGGAGGTGCTGACACTATAAATATGATTGATAGGAGCAGCTCCAGGTCTCCTGCCATCTGCCTGCTAGAAGAGTATGATGGTTCTTAGTACATCTCCTGTGTACATCTCCAGGACGTCCTAGTGGGATAAGGCATTCCCAGCTAGGCTTGAGGAACTGCAGGGCATTACTTTCCCGCCTAAGTTTCCACCCCGCTTGTGCAAATTATGTGTGGGATGCGAAGTTAGGAGGGGGAGTAATGACCTTCATTCCTAAGTTAGCCAGCTATCAAAAAGGAGGGAGGGAATGGTTAACTTAATGATCCTGGAAGTGACGTCACGGAAGTCCCTTCCCTTATTTTGAATGTGAAAGGGGCAATCCTCCTCGGCACTTCCATGTTCTAAGTATGTCTGTGGCCTCACTTATTAGATAGAGGAAACATGACAGGTATGGCATGGCCACTTGAGGGAGCATTTGATGGCGTGCACCAGTGTTCTCAGTGTGCTTCAGTGTTCTCTAAATCTCTTCTCAAAAAAAAATTATAAAAAGATGTTATGTGCCTAGGCACCCATTATGACCAGATATGTTCACAAATTGACAGACCCCAGAAGGTTCAAAGCTAGGTAGATGCCTCCTTGTCAGAATGCCACATGCAGCCACCGCAAAAGAAATAAGAACATGTTTTATGTAGAAATCCATTAATCACATTTATAAAACAGCAGGAACATCTATGAGATTCAATGCACCAATCGTCAGGCTTCTAAGAGGGTTACTGTATATAAGGTCAAAAATAATTCTTAAAGTCCCAAAAGCTGCAATAAGGTGTATTAATATGTAGTCTACAGATTACGGAAATCACTTATTTGAAAAAGCGCTTTCATTACTAAGCAAATCCCTGACATGTCAGAGTTGCAGCTTTGCACTTACAGGCGGAGCTGACCCCTTTGAAGAGAATTCTACCCGATGGAGCTACTTGCTTGACAGTTGGTTAAAGATCAGGAATTAATTTGCTTGCTGTGTCTGTGTGCTCCTGTTATGTCGCTGTGAAAATGGCAAGCTAGCATTAGAAATGGCAGGATAAGTGCAAGTCAGCTAGATTAGAAACACTTTACACACTTTCACAAATTACACCGTTCTTTCCTTTAGGTCCTTAAAAAGCAATCTGTCATAGTTTCTGAACATTCAATACCTGCTAAGTATCTTACTCACTACTGTGTGCATTTTCAACATACTTCATAGGGATAGATGGAGAATAATTGCAAAGTTGATGTCTTTTTATCTTTATTTTAGCCCACATATATCACCACCTATGATGATGTAGCATGAATAAATATGTAATATACACTATATGTATGAATATATATGTAATATAAACTAAGTCTGAATATACCCCATTAACGTTGTGACTCCTGCTATGAACATTGCAGTGTACAATTATTGTTCCAGACACATTGTTTGGCTGTTATGAACATCCATGCATTTGACAACATTGAACAGCCAGAGCACAAAGCCAGCTCCATGAATTCAGTAGATTTTCTGAATAAGATTAGTCTGTTGTGGAGGAGTGGTCTATACCAATGATTCCCAAACTTTCCCTGCAGGGCCTCCCTTTTCTATTTGAGAACATGTGACCCCCCCCCCCTCCCTATTTAACACATGTTAAGAATGAGGGCCAGGGGCCCCCTCCAATACCTTTGCACCTCCCAGTTTGGGAACCACTGGTCTATACAATGCCCTTACCTCAGCTCTACTGAAAACTTCTGGGTTGCATTGGAAACAAGGTCTTAAATTCAACCATCAGTGCAAGACCTCATTAAAGCCTCATTAATTTCCAGAAGAGTGGAGGATGTTATGCCACTGAAATATTGGAAGTGTTCAAATCAATTGGGTAAAAAATCCCCTGCAGTACCAAACTTCAGCCACAAGGTGTCACATTTCACGGCACATCATCATCCCTCTCGTCAGCCCTCTAGGCTGTGTGGAAGCTGCACCATGGCTGCAGCTCACACACAGGCAAACATAGATGGCATCTTTCATCTATATCTCTCTGCTTTATTGTTTATATCTACAAGGCTCTGCTGATATAAACAATACAGTACAGATGGATCTCCCATCTGACAGCTCCTCCACCTCCCTGGCTAATCTTGCCAGAAGGGCGAGGATGCTGATGAGGAGCCAAGTCCACCTGCGGCTGTGGTCACGCATTCGGACTATAAAACGCAGGTACCCTCCCTCCAATTTTAAGGGTGAAAAATACATTGTCTTGAATATTTTTGGCAGTTGTCCATATTGCTGAAACTAAGAAAGCATTGTAAAATACATGCAAGCTCTGATTGAATTTTAATTAGTTTGCTAACCTAATTTGTTTCAGGTATCATTGTATCAGGTACTTTACAGATGGCAAAAGAGTAGAGTAAAACTTGTAGCCTATGAAAAAGGACAGGAAACAAGTTGATAGCAGAAAAGAGAAAATTATAGAATCCCCTATGGGTTCTCCGGCTTCTTCCAGGCTGGAAGTAGTTAATAGACAAGACTAGTACCATTTGCCATGTTGTGTTGTGTAGCAAAGCTATGTATAGCTAACCACGAACTGGTAAAGATACCAACCCATTGGCAGGTAAAGATGCTATTCTATACAAACAAGTAATGTAGCCGAATTCCTTTTTAATCTTGATAGAGCGACAATATGATGATTCATGAAAGATACCAAGTACTGTTGGGTGGCCAAATCTCGAAGACAGTTACACTCAATCATAGAGAAGCAACATGTTCTAGTAGATTTGGTGTAGGCAACATTCTTCAGCATCTTGCGAGAAGGAATATGTTATTACCATTTGCTAGAATCTGCTCAGGGGTAAGGTAATATATCTATTATTTATTTCTTTATATTAAAGTCATATTTTAAAAATGGGACCATTAGTTAATAAGCAGACCATGCTATTTTACAGCAAAGTCCACTTTAAAAAGGTGCCTATGAACTCCAATGGATATCACTTTAATAATAAGTGTGTCCAACACACAAAATATATCAAGCACCAACAGCCCTAAATGTAACTACAAATCATACCAAGGTACGTAAGAAACTGCAACTGACACCCTGTAGCTTTAAAACGTTTCAATAAAAAGGAAGACTCTCTGATTTACAACAATACATTTCTCCTGTCTCATTCAGCAGCGCACAAGGATACATGACCCATAAATCCCAAATCCTTTGAAGTGCTGAAGATTATCATATATCAGTATCAGTTCAAGGATGGGTCATGGTGGCCAAGGGCCAAGGAGGATATACCATGACTAGGATTACTATTTTAAAAAGCAACTCCGAGCAGCTTGATAGTTTTGTGACTTTTATCAAGATGATACTTTTTTTTAAATATATAAAGGACAATTTGTTCTTAATCTTATAAAGGGCATCAACTATAGGGTATAATAGGAGCCTCTTTGCTTAAGAATATTTCCTTGTGTACTCCCAGGTATTGGCTAATCTGATGCAGTCTCTATAATGTGTATTTATATTATTTCCATTCATAATGAGCTGTGGATATACTGTACTTTCCTTTTATGCATTCAGAATAGGGAGCTTGTTATATACATACAAACACCCTAAACAGCATAGGGTTCTATACACACATATTCAGATTTCCATGTAATTGTTGGCAGATACACCTTGCCAGAACAGATAAAACAAACATTATTTTGTAGATCAGTAAACTTACAACAGTCTAGAACTGCTTTGTTTACATTAAAACCTAGATTGAAATTCACTAAGTAGCTGTCATGGGTGAACCATGAGATCAGTGGCCACCATATAAGCATAAACCAGGGAGCAGAGTCTAAGGAGCCCCCAGGTTGCAGTGCCTAGCTACACTTACTTGGCAGCGGCTGACAGCAGAATATCCAATGCAAGGTACCAAGACGGCAGGCAAAAACGTAGTCAGACAGACGATAGAGGGGCCGCTGCAGTCACAGATCGCTGGGTGACACTGTGATCTGTGACAGTAGCTAATGCAATCATATAAAGAGTATCAAAGCAACTAATAACTTCTGTTGGAGAGCATAGCAGGTCAATTTTAGTTCAAAGGAAGATCAGCTGCAAGTCAAATGACCTGTCTATGAATTCTGATTATCTCACAAACTTTTCCAACTGTTGGGATCAACACAAACCCAACACCCGTTTACACAATAATAATGTTCAGTTCTTGAAATTTTAATGTAAGAAGGGAGAGGAACAGTGCAGAATTCTCCATTCCCCCCTCCCCCTCTTCTGCCTGAAGTGTGCTCTCTAGTGACACCATTTTTGTGGCTGAAATTGGATACTGCAGGGGATTTTTTTTCACTGAGAACTGCTTCTTATGGTCCGGTGTATCTTATAGATTCTGTAAAGCTTTGCATTTTCAGGTTGCTTGATGTTATTTCCTCCTTAATGAGCCAGGTGGCTTCATTAAAAACATGACAATAGGCTCAGTGTGATGAGCAGATCTGTAAAATAAAATGTTTAAAAAATCTTGGTTAATTTATGATGTGAAGGGATGTGGAGGGAAGTTAAACGATATGGCTAAGAGTAAGGCTAGCCGTACACAGGTTAATAATTTTGCGATTCAATTTACTTTCGATTTACTTTCGATCGTGGATCCGATTTAAAATCGATCGATTCATTTAAAGGAATGGATTCCTTCACATTAATCGATTCCTTTATAGGAATCAATTTCACTTCAAAATTTACCAACATGGCCGATCACTTTTCGATCGCACCGGGTGGGCAGGAATCGATTTCCATTCGGTCAATTAAAAAATTCCTTTGTTTTAAGTCAATCAAATGCAAAAATCAAACCATGTATGGCCTCCTTAAGAAAAAAATGGGATGGGGTTAGGGATATAAGCAAATCAGGTGGGTAGCCTTTATGAATCATTTATTTATGTGGGCTAAGAGTTCTAAATTGGCACCCAAGGAGACCAACTCCATATTAGTTAACAGCTTTGCATGCAGGCTGTTTTAGCAGTGGTGAAAATATATAGTGCATCCAAAATGTATTTACAGTACACCCCTTTTCCCACATTTTGTTGTTACAGCCTTATTCAAAAATGTATCAAATAAATTTTTTCCTCAGAATTCTACACACAACACACCATGATGACATTGTGAAAAAAACGTTACTTGAGCTTTTGGTAAATTTATTATTTAATTTTTTTTAATATGATGCCACAAGCTTGGCACACCTATCCTTGGCCAGTTTCACCCATTGCTCTTTGCAGCACTTCTCAAGCTCCATGGATGGGAAGCGTCAGTGCACAGCCATTTTAAAATCTCCTCAGAAATGTTTAATCGGATTCAAGTTTGGGCCACTCAATGACCCTTACAGAGCTTTCCTGAAGCCCCTCCTTTGAAATCTTGGCTGTGTGCATAAGGTAGTTGACCTGCTGAAAGATAAACAGTAGCCCAGTTTCAGAGTTCAAAAGCTCTCTGGAGCAGTTTTTCATCTAGGATATCTCTGTACATTGCTGCAGACATATATCCTGACTAGTTTTTCAGTTTCTGCCACCAAGAGTTCTTCAGGTGCCTTTTTTGGAAACTCTAGGCGGGTTGCTATGTGCCTTTTACCAATGAATTGCTGCAGAGATGTTTGTACTTCTGGAAGGTTCTACTCTCTCCACAGAGGACCTCTGGAGCTCTGACAGAGTGACCATCTGGTTCTTGGTCACCTCACTGACTAAAGTCTACCACAAACGCTCAGAGGTCTACAGACAATTACTTTGACTTCATGCTTGGTTTGTTCTCAGGCATGAACTGTCAACTGTGGGGCCTTGTATAGATAATTGTGTGCTTTTCCAAATCATGTCCAATCAACTGAATTTAGCATAGGTGGACTCCAATTAATCTGCAGAAACATCTCAAGGATGATCTGGGAAAACAGGAGGTACCTCAGCACAATGTTGAGCTACACAGACACAGGCTAACCCTGCCCCACATGTGTTAGCCTGTGTCTGTGTAGTCTGGGGGCTGCTCATGTGTCAGTGGTTACTTTACCACCATTGGACTGTTGTGGACTATCTTTTAACGTAGGTTATTTTTGCCTGTTTGAGTTCATGCAACCCTCTTGGGGCCTCTGTGTTTGAATAATGTTCTTCAGCATTGTTAACCTCCCTAGCACTCTTGTGGGGGTCCAGATTTCTGTACCAAAAGCGCACTATAGACTTTAATGGATTTTTTGTAATGTTGTAGCCCTGTAATGTCACAAAATATGTCCGTACAAGGGTGTAGTAGACATCCTGAATATAATAATGTAAACATTTTTTTTTTTTAAAAGGTATTATTTGAATGATAAAATTTGAATGCTAAAATCTCTTTCATACTTAATTTGTATGATAGATTTTAAAAACAGTATGTGTTTATATTTAGACTTTGTTTATAATAAAAAACATTTATTCATTTGAAAATGTGTTTTGTGTGTTTACTTTGAATAGGGGAAAGAGGGTTAACTGGGGAAAAGGGGAAAGAGGGTTAACTGCAAAGGGGCAGATATTTTAGCTAGATATTTACTTTAAACCACACTGAAAACAGTTTTCTCAATAGAAAACTGTTTTCGTGCAATTAGCTTTTGAATTTCCCTGCACCTCTCTAATGTGACATCATCACGCTACTCAGTGTGTGTGGGGGGGATGCCGCTCTCCTGCAACAGCCTCCTTGTTACATCGGAGCCACCGGAACAGCGCAAATCGGTAAGTATGAGCTGCCGGGGCTCTGATCTCTTCCATCTCATCTCATCCAGTGAAATTCTGACAGGACAGCACTGGATGAGATGGGGCCATCAGGAACGGCAGGGAGGTTAAAGCTGCCTCTTGTTATTGGATGATTCCTCAACCTTACACAACTTTGTGTGATGTGTTGCATTTTGAACGCATTGGCGTTTGGGGTTCCAATACACTGGTATTTGTAACACAAACATCAATGCATCAAATTTGATGTTGAGCAATGTTCAGAGGGTAAACAGGATATCACAGCGTCTCCATTATCAGGCTTCCTGGAACAAAGGAAATTCACAACACTCATGTAACACATTTATATCATGTGCATAACTAACACTTGTAGAGTATTAAGCTGCGTCTTCAATGAGTCACCTGTTTTATTTAAACGTGACAAGCTTTTATGGAAAAGAGCATTGCCAGATATAAATGCACATTAGTATACACAGTGTTAAACGTCTGACGGAAGGAATACGGTTATAGTAAGTAGAATCCTGTGTATAAAATTAGAAC
This sequence comes from Ptychadena robeensis, assembly GCA_036250615.1. Lineage (NCBI taxonomy): Eukaryota > Metazoa > Chordata > Amphibia > Anura > Ptychadenidae > Ptychadena > Ptychadena robeensis. The sequence goes on along the minus strand of CM070034.1, from coordinate 35,908,702 downwards.
AACTAACAAAACTTGGCTTATATGTTTAAAAACATGTATCAAAAACGTTGGTTTGACCATTGGCAGGTCAATCATTGTGCCAATCCATACATCTGCATGTAGTCCCCAACTAGCTGTGTTGTATGCAGTATTTATATGCACTATGGACATATCAATACAGCAGGTGTGAACATCAATATTCAGAATCTGGTGGTTAGTCATAAAGTTGTATATATTTCTGATTCCTGCACTCAGTTTTATACACCCCTTGCACTTTTTAGGTTCTATATACCTGACCTTCGCAGTTAGATTGAAGAGGTCAGGTACATGCAAATATCCCCCCACCTATTGTATATCTTGTTCCGCCAACCTATTAGATTGTAAGCTCGATTGGGCAGGGTCCTCTATTCCTTCTGCGTTATAACCTGTGAAGTCCCCCATACACCTTACCATCTTTCCATACAATTTCTGTACAATCAGCTTTTGTTCTACCAAAACCATGTAATATGAGGAGCTTTCTAGACCCTCCAATCACTATGTATTCTATCAGGGAGGACCTAGAACTACATAGTTGTTGGTAGATCTAAACAAAATTGTATGGAGTGATCTAAAGGTGTATGGGGGGCTTAACTGTGTGTTATCTTGTGTTGTCTCAACTCAAATCTATTTTACAGTGCTGCATAATATGTTGGCGCTATATAAAAAAATGACAATAATAATAGATTACATATGCCTAACTACTACTATAGTAGGGTACATGCTAAATGGTACATGGTACATGGTACTACTAAACTACCGTATTTATTATTGGGTGCGCGTTATAAACGAGGGCTGGGGTGGCAGTGGCGGCCGGTCCATTGAGGGCGTACGCGAATTGTGAGTTCGCACTGCGCTTTTTCCGGGCTGCAGCCGCTCACTGTACGCGCAGGCGAAGAAAAAAAAAATGCCACCTCGTCGCGTACAGTGAGCGACCCGAATTGGGTTTGCCGCTTCAATTCCTCACCCACACGTTGTTCTTCATATTTTAATTGATATACTGGTACCCGTTAGATGGCATCTCAGGGTATCAAGAGAAAACGTTGTGCATATGACGCTTCATAGTGTATCTGATGATTAATCTGATTTTGAAGCATTTTAAATTAATATTGTTACCGGTAATTTTATTTCGGTATTGTGTTTATACCAGTTGACGTTGTCAATAAATGTTTTTTTATCATGGCCGCACGTGTTCAACAACGTTTTTTGTCAATTACAATGCTTGGTGTGTAACAAAATTTTATACCGATGTTTAATCGAAAATTAGGGGTGCGCGTTATACACGAGTGCGCGTTATACTTGAATAAATACAGTATTTTAACCATTACTTGCATTTACGTACACTTGTATGAAAATACAAAACACATCTTTATGTCTGTAACTATAACTCTTTCATCATACGAGCCATCACAATATATATAGGATACCATATTCAATGTAAAGAATCTTCTAAATTTTGGAGAGATGGTTTTTAATAATTGTTTTTACGGTTGACATTGGAGTATATATAATATTATTTGGATATATAAAATATTGAAGTAAATAAATTTGAAGTAAATCTGAATTAACAGTGGTTTAAGTCTTCTGATTGATTGATTTCCATTTGAGAAAACATTTGGTCAGCTAAATGGAAAAATGTCATGCATAGTTCTGGTGTAACTTGTGACATTATCATGAAACCATTGAATTATCTATTTTAAAAGATGATAAATGCTCAGCTACTGTGATGAATATTTCACTTTAGTCTGGCAAGCCAGATTGCAATTCTTAACTGAAAATATTTAAGCCGTTTCTAATCAAGGATCATTAAACCAACAAAAGGTCCCCTTAGGCTGTGCTGGAGAGGTTTATGAAAGTGCTAAAACAGCTTCTTGAAAACTTGCCAAAGTTATTTTCTGTCACATTAATAATTAATTAACAGATGCCCAAATTCTTCATTTATTACAATGTTTTTGTTTTCCTAAATCTACAGAAGAACCGTTTTTCAGAAAGATAAATTGTATCCATGATGTTTAAGGCACATCTATCATGAAAAATTCAGAACATGAACTTTTAGTAGAGTGACTAATCTTCTCCTAATAAAACCTCTTCAGGCTGAGAGCAACCATAACACTGTAAGAGTATGCAAATAATAATATAATGTGTATATACTATAGATGGCTGCTGACAGAATCTAACTGTTCCCTAGGGGTGGCCTAACTCATTTTGAAGATATCTATCACCTTCTCTCTATCCACATGGAGATGTGGTGGAAACATGGCATCTGGTGAAGGCATCTTGTCAACTTAAGGCTGCCATACACAGCCCGAGTAGGTCAGACAGACCTACTCCGATATGCACTGGATGTCATCATGCTGCTCTCCATCGCTCACAGTATCGGCGGGCACCCTTTGTGTGCCGACCGTTTTTTTTTTTTAAAAGGGAACGCCAGTCCCATTCCAACTAATGGCATTGGCCAAAAATTTACGGACATGTCCGTTCTCAAGCCGACCAAGCTTTGTGGCGACAGGGATCTGTTGCCCCATGTGGGTACCCACGAGCCGTAGCCGATTTTGCTGCAAAATTGGCCGTGGATTGCGGGTGACCACATGGGGTAACAAAGGGTGCCTGCCGATACTGTGAGAGATGGGGACCTTTAATGGGGACCTTTAAAGGCATCACCCGTGTATGGGGACCTTTAAGACTCGATACAACTTCCAAAACATTGATTAGATTGTTAGGAACCTAATAGGGCTACTAGGGACCACTTGCCACCTGGTAAGTCAGAAATCTAAAATCTGACTTAGTTATAGTCTACCAGTTTTTTTCACCATTATTTCACAGTTCTTGACCCATCCTGATCTCTTTTTGAACATACAAATGAGAATATTGAATTAAAAATGCAGATAGGGTTTGGTTGCAAAATAGGTATGTAGGCATATGTGTTCAAATGTAGTGAATTTAGGGTTTGGGGTAGTTATGTGGACAGCCAATGTCAAATTTAAATGTAAGTTCTGAGTGTAGGGGGGATAAGGTGGGCTTATTATGGTAGGGGGCTTGGAGAGCAGCCAAGGGAGCGTTTTAACATAAATTTGTGTTTTCATAACCAGGTATCACACATTTAACACTTTTTTTATCAATCAAATCCTCAGCTATCATCAAGGCTCTAATGGGGAAAAAAAACAAAATGGTAAGTTCATATTTGCATAAAGGTAATAATTAACACCTTATATTTTTCCCCTAAGGCAGCTTTTTACAAGCACGCTGTTTTCACACCACCTTCATTTTCAGGCGTCACGCAGTCTGTGCTGCTGACAAATGAATGGACTGGAACTGAATGCTTACAAGAAATTGCAGTGAATACGTGGATGTCTTTGTTTATTGGTGTACATAAATGATGACTTACTCATCATTATTACTTGGAAAGCAGATGTTCCATTCAAGGGCTGCACTCAAAACCTCATTTCCTGGGAAGCAGAGCACAAAGCACAGGAAAGCTCCATCCATAATCTAAAATGTGATTTCACCTTAGAAATAAATGAAAAGCTAAAGCTTTACTCATGATTCTGTCTTTATAAGTCTGTAGTTGCCCATTTAATTCACTTATCTAAAGATGGATGGCTAAGTGATAGCTAGAAATGTGTACGGAATAAAACAATATCTAAATAGCTTTGGTTTTATCCACAGCCATGTTCTTCATGATGTGAAAAACTAAAAGGTAGCCATACACAGGCAGATTCCTTCCCGACTTTTTGGCCAATTACCCCCGTGTGCATTTACGCCAATTGCCGGGTGGTTGCTAGGCCGAAAATCGGGTGTGTCCACCAGGCAAGATCAACCAGGAATCTCCAGCATGTCAGATGGCACAGTGATCCGACATGTTGGTAGATTCCCGACCAATCCCATTACTTACTGCCGTCCCCATCCAAAGTACTGTGCAGCACACAAAGGGTGCCCGCCGATCCTGTAAGGGCCAGCAGTAGCGTGATGATGTCATCACGCTGCAGTCTATCACTGATCTACCAAGGGAGAATCGAGGCATGTATGCCTGCCTTAATATTAAAGTACTACAAGCTGGGCTACAATATTACATTAAAACAAAAAAGATACTGTTTTAGGCACATCAGTCTCATCTATGTGTATTGAAATATTAAAAATAACCATCCTAAAGATTTAGATTGACCAAATTACCCTTTTTTTGTTCAACTAGTAACAAGTAATTGCATTAAAGTTAAGAAATTTTTAAACATTCTTATAAACAATACGTTGATATTGTATCATTATTAGGTCATTAACAACTTAAGACTTTTTTAAGTTGAGTCATCTACCACTAAAGTCATATTGGAGTTGAAGTTCTCTGCAACATTAACAGTCAACATGACAATAAAACAAAACTTTGGCTAATATCTTACATTTTGTAGTAAATTTCAGTGCAAACCAGAAAGTGGGCTTAAACCATAGCAGCCAATACACACAGAATGAGTCAACGTTATACACTCTGATTCACAAAAAAGGACATTGTTATAAAATAAATATAATAGATGCTGTTTCAGATGGCTGTGTATAACAGTAATACTTCTACTGTACTGTAACATGAACTTGCAGTGAAGTATTTCCATACTTGTCATGTGTGTCTGTCACCTACTGCCTCAATATCTCTTGTCTTGTGTATAATCCCCCCCCCCCCCCTTTTTATGAAGCGACTATAATAATTGATTCAATCAAGGAACGTGTGTCAGCGTAACCTAGAGGCAGACACTGCATTGTGTATACAAGTGTCTATACAGAGAGCGGAACACAACTTGTCAACTTCTCTCAGGAGTCATCTACTTGTGCCTCTGAAGTCAGGTCGATAACTAGTCAACATTTGCATTAATGCCATAATCATTATATATATTTAGATAGTATTAAAAATTTTAAAAAGCATTTTATTTTTGCCTGTCTATACATCGGTGACAGATGATCATACCCTGTTCTTTTCAAATAAAATCTGAAAAAACAATGTCTCTTTGCATAAAAATGGCCTAGGCTAAAAGAATATTGCCAACACCCTGACACTGAGTTGCAGTATGGTGGTCAAGACCATACAGAGGTATAAAAGGACAGGTTCCACTCAGAATAGACCTCACCATAGTTGACCAAGGAAGTTGAGTGCACATGCTCAGCAACATATCCAGAGGTTGAAGGAGTGGTAGAGGGGTCAGCCTGGCAGTGCTCAGATCATACACTGCATCAAATTGGTCTGCATGGCTTTCCTCCCAGATGGAAGCCTCTTCTAAACATATGGAATTAGAATACCCACAAGCAGTTTATGGAAGGCAAGACTAAGGACATGGATTACTGGTAGCATGTGATCTGATGACACCAAAATAGATTTATTTGGTATAGATGGTGCCCAGTGTGTGTGGCGGCAAGCAGGTGTGTCTTGCCTACAGTCAAGCATGGTGGTGGGATTGTCAAGGTTTGGGGCTGTATGAATGCTGTGACAGTACTGTGACATACCAAATCAGAGCATGATCCTCTCCCTTCAGAAACTGGGCTGCAGGCAGTATTCTAATATGATAACCACCCCAACCATATCTCCAAGACCATCACTGCCCTGCTAAAGAAACTGAGAGAACTTGTGTAATAGTGCACCTTAAATGCTCTGGGAATTCTTTCACAGGTGTTCCTTTTAGTCCATACACTAAATTCAAGAAAATCCAGAAATATAACAACACACTATTTATCATCTTCAATCTTTTTGCTAGATTTTATTGATGCAAAACGACTATAACATCACAAAAGAAAACATGAACAACTTCCATTTAACCTCTCTGTTACGCCCAAAGCCAGTACGGGCCTAGTTTGATCTTGGGTCAAACTGCGCACTTGCCATGATAGCCAGTTCTCAGTGAGCCTGCAGCGTTTTTGCATAGCTGCAGGATCATGGAGTTCTTCCGGCCTTGGTCCTCCATGTAAATGGAGGGGGTGTCGCTCATCGCCGGCATCTTATTGACACCGGTGTTGTGTAGGGAGCCTGGGGGAGGGCAGGAAATTATGAGTACAGTACAGTGGCACAATGTACGGACAGCGTCTTTTCATGACATTTTTTAAAACCGCATAATGCCCAGGAGGTTAAAGTATAAGCAAGCAGCTAAAGATACATTTCAAATGCATTTACAAACTGGTCTAGCCAACAAAATTTAACAATAACATTTAGCCAGTTTCCATCACTATTCCCTCTGCCATTTAAAGTTCATTTAAAGTTATCATTTTATAAGTATTGTGATTTGATAGTGTACAAAGAAGTGCAGAAGATCATGACTGATCATCATCTTTGATGATGAGATCTGTGCTCCTGAAGTCTAGACCACGAATAATATCCATTACAGTCTCAATGAAAGATGATGTGAAGAAGAGTTCAAAAGGGGAAGGTGTGGGGTTTATGTAAAAACACATTGAGTAACTCTTTAAAAATAAATTTGAAGCATCTCAAACAGGTGAACGGTGTGTATATATTTCTTTATATATTGCTGTCCTAGAGTAATTTCTGTAATTTCTTCATATGTACAGTATGGAAAACCATTGTCCCTCTTGGGCCATTTAGGAGGTATAAAAGGTACACAAGGTATAAAAAAAAGAAAATGAAAAGGAATGTAGCCTCAATGACTAATAGAGTAATATGCATTACCCTGAATAGTCCTTAATATGATTCTGCATTAGTTAGATGGAGGTTGCTGGGTTTCTAAAATCAGATTTTCTGATTATTACCCTCTAATATAAGCAGATAAAGGCACATTGTAAAGACTCTTGTGTGTAGCTCAGCTTATCCTATTTCCAGTTTATCCATGGACTGATCAGGGTCTTCTTTTTTCCTTTTAGGTTTACGGTTATGACCCATACAGATGAACAATTTATTGAAATTCAACACAAACCTATCATTAAAATTATCTTTTTTTTAATCATGAAAAAATAATCTTATGTTAATTTTTTTTTACTTCATTGGGTAAAAATTACAAATGATTCACACATGCAGTTTTAGACAAGCTTTAATGTTTTGCATTCAAAATTCTTAAACTGCACCCCTGTTTTTTAAATTTAAAATGGATAGCCAGAATTTTTTTATTGCACTTTGAATTATTACCAATGTAATGGAGGACACAGCTGTTCTTGGGGCCATCACAACATGTCTGCCTGAGTAACAGTAAGATGTAAGGACTTCATATGATGCTCTCATGAAAATCAATGGCAAGCAGCAGACCTTCCAATGTACGGGAGCAATTTAGAGATTACTGAAATCAATATACTACATCTGCATGGCATCTTGAAGCAGTGCTTAAGGGAATTAAACAGCCTCATCAATAAATAATATTTAATAAGACACGTTAACAAGGAATAATAGGACCAGAACCAATAAATAGGTTAAGAGGTAAGGAAATATTACCAGGATATTCCATTATAAGATAATGGACAAATATGTCATGTTTTCTATGAAGGAAATGAACACAAAATGGTGCACCATGTATTATTATCATAGTGACTTGTACGTCTAGCTTGAATAGCGACAATAACTGGAGACAATATTCATCTAAACCCACTAAATACTTTAAATCCACAAATGTCTCCCCATTGTTTGCAGAACCTCCAGCAAACAACATGATGCAGTATATGTAGGCATTATAATGGTGGTCAAAATCAATATGCCTTCCTTGTCATCTCAGTGTTGGTTTTGGAATAGAGATAAAGTATCCATACCAGGGGATCTGCAACCTTTGATTAAATTAAAATGAAAAGAGACATTTTGACTAGTGATGGCCCGAACTGTTCGCCGGCGAACTATCCGCGGCAAACATCGCATGTTC